>JAJJWW010010706.1:0-379860 GCA_023531295.1 Papaver armeniacum
TAATTAGTCATTTCGAGATTTTCATTGATGAGGGGCACTTGAATTTTCTTGTAATGACCTTTTCTTGTCTTATTAGGTTGCGCCCTCTACCATTTCTTGCAGCCCCTTTACCAAGCTTGTTCTCGAAGTCATGTAAAACAACATATTCCCTTTAAAGAAATTCACGGATGGGTCGTGTGAATAAATGGATAGAGCCATACGGCTCCAATTATAGGGAAATAAAAAGCAACGGGCTTTTGTTCTTAATTTGAATGATTACACGATCTAATTATACGTCAAAAATATATTAATGCCTAACGAGGGGAGACGAATGTGTAGAAGAAGGGGTATATTGATAAAGATAAAAAAATTTCAAAATCAAAAGAGCGATCGGGTTGCAAAAATAAAGGATTTCTAACCATTATCAATTGGATTAAAAAAGGTAGATCCGTTGATTAGCCTATCTGTCTCCGAGGTGTCTAGTTTTTTATTATTATATACCTTGTTTTGACTGTATTGCACTGTGTATCATTTGTGAACCCAAGAAATACTTTGCCTTTGTTTCAAATCGAATTTTAAATGAAGGAATCCCTTGGGGTAATCTGGCGCAAATACTGATATACACCCACTGATAGATAAGCTACATTCAGTAAAGCCACCTTGATTGAATTTCGACACAACGCGTTTAAGGGATTTTCAGGCATGCTTACTGAGGGGTACAAGCTTCTTCACTCGAAGGAACTCGGAGACGATTACAAGAAACGTAAGGTGGAAATGTTTAAATACTGTTATTTAATTGACGACGTCTAAATTTTGACTAGCTAAGTCGTTGTAGTATAGTGGTAAGTATTCCCGCCTGTCACGCGGGTGACCCGGGTTCGATCCCCGGCAACGGCGTTTTTTTCTTTTTCATTTTACTTTTTGGATAGAACAAGTGTTGGTTTAGTCCCACAAATTTATTAACCACTTTTGATAAAAAAAACAAACACTGCAATTGATAGACAACCTTGTCTTTCAATTGAGTGCATCTCATCTTAATCAAGTCTGCTTGAACTTCCAATTCCAAGCACTTTGTCTTTAACCCTTCAATTTCCTTGTCCGCTCTTTCCTTGCCACACTTGATATCCTCAATTTTCATATTGATTTCAGCACACCTGTCTTTGCTCAGCTAACTTTTCCTCTTGTAAACAATTGGTTCATCTTTCTCTAAAATTTCTCCATTCTTGAAATCCTCGAGCATTTCTGAACTTCATTACACTCAGCTGCTTTAGCTTCAAGTTGTTTTCTCAGCTCAGAATTTTGGTGTTCCAGTACCAAACAACATAACTTCCAATGTTGAGTTTCTTCTTCTTTTGCTCTTCTACTATCTTTACTTTTACCCATTTGGTCTAGAAATTACTTGAAGGTTTTGTAGAGTCAGAGATTTTTATGAAGAAACTCATGTGAAATCAACACAGAAGTTTAGCCATGGCGACACATGGAGGATAATGCCAAGATGGTATTTCCTTTAAGCTAACACTTGTTAAGATGACTAGGCAATAAGAGTTTTTTACATGACACAAGCACATGGTATATCTGTAACTGTTGCTAGTGGCTAAGGGATAGCCTCATTAGGTAGTAGCTTGGTCCTCAAAATAAGCATAAAATAGTCCAGTCTTTTGGAAGGACCATAAATTCAATTTCATCCGTGATAAGTTTGGTGCTCCTTTGACTGTTAGTACCTGCGGAAATGACAACGTATTACTACATTAGTTGAACAGGTTTCGTGCTAGCATACCAGGAAAACCGAAGCGGATAGGGTGCAGATTATATCCCAAGGAGGGCAAGTTAACTCTACCTTCCATGTAAAATTATGCAATATTGTGTTATTGGGGACTCGAACCTGGGACCTCCTGGAGCGCATGAAACCTTTGAGAAACAGGGATGACCAGCTGAACTATTTAGCCGAGCGCAAAGAATAACGACTCTTTAAAAACAATAACGACCCCTTAAAGAAAAAAACAACTCTTTAAAGGAAATAACGACTCTACATTAAGGACTGTAAGGGGTCGTAATGGTAGTATTAAATACCATTAAAGCCCTTTAATTCGATACCATGACGACACTTTAAAGTTATTAACAACTTTCGACAATAACGATATTTTTGTGCCAATAATGACTCTTTGAAGAAAATAACAACTCTTTTAAGACAATAGCGACATTCTAATAATGACTCTTTAAAAGTCGTCATGTTCATAATTCAATACCTAACGACCTTTAAAAGAAAATAACAAGTTTAAAATGACACTTCAAAGATAATAATGACTCTCGATAACGACACTTCAAAGATAATAACGACACTTCAAAGACAATAAGCGACCCTACAATAACGACACTTCTAATTAAGTAAGGTTAACACTAACTAAACGAGATTATCACTAATTAAATAAGGGTAGATTAGCCATTTCTAAAAGTATTTGGCTAAGGAGTTGTAGGAATTATATTTGGGTTACCTTTTTTGTCCTCTAACTCATGACCCCTATTGGTTTATTTGGCCGCCAATTACACGAGGTTAGTATGTGCAAGAAAGCAAAAATGGGCATGGAATCCAAATTCTTAGAAATTTCAAAGCTAACTTTGGATGAACTTGTTCAACTTCACACTCATGCTTTCAATGGATACGCCTCAGTAATATCCTTAGAGATTCTCATGTTCAGCATTTCTGTTGCATATATTTAAAGAATTACAAAACCATACTTTCCTTCAATTTTGTAGCAGATATCACAATAAGAAACCAAAAGCATTTCAAGCTTCAAATGCCTCTAAGGTCTTGTTTAATTGTCTCAGTGGAACGAAACATCTTAATATGGGATCTATAGTCTAATTTTTGTGCACGTGAATTGCGAGTAAATTACGTACAATATTGTCCATCTTAGGGAAATTCCTATAGAATGAACAAATCCATTTTGGTCCCACTATAGACTCAACAAAAATGAAAAACGAGTAAACAAACCAGCAAATTTATTGGTTTGTTCATTGAGGACAAAGAAGAGGCGCGCATTTGATGTAAAATCGCACGGACCAACCAAATCCGCGGGAAGATCTTCTACAACCTCCCAAGGGTCTTCCACAACCTTCAAGTACAGTTCATGTTTCCCAATTATTATACTTTACCATTATGTATCATATTTTATCTCATTTTATCCAACTTTATCTCAGCTAAATATAATATTTTATATTTTAACTCTATTCTACAAAATATTTTATATTTAAAAGAAATAATAATGGACCTTAAAAAACCAGATTTGTTGAGTTTGCTCTCATTTTCCATAGTGAAAAATCGTGTTTGTTCATCCACGTGGCTCATCAAAAAAAAATTATTTAGTAATTACCATGGGAACTACCGTTAGTGTTGCAAGACATGCCACACCTAATGTTGCATGTAATTAGTTACTAGCTGGGACATCTCTACCATTTTAAAGGCTCAGGGAGAACTTTCAAAAATGGAATCTTTTTTCGGAAAATGGGTCATTTGTCCAAAAAAATTTAAAACACGGTTCAAATGGACGAGTAAAAAATTTTATGGGTGAAATGGACACAAAAAAAATAGCAAGGATGAAACTGGATTCATCTGGCTTAAACTTAAAAAAATAGCGAGGATGGCCTGGATGCATCCATGTGTAAATTAAAAAAAAAGAAAAAGTATTTGAAAATGGGCAGGATGAAACTGGTTACATCCTGCCTATTTTTAAATTTTTGTCCATTTAAACAGTATCAAAATCTAACTGTCCTTTTCACCCAAGAAATTTTAATTTTGGTCTTTTTAACCAATTTTGTGATCTTTTTTTAATATTATATGAATAAAAATTATGAATAAAGAAGTTACAATTAAATTAATTGAATTTTCCCATGAGTCGTAATGCTCTTTTAATTCGTCTCGAATTGTTTTGTCGTTGGCCCTTCATCTATGATCTCATTACTATTATGTATAAAGTCTCCCAATTTCAGAGGTTTGATTGTTTGGGATTGTTTGTTCACCAACCTTGATTTATATCTTAGGTCAAAGGGTTGAATGGCTTTTTTTTTTTTTTTTTTTTTTGAAGCATGTAATAAAATATAAACCAACTAAATTGTTATTACACGTGGGAATGTGATTCCCATATAGCCGCTCAAAATAATTTGGTTAAGAAAAACCGGATTCGTTTGTTCCCAAATTGATGTTGATAGGTGTCTTGCTTGGCTGCCGTCAGCTGCAAAGTTTGCTTGTCCATCCGCCGCTTGGTTTCCTTCTCTATAATTATGTTGAATAACACAGCATGGGATTTGAAGAATTCGATGTATGATTTCTTCAATCATTGCGAGATATACCATGGAGCTTCCTTTGGAGTTTTAATGAAGTGCACGAGATTTTCGACTCCGTCTCGAATATGACTTTAGTCAATTTCTTTCATTTGTTGCTCTGGTTTCTATCACTGCGGCCCAAGTTTCCGCCGTTAGCGCTGTGGTTATACCTAGAGGTTGTGCAATAGCCAAAACCGTTTGCGCTTGAGTTCCTGCATATGAATCCTGCTCCCGCTATTCCGGGTTGCCTCACGGCTTCTCCATCGGTATTTATTTTAAGCTTGATCGATGTTGGGATACTCCAACCCACTTGAATGGTTGTAAAAGATTTTGTTGTGTTTGTTGTCAATTTGCAAGGAAGCTCCGAGGGAAGAAGCGGAGGAGGTCCTTTTCCCATTCAAATTCATGTTGTTGTGCGAAAGATCTTGCCGGGATGTTGTCATGGGTGGAGTGTGTCACGATTGAATACTAGCTCATTTCTGGGTTGTCCATATAGACCACAGAGGAAACAACGGGGGTGTGATAGAAGAGGTATTACCTCGAGTTTGCAGTAATTGAGAAATGGTTGTTTGGTGGGTTATGATAATTGGTTGGTGATTACCTTGGGGTTGGGTTGTTGATATGCGGTTAGAGAGAGTGTTCCAGCAGGATAGAGCCATTAGACAATGAATCTGCATGTGATTGGTTGTTTCAGGCTGAGAGTTGCAACGGGGGCAGAGGTTGGAAGTGGAGAGATTGATGTGATGGAGTAGAGAGAAGGTTGGCAAACCTTCATTTATAACTTTCCACAGAAGCAAAGTTTGTATTTTGGCGGACACGGTAAGGTCCATAAGAATTTCGTGTTTGGAAGGGGTTGAGGTGAGGTTGTGGGAGAAAGTTGTTTTCTTCTTTGGATTAGGCAACCATTTGCATGCCAGACGTTGTGTGGTGTACTTACAGTTAGAAGTGGGGCCAAATAATTTTGTTTGAGATATTGTTAAGGGAAGGTGAATATTTATAATATGTTGGGTACCGGTGTTGGGTAGGATGTTTAATGATCGTGATTCCGAGTTATGATATGGGGTCGATTAATTGCGACATATTGAATAGGAGCGCATTGGATTGGATCATGGTTTTTGAAAGTGAGGTATCAATTAGCTTGGATAAGGGTATCTAAACCATTTCCTATTAGGTGAAATATATGCTTTTTGATAGTTGGTATGAGAGATCTCATTTGTTTCCATTGCGGGCTTGCGGTACTAGGTATTGAAATTGTACTTTGCAATATAGGATGATGGTGGAGGTATTTCTCGTTGAAGAGGCTTGAGCAAATGGAATGTGGCTGGTCTTGAATGTTCCAAATTTTTTTCTTGAAAAAGAGCTTTATTGTGATGACTACTCTTCACGATGCCCAACCCTCCCTCGCTATTGGCTTGTTTAGCTTGTTCCATCCTAATGGGTAAAGTTTTCGGTCGAAGAATCATGACCCCGAGAAAAAATTTCTAGTGATTCGATCAATTTGTTTGTGAACATGGATTGGGAAAATCTGTGTTTGCATGAGGTGATTTGAGGTTGGTGTTAATGAGGTTTTTATTAGGACTAGTCTGCGAGGGTAAGGCATTTTACGATCCATCCTTGAGCTGGTGCCAATCATTTGGAGTAGTGGTTCGAAGATGTGACTTGAGGTCCTCCCGTGTTTGAATTTAACTCCTAAACATATGGGTGGAATTGATGTGGTTGGCATGTCGAAGAATTGTTGAAGAGTATCTATGTGGTGTTGTTGTAGTCTTGGTCGGTGAATGATGGTTGATTTTTCTTTACGTTGATAATTTGACCAATTTGAAGTACCGTATAATTGAAGAATTCTGCTACTTTCCTGGGTAGCTGTGTATGTGATGAGTAAATCATCAGCATACATTAGGTGTAGGATCGGGGGTGCCTTTTTTGATATCCGGATTCCTTGAACCAGTTTTTTTGCCTCCAGTTTGGCAAGATTTGTTGATAGAATTTCCGCGCATATAATGAATATGTAGGAATATATGGGATCACCTTGTCTAATGCCTCTGGTAGGAGTAATGAATCTATACGGTGTACCATTGATGTTGATTGAGTAAGTTACCGATTTGATACATAGCATGATATATTCCACAAATATTGATGGAAAGCCTAGTTTTGTAAAAGCTTTTTGATGAATCCCGATCCGAGCTATCATAAGCTTTTTGGATGTCAAGTTTAAGAGCTATTTTGGGGTGTTTTGTGGTTGAAGATGTTTTGATGTGATGAAATATCTCACTGGAAATTGTGATGTTATCATGTATGGATCTCTTAGTAACTTTGATATGGACTTATTAAGAATGGAAGAGAGGGCGTAAGCGGTTGACTAGGATTTTTGAAATGATTTTGTAGCTGACATTGCAGAGGCTTATAGGTCTGAATTGGGATGGTTTTGTTGGGTTGTCAACTTTCGGAATTAGTGTAATGTTTGTATGGTTCATGAGAGGGTGAATGTTTAAATTATCGAAAAAACTTGAACCATAGAAATTAATTGAATATGGGTGTTGTCCCAAAAAACTTTAAAAAACTTCTTTGGTGTATCCATCGGACCGGGAGCACTTTCGAGTTCTTTGGAGAACGCTTGCTTGATTTCCTTCTTGTTATGGTTCAGGAAAGTGGTCACATTGTGAAGGTATCAATCGTGGAGCTATATCTTCAAAGACTTCTTCGTCGAGTTGTGCTTGGGGATGAATATTGAGTGGTGAAATGATCGAGGATGAGGCTGGATGACTTGATCCTTATCAGCGACCCAGGTTGTTTTGATGATCTGTAGTTGCTTTATGTTGTTGCGGCTTCGGTGTATGGTTGCCTTGGTATGAAAGAAGGTTGTATTATTGTCTCCTGATTGGAGCCATTGTATTCTGGACATTTGTTGCCAGTATGTTGCATGGCATTGAAGTAAAATTAGGTGATGATTTCGCATCTCCTTCTCGCGATTTATCCAGAAATTTAATTCTTCTCCGATGTGAATAGGACATTGATGTTGAGCCATCTTAATTTGTGTTGTTGAATTGCGTATTAACTTTGGAAGATATCCAAAGGTGTCTTTGTTCCATTCCATTAGTGTTTGTCATGTTGTGATTAACCTGAGTTGAAGATCCAAGGAAGAATCTGAGTCGCTTTGTTGTGTCCATGCGGATTCGACGATTTGCTTGAGCTGTGGATGTTGACTGGCTCTTAGTTTTGAACACATCGAATACCATAGGTTTCAACAAAAAACCTCAAAACAACTTATAGAGATCAGAGAGTTAAACCAATATAACATCTCAAAATTCTTGCAAGTTAATAGGTGAAAAAGAACCTAGAATCAGTAAGTTAATTTTTCCCAGAATAATTTGCATAAATCAAACCACTACATGCAAATCAGTATGAATATTTAACACGTATTTGAAGGGACGTCCTATATTTTTCATCCGATAATAGTCCGTCGATTTAAGTGGGTTGTTCCCCTTTTTTTTGGGCTCCATCAAAATTTGGGCCTAGAGCGGTCGACCATATAGCCCTAGGCCTAAGACTAGTTATCTTAACTTGAACTTTTAATTAGCCTTCCGAAATTTAACACAAGTATAGTAATTCATGCCAACAAATGACCAACAAATTTTTTTAAGATTAAATTTGCTGGCCTAAGAATATTTGACAAGAAAATTGTGCTATCCATGTTGAATTTTCATGGCTTAAACACATTTTGAGCTAAAATCAAGAAGTAGGAATTACAAATAGGTACTAATATAGTAGTCTAAGTTAGTGGCAGGTCCACCCATTAAAGCCCAGTAACCGGAGGCCCATAATTAAAAGAAAAAAAGAAAATGGACCCAATTTTTTAAGCCTAGGTCATGTACACGTGCGGGACACATGAGACGTATTATTACAATGCCCAAAACACCCTCCACTATATAAAACACAATAATATCTTTCATTTCTATTCACTCTCATTTTATGTTTCACGGCAGAGCTTCGCGGATGAAGATTTTTTTAGGTCGTTGATCGATTCATGAATTCGAACTCATATATTGTAATCGGTAGGTAGATTTCTTACTAGTGGTCCTCCGTTTAATTGATTTCATCTTTTAATCGTTTATTTTTTTCATTTTTTGAATTTCTTTTACATCTAAATCATCTTCATCTTCCTGCTACTCATTAATCACTTGAATTATTTTGATCTTGCATTGTTGGTGATGTTTTCGATCTATATATATATATGGTCCTTTTTTTATGTTTGATTAAATTCTCGATCTCCATACTTGATTAGTTCATTTTCGTGAAAAAAGTTCAGATCTAGATGGATAGTCATGTTTTTTGTTTATTTCGTTATGAGATTTGCCTATTTTAGTTTCTTTTTGTTAGTTTTAGATTTTTTTCAATTTGATTTTCTTTATGAACCATCAGTACGTATATGATGTACTGGTAGTTTTTGATGAAAATAGTTCAGATCATGCTTGTTTGTTGTTACAAATTGTTTGGGTAAACAATACATATGGAATACTGATAAAAATTGCTTTAATTTTGTTATATTTATAGTTTTTGTAACTTTTTTTTGCTTGATCTAGAAGTACATATATGCAATACGAGATATATTTGTTTTGATTTTGTTGTATTCGTAGATTTATAAGTTTTTTTGACATGTAGTTGATTTTTAGTTATGAATCATAGGTACATATATGGAATACTGAAAAGAACTTCCTTAATTTGATTATCTTTTTGTTTTTCGCTGCAAAATCATGCTTGTTTGTAGTTTCAGATGTTATTATCCAGAAGTACATATGTCACATACTGATATGAAGTGCTCTTCTTTGTGTTTGATTCATAGTTTTGTCACCTTTTTTAGTCTTATCCTTCAGTACGTATGTGAAATACTGTAATATGTCTTTTGATACTCTTATTTTTCATAGATCTGTCACCTATTCTTGTCATGTAGTTGATTTGTAGTTCATGAATCTTCAGTACATATGTCAAATACTGATAGGAAGTGCTCTTTGTTGTGTTTGATTCAGTACGTATGTGAAATACTGAAATAGATGCTAGTTTTGTTGCTGTGTTTTAATATTTTTATATTCACGTAACATTTACAGGTTCAATATGTCCAACGGATACATACTCTATATGTAAGCAGTGCGGCAGATATATACTCAGATTTGTAAGTAGTGTAGTGAGATATGTACTCAGATTTGTAAGCGGTGTGTGAGATATGTACTCAAATTTGTAAACGATGTAACGAGATATGTACTCAAATTTGTGGTCCTTTATATGTTTTAATTAAATTTGGACCTCCGGATAAATAAAATCTCGATTTGGTAGAAGTATGTTATTTCACACGTATTTAAACGGTAGGGTATATTAGTCATTTTCATGTATTCAAAGAAGTTTGGACCCTAGGATAAGATTAAAATCCGGTTGGACCCTACTATAAATAACCTTATGGGCTTAGGACCAAACAAGAAATTTTCCAATCAAGAACGGGCTAAAGTCTGAATAGTCTTATTGATGGGCTTAACAAATCAATCCAGGTTTAGCCCGCTCTCAGAGGCTCGTAGAAAAATCCTAATCTGTCAAGGAAAGAATTATTTATAGACAGCTTCTCATAAATAAATACCCTAAGTTATTAGATATAAGAAAAAAGAAAAACAAAAGTTCTTCCCGTCTTTAGTAAAATATGGCTGAAAACTTTTCTTCATCGACTAAATTCAATTGGGAGATTAAAAACTTTTCAAAGTTGAAACCTCACGAACGTACTTACTCTGATGTTTTCTCTGTTGGTAGCTTCAAATGGTAGCAGCAAACTTTTCTCTGTTTATTTTAGATGAGTTATTCATGTTTCCTTGTTTTATATATGTCTTTTTTAAACTATCCTCAAATTTTGAACAAATAGGAGAGCAGGCATCTATCCAAAGGGCGTGTATAATCTTTCACTGTATGACCAGTACTTGTCACTGTTCTTATACCCTGTCGACTTGAAAATACCGGTGGACACGAAGTTCACCTTTGCAGTTACTAGTCAATCTGATCCATACACAAGGACAGTGTGGGGTAAAATCTGGATTATCTTACACTACTATTGAGCATAAAGATATTATCTTACTAATCGTTGGATATGCTGCAGATTTAACAAAAGAATTTCCTATTGGAGGTTTAAACGGCTGGGGCTGGCCAGAGTTTATGAGTCTAAGCGAACTGCACGACCATACGAAAGGATACATCGTGAACGATACTTGTGTCATAACAGTTGAGGTTACTTGTACGACGAAGGACCTGAGTCGGGACTACCCAAACAAGGGCAAGGTTGCGAAGACAGGAAGTGAGAAACAAACCAAAGAAAAAGATGATAAGAGTGGTTTAGAATCAGGAGGATATCCAGGGGCCGGCCAACCCTTCGGTGAAGGAAGACATAACAATAATGTTGGGTTTGGCAATGAAGGAGAATTTGAAGATGTAGGAGGCTTCAGTATTGTGAAAGCACAAGCGGCACTATATAGGCAGATATGGTTGAAATATGGCCATATTCCTTCAACCAAGGTAATGCCAATCTCGTTTTATCCTATCTTAGTTATGGTGGTTAAAAACTTGATGAATTGTATCTCAGATATGCATCAGTGTCGTTACGTAGAATTGTCTTCTAAAATGATTGAGCAATGGGAAGAGATGATAATAATGGCTGAAACAAATAAATTTAACGTAGGATGGCTTCGAGAAAGATTAGAGACTGTGAAAAAAGGGATGGGTGGAATGCAGAATGCTAAGACTGAACTACTGGAGCATGGACAGACTTTACGAGCTGCGAAAGAAAAAATGAAGGTACTCAAAGATGTAATAAAAAGGGTAGAGGTTCAGATGAAAATGGTAGAGATTGAGCTGGTTGCGGCGAAAGCTAATGCGAGAGAGAACACACGTGGATTACTCACTGAATCAGATATGGAAATGTATCTTGATATAGGCGAAAATTTGCTGCTTGATGGATTGTTTTAGCAATTAAACTCGATTTCATTAGTAAAGTAGATTGCACTGCGTTGACATGATGGTGTTAGAACTTCATGCGTATGTTTTATGGTTTTCTTTCTGTTAGTATTAAGGAATTGTGAGCTAGTTAATTTTTCGATCTGTTGGCTTTTAAATTCATCTAATTTGCGTATGGAATAGAACCTGTGAAAACAATGTAAGATGGCCAACATTCAAAACCATCCAGGTGTGCAATGAAAGCACCAAGTTCATGGTTTATGCATATGCCATTGCCACCAAATCATCTAGAGATTTTTATGTTCGGAATTTTTGTACACTAATATATCTCAGAAAGTAGATCATAATTTCCTTCGTTCTCGCAGCAAATATCTCGCAGCAAATATCACGCAAGCATTTTAAGATTCAAATGCGCTCAAGGTTGTGTCAAATGTTTTCTTGGAAGGAAATATATTATTGTTGGATTTATAGTCCAACTTCTATGGACTTGCTACACAGATTGTAAGTAAATCCGTACAACATTCATCGAACAGCTTCTTGTTTGCAAGACATGCCACATCAAATCACCTAAGAACATCTTCTTAAAGATTTTGCAGAGTAAAGAACAGTCGTGTTAGCAGGAAATAGCTTTAGTTCCGCCACAGAGAACAGATTTGAACTGTCAGACTAATATATGATATTCAAAACCCATATTTGGCTGTAAGTTCTTGGCAGGAATTTCAACTCCACACCCACTCACATCACTATCTTTTTTCTAAAAAGTAAATGATAACTTAAAATGCTTTTTGTTTATTGAGTGATTTTTGCTCCAAAATCCAACCAACATTGCACTTTGGAGACGAATCCCACAACCAACATTGTAGCCATGCTGTAGTTCTGATTAACAATAAGATGCTCACAACTACCCAAACTGCATTCAATGAAATTTCTATACATAACATAAATAAAACAAGAAGTTGAGACTTAACATTCTGCATCACACCCATACCGATCGATCTCGAAGTTAAATTCAAGGTTTTCAGCCATTTTAATCATCTCTTCCCAGGTATTCAGAAGACAAATTTACATACCGGGATTCAAGCGACATACCCATACCCCAAAACAAGTAACAGGAAAAGTAATTTGTTTGTTAGGTGTAGATGGTAGAAACTTTATAAATTATAATGCAGCAAATGAATATATTCCTCACTACTTGTAGAACTACCTGCAGCACTCTCTTTTTTTTTTCCGAAATGGGACAAACTCTTTTGGCATAATTGAGAAGTTAGTGTGTAAACGCCTAGTCATATGGACTTGAACTTCTAATAACCCTTCCAAAATACAACACAAGTAAAATTCTAGCAACACATGACTAATCATGAAGATTAAATTGGCTGGCCTAAGAACATTTTATGCGAAGAACTGTTCAAGCCGTGATGAATTTTCAAGGCCTAAAAACATTTTGGGCTAAAAACCTAAAATCAAGGACGCCCTATAGCCTGGTTCCAAGGAGCATTTTTAGTAAAATTTGGTAAAACATATTGCAAAGATTTCTTCATCTTCCAAATTCAGTTGGAAGATTGTAAACTTTTCAAAGTTGAATGAACGAACTTTCTCTGATGTTTTCTTTGTTGGTAGTTTTAAATGGTGCGTACCCTACCAGTTTATTTCATTCTGCATTTTTGAGTCTTTAATTAAGTTAGTGCTGCAATCCGCACTGAAATGAGAATTCACTCCTAGAATATCAGTAGATAGTTCTCTTTTGTGGAAGAGGAGGTTTGGGACTAATTTATCTTTTATAGCATGTTCTAGGCCCATCAGAAGTGCATCCATTCATGCAACAATTCAACACAGATGCGTCACGCAAGAACTTTGGTAAAATAATAATTGAATTAAAGGATCTAACATTTATTTGGTTATATGCTGTTTTTAGATCAGTGGGATTAAATGGGGTGGTTTTGGATCAAGTTTTGAATAAATACGTCTTGTATAAAACAGAAGACAAACCTTCGGTTTTGTTGCATGAAAAAATTAGCCCAAAACTTGATCTAAAACGACGCCATTTAATCTCATTGATCTAAAAACGTCGACCTGATATAGAACCCAATAAATGCTAGATCCTTGGGTGACGCAGCAGTGTTGAATTGTTGCATGAATTGGATGCACTTCTGATGGGGCTAGGATAGGCTATAGAAGATAAATTTTCCCAAAAACCACTCTTGCACAAAATAGAATTATTAGAAGTGTGATGGAAACCCTCACAACCTCATTGTTAATTCGATGCCTTCCTGCAAACGAGCTCACCCCTTTTTATACTTGATAAATACTTGGAGGTCAAGGATAATACTTGGTGAGAAAGTTTCTACGAGTTTCTAAGGTGGAATACTCGGTTGCCAAGACTTATTCGGTTGCCGAGTTTTAGGTCGAGTATAATACTTGGTGAGAAAGTTTCTACGATAATCCAAGGTGTAGTACTTGGTTGCCGAGTCCTGCTCACTTGGAGTTGGAGTCGAATGAAACAATATTAATCATCAACAAATTAACTTCGAACTGGTGTATATCACCTGTATAACTAAAAAAAAAAAAAAAAAAAATACAAAAGAAAAAAGAATTATGGCTTCGCCCAGGTTTGAACTGGAGACCTTCAGTGTGTTAGACTGACGTGATAACCAACTACACCACGAAACCTCCTACTCCTTGTGTTCACTAACAGGTCAGTCCTATTGTCGAACGACTCGAACCCTCGAAGAACAAGCCTTGAAAACCTCTATTCTGAGAATTCAGAAAGTAGAGAAAAAGTATGTACTGCGAAAGTTAACAGATCATATACAGATTACAGACATTAAGTGCAATAGTTCACTGTAATATAGAAGCTTCTTGATAAAAAGTCGCAGAGTTACTCCCCCCTGATACACCAAGTTAACAACATTAAGCAAAAAGAACATAACATCAACTTGATAGCCTTGACTTCGAAAGAAAATGAATCTAGTGCGTACGGCACAGAATCCATCATTGTGTTCATGATTACAATAGCTAAAAGGAGACAAACGAGTTGGTCAGTTTGAAACCCAAAGTCACTTGTAAGTATCTCTCCAAGAGGGCGGTGGAAGTGCTGTTGGCATTGGATTTAGCGCAAATGGCAGGAACTTCACACTTGCATCAACTACATGTCTGTTACCCAAGCAGAGCTCTTCAACGCTTCTTCTTTGGAGATTAAACCCCCAAACCCTGCGCTTCCACCAGAGAAAAACTACATTACGGTCTACGGGACTGAATCCTAAAACTTGGATTGGTGCAACTTCACCTGTCGGAGAACGCCAGGACTCGGGTTGGTGCAAAACATCCCCCAAACCCAGTTCTGCCAAGATATCTCCTACTGGAATATCCTTGTGCAATATTTGCCAGTTTCCCTCATCGAAAGTCCAAACACTCATAGTCATTTCCGTGGCTGTAATTCTAGTTTTAACGTAACAGACCCTGCCTTCTGAGTTCCCAATACGACTATCAAAGATAGCAGACTCATAATCATCAAACTCATCATCTGGAAAATTAATCAAACTACATAGGCGTCCATCACTTTCGTTGTTCTGATTGAGATTGTAGACTAGCATTCTATGCCCCCTTCAATCCAAAACAAAACACCGTTAAGTATAACAACTTTATCAAAATTTAAGTGTCCCCACACAACAATTTCATCACACGAAACTTCAAAACATTCCCATACACCCGAATCAGAAGAAAAAATATTAACATTAAATTTCTTCAAAGGCATAACAAACCTAAGGATACTTACAACTTTATAACAACTTGCGCATGCCAATGGATACTCACAAAATATACCAGTAACATCAGTTCCTGTGGCCCGAGAACGCGGTGGAGAAGGGAGTGAGACCCATTTCTGAGTAAGTGGATTACAAACATGATACCTTCTCTGATCATCTGAGCTAAATGAATAACAAAGCACCAAACCATTACTAGAACCTAACGGAATAGCTCAGCTCCTTGATTCGCATTCCTAAGAAACTCAAAAGAAAATCCATAATTATTTCTAGATATAAACTGCGAATGTGAATCGTGATATGCATTGCTAAATTTCAAAGGGTTTTCGTCAGAATCATGACCGGTAATAATACTCCCTCCGTTCCATTTTAGATGATGTTTTAGGGTTATTTTCTTGTTCCACAATACTTGAAAGTTTTCATATTTTCCCATAAAACTACCAATAATACCCTAACATTTTGTCTTGGAATTATAAGTTTATTTGAAAATGCACTAATAACAATTAATGTTTAAAGACTTTTCTTATGGGTATAGTTGGAAAATCTTCATATCTCTCTCCATTTATTAATCTACGTGAAAACTCCTAGAATGTCATCTAAAGTGGAACGGAGGGAGTATATAGTATCCATGGCAGAGACTTGTGATTAATTTGGAACCATTTGATAATGAAATTACGGCCTGAGAGAATAGATAACCATACCTTGGAGAGACATTTGAATTTATGGATTGAATCTAGAGGAAGATGAGTAAAGATCTCCATCAAGGTATCATCAGTTAACCAAGTTGAATAAACCATCGCGAGGTATATAGAAAAACCCTGGAAAAATCCCCAATTAATTTTATTTTTTTCCCGTGACTGATGGTTAGTCCCGTCTATAAATAAACTCTATATATGGACTCTTTACCCAAACCTATATGTGACCTGGAATAGGATACTCCGTGTGATGCAAACTTGCCAAGTGTGTTGAAAATTATTGTGTGACCCAAACTTTGTCTCACCTGAGTGTGTTAGAGTTAGGCTGACGTGATAACCAACCCAAATTTTGTCTCAAGTTTCTTCTACTACTATACTTGAAACTCTTCAGATTCCAATCAGGCCGCATTACCTACGAAATAGCGTTACCACCTTAAGCCTTAAGGTTTGCACCTCTCCACAAAGAAATTCCTTGTTCTACACCAATCCTGAATTAACCTGCCCATTTCTTGGCCATGCTTTAGAATCTTTAGACTGGTGATGAATGTTGAAGCCTTGTAGAACGTGTTCATTAATGCTATTCCATGACCCAATAAGTCTCTCCCTAGTCCCTAGAATACTAGTAATTGTCAAGTAATTAAAGATTCTCCAAGAGTTTTCTATATAGTCGACACTACTAGCTAGGGAAGGTGTACAGACAAAGCTTCTTAGAAATACCCATTGTACGATTCAAGTTCTCAGAAAAATATCTTGTTTATTCTTTTCCTTAAATAGTAAAATATGGTAACTAGCATTTCAGAGCTTTCTTCATCTTCTAAATTCATTTGGACGATTGAAAACTTTTCAAAGCTTAACGCTCATGTTGGATCTTACTCTGATGTTTTCTCTGTTGGTTGTTTCAAATGGTACATACCTATACTTTTATTTTTTTAGTTTTATATATATGTTTACGATTAATTAATATAATCCTCGGTAATTTCACAAATAGGAAAGCACTGCAATATCCGAAGGGAGACAACAGAATGTATGATCAGTTATCACTGTTCCTATGCCCTGTTGACTTAACAAGATCGTTGATCACGGAGTTTAGCTTTGCAGTTACTAGTCAAACTGATCGCAATAATAGAGTGACACAATGAATTTAACATCGGATGGCTTCGAGAAAGATTAGAGACTGTGAAAAAAGGGATGGGTGGGATGCAGAATGTTAAGACTGAATTATTGGAGCATGGCCAGCCCTTACGTGCTGCAATATCAAGGATGAAGGCAGCAGGGGATGAGTTGAAGAAGGCAGAAGTTCAGCTGATGGAAGCTAAGGACTACTTGCAAGTTAATGTATCTGGATTGCTCCCAGAATCAGATTTTGAAATGTATCTAGATATAGGAGAAAATTTACTGCTCGATGGATTGTTTTAGACAATAAAGCTTTGCTCCATCATTAACTGTAGTTTGGAATGCGGATTCTGCTACAACTTTGAATTTGCTATTGCGTTTTAAGAAGTGAACCGACTGATTTGTTTTCTACTATCTATTGTCAAATGCTATTTGTATGCTTCAGTGAATGCAATTTGGATATCCAGATAGTACCTAACAAACTCTAATTCCAACTCAGCACGTTGATACAATGTTGGTTGTTAGACTTGTCCCCTGGCTACCATAATTAAGTACTCTATCGGTCAATCCATGTATATGGTCAAAGCCGAATTTTAAAGAAGTTCGCCAGTCATATTTTGGTTCGAGAAAAGGCAGTCTCAAGACTGAACTGCATTAGCCACTAACTGTGTACCATATGAAACTCTTCTTGAGAATGATGCATCAGGCCTGTTGAAGGTATTATCGAATGTTATACATTCTGGAATATAGAAAACCAAAAGTCGAAACAATTTGTACGATATCTTAGCAGATCGGCCGTCTCAGTTTGGTAGACTTGTAAGTATCGAAGTTTTAGGTTTCAGTCCAGTAGACTGCAATGTTGTTTTGCTCAGTTGGAAGCACCTGGTTTGGGCGTTCAATTTCCTAACCAGAAGCGTTGAAGAGCTTTGGGGGTTCAATATTCACAACAGAAGCGTTGAAGAGATTTGCATGGATAGAAGAAATTTATATCTAACTGGGGTGTTCTCACCGTTTTAGCTAAAGCCAACGTCAACCGTACTTCCATCCCCTTGTTGGATAGACACTTAAAAGTGATCCTTGCATCTCAAACTGAGGATCTCATTTTGTCTCGCTTTAGCTATTCTTAATCTTCCTTTGCGTATTCAAGAACTCAATGCATGTTTTGTTATTTTTGCTTAATGTTCTTAATTTTGTGTGTTTAGGGTAGTAACTCTCAACTTAATTTTAAGAAAGTTTCAGTCAGTCTATTCAGTCACAGCAAACTATTGGATTGGATTTCTGTGAACTTTCCAGTACACACTGTTTCTCTACTTTCTGTATGTTGTGATCAGTTTCTTTTAGAGCTATCATTATAACACTCAATTCCATATAGAGACTTTCATGGCACATTTTCCGAATATGATGAAGATAAAGCTTCAGGTGAGCAGGGAGGAGGCTGGACTAACAGGTCTCCTAACAGGTACACCTTAAAATTCATGGCTTATCAGTTTATTAGACTAATTTTGGCTGCTGGGATTGAGGCTTTGAGCCAGGTCTCCTAACAGGCGTACCTTCAAATTTTGTTATCTTTAGTGGTGTTTTCTTTCAGATTGAAGAGTCGAATATTAGTTTCAACCAGAACAACAGAAGTGATTGACATCGATGTAGTTTGATAATTTGCCAGATGAGGAGTTTGATGGTGCTGGAGCACAGTAACTGTATTATTCTTATTGGGAGAGTCAGAAGGCTGGGAATGTTGCTTGTGAGTGTTTGTGTGGTCAATGAGATCAATTGGAAAATATTGCATAAGATTATATCACAATAGACGATATCTTAGCAGAACTGTGTTCTAGGTTAGGTAGAGATGTAGGTATCCAACTTTTAGGTTTCAGTCCAGTAGGGTTTAGGAGTTCAATTGAAGCGAAGAGCTCTGCTTGGATAAGAGACATGGATATGATGGAGTTAGCATATTCTTGCCGTTTGTGTTAAAGCCAATGCCAACAGTACTTCCACCACCCTCTTGGATAAACACTAAAAGTGATATCTGACTCTTTGCCTGGGATATTAAGATGAAATTTTGTGCTCTTTGCTTAAAGTTTTTGATAAATAATTTAGTGTGTTTAGTGAAGTAACTCTGCGACCTTTTATCTCGGAACTTTCAGTCTATTCAATCTCAGCAAACTATTGCATTTGCTGTGTGTATAAGGTATTACCATATGAAACTGTGTACCATACGCTGATCACAACATAAGTAGAAGTCAAAAAGTCGATTCTTTACAGAAGTTCAAAAGGTGCATTAGTTTGTTTTGGGAATTGCTAAACCTAAATATGTGCATTAATGTACCGGAATGGATAGATGCACTGAAGGAGGAGCACCGAAGTGGTAAGGTGTGAGAGAAGGGTTGGGTCCTAATTCTGCGCGCCCCTATCCCAATGTACAGAACTTTCCTTGTGTGTCCGTGCCATTGGTCTCGGTGCCATCACGGTGCTTGTTTTTCAGTGTATGTAGCAAATCCGTTAATGTATATTACATTCGACGGTAGGTAGGTGTTGACTGACTAATTTATTTATCATGATCAACTTACAAGATTTCTATCTTTTTAATTTTGTAGTTTTGTGCAACTTCCTATGGTTCTTCTCTCTCGTTAGTAAACGATAAAAAGAACAAACAAGGCCTAATAATTAATTACTAATTTACATAGGATTAAGAAATTTTTGTATTGGGAAGACAGTAAGTCAATTGACTTTTAATGAGTAACCAGATTACATTAATACCCTTGCATTTTAAAGGAAAATATGTCTTCTCTTAACACCATCTACGCAAGTCATGAAACCAAACTGGTTGTTTGATTTCGGAATCTGTTATATATTTTGTTGAGATTTTTTTTTTCAAATTTGGAAAGAAACATATATTCAAGATTCATGCTTCAAAAAAATATATATTGGGCAAACGAAATCAGCAGACCACTACCGGAATTTATCCAACGAGATTTTTAACTGAAAGGAAAGTGATGAGATTTATGATTTTGTAGAAAATAATCAAAGCTACCACACATAAAACACTTCCAAAATTTTATTGTTTGTACCTGTTTGTACCCAAAATTACTTTTCGGCACGAAACACGATAAATGGATAGTTTGGTGTGTTTTTAGCGTTAGGAGACGAATTGAAGATAAAAGAAATTGACACAGGTTTTACGTGGTTCGGCGTGGTTGCCTACATCCACGGGTGAATCCCCTTGGGGAGTAATTTTTCATTGATCTTTGAATTACAATCTCATTTTCTCCCCCTCATATTGGCTACCACCCAGCTATCATTTCTCTCCTCCTATTTATACAATTGTATATATAACTTAAATGGCACTAACTGCTCATTTATGCCTCCCTCTTCAATTCCGCATGAAGCTATTTGAAATTATTATTGCATGTGAAGCTATTTGGAATGAATCTTGCATGGTCATTTCAAGCTTCTTTGAATTCAATTCGCATGTTTGAAAGCGCCTGGAATGAATATTGCATGGCTGAAACTCTGGAATTCAATTCGCATGGAAATTTTGGCGCTGTAATTCAGTGCATGAAGCGCACATTTATGCTTCCATGATAAATTCTGCATAAATGATGGTAGCGATATTGGTGGACATTTGTTAGGCGGAGCAATTTGTTGCATGGTTAGGGACTGGCTTGATGGTTGACAGGCATGATGGGTGGCTGTGTGGATGGAGGCTGGCTGGCAGCATGGTTAGGGCGGATTTGGCAGTGCGGAAGAGTTTTTGGCCGGGAATTGGTTAGCAGGATTGCTTTGGCTACAAGGCGAAAATTAGCTAGGGGTGCGACTGACTTCGATAGTTGACCGACGGTTGACTTTGACTGTTGACCGACTGTTGAGTTTGACCATTGACCTTGACCGGACGTTGACTTTGATAGGACGTTGAAGCAAGATCATCAGTCCTAGCATAGGAAGCTGCTACAGGTCATATAGTTCACTTGAACTTTGCCAATTCAATGTTATCTAACTAGCATGCTATTTTCTTGTAATTCTTTGTTTTCTGAAGTTTTCAGTTTTCTTTTTTCTTCTTTCATCTACCTCTTGTAGAACTCTTTGTATATTCTTCTTTCTATTAACACATCTTCCTTTCTGATAAAAAAAAAAAAAGCAAAATTGTACATCCAACCTTATATCATTTGAACGATTTTTCTTAGTTATCCTTTAGTTTTATGTTTTTCAAAGCTTAAACACAACACTCTGATACGCTGTAGGTTCCAATGCAATGGGTAGAGGAAGATCAAGATACTTCTGTCGCATTTATAAACCTAAGTCTTGGAGAAACACTTGTTAGAGAAAATGAGTTTTTAATGAAATAATTTTTAGTATTGGTGTTGTTTGATCTAATGACCTAAGTGTTGTTATAAAAACAAGTCATCTCAACGAAGATAAAATGTCGAAAACTGGCTAGAATAAAGGCTCTAGCCAGTTTGATCTACCACCAAGGCATTCGCACATGCCATTGGCACATGCCAAACGCACACGCTGGTAGCCTAACTTGCAAACCGTGCAACCTACCACCAAGGCATTCCGCACATGCCATTGGAATATGCCAAACACACACGCTGGTAGCCAAAACTTGCAAACCGTGCAACCTACCACCAAGGCATTTCGCACATGCCATTGGCACATGCCACACGCGCCACTAGCGGCGCCACTTGCACTCAAGATGCAACCAACACTCGAGACATCAACACAAGCGGGGATGCTTCTTTAGGGTTTTGGTTTGGCGGTCTGACATGCGGCGTGCACTACGCTCACATTAAGAAAGCGTGAAAAGGAATAAAGCGGTCAAATAAAAGAGGAAATAATGGTGAAAAACGTTTTCACCCATTAAACCATGCGGTTACCACCTCCTCCCATTATTTCACCCTTTACTCTCTTCCTTCATGAGGCCGGCAGTACGTTTCAATCTCGACTTGTATAAATAGGTCTTACCTATTTCCACCAGACGACAAGTCTCGGTCAGGAGAAATATACTACACTTACACTCTCAGAAAGGCAACTTTGCAAGCTCTCCCAAAAGCTTTCATCTCTTGCAAGCTTCCTAAGCTTTCACTTTCTGATACAAGTCGAGATACTACTCTCCTCAACACCTTTCTTTGCTTCCCTCCCCAAATCAACCCTTCTCCTCCACTTTGTGACCGAAGCAAGTGCAGGAACGGCCATTTCTTGGTTTAGGCGGACTTGTACAGATTGATCTCTCGAATCTATAAAGTGCTCACGTACAGCACATTTGTTTAGGGTTTGAATCAGTTTCTCACTCACCCACCGAAATTACCGAAATCGGCAGAAACGATTTTTACCCATAAACAACTAGATACTTGGTTTAGGGAAAATCCCCAAACCCTAAATACTAGAACACCAAAATCTTTTATCTACCGTTTTTCTCTCGCACTGATATTGACCTCCATGATAGCACACGACCCTCCTAACAAAGAGACCAAAATCCTAAGCACAAGGATTTACCACTCTTTTATGTTGGATTATCTACAACTCTACAATTCTAGATCTATATATAGACATAAAAAACTTAGCTCTTAAGAATCTTAGCTTTAGGAACAAGCTAGGTTACCTAACTTGGCTCTAAAGTTAATTCCTAAACTTTAGGAACAAGTTGGCATCAATAAAGTTTGACCACAAGTAAAACTTATAACCACCGAAAATACTACAATTCTCCACCTCGGATCATGCTTTCAAGCATGAGACGATTACATGAAATTACCTCCATCTTCTACTAGAGTTTTTCACCATCTCTATATACTCATAGAATTACTTATGAAGCTCATATCCGAACTTCCATCTTCATAGAACCATCTCTTTGATCAAAACACCACGAAGTTGATAAAAATCTTCAAAACATATTTTTCATGAAGAACACTTATGACACTAGCCACGTTTCACAAACACCATCAAAATCTTTGATCACCATCAACGAATCCTTACACATACTCCACCATTAATCACTAAGAGAACCATCCATAAGAATCACCGCTAGCTCCACCTAAATAGCAAGCTAACAACATATTGAATTCTAAACCAGAAAGGAAAAATTAGCTTCTATATCATATGTAACACCCCAAAATTCGGATCATGGATTTAACCCGAATTTTAGAGTGTTGCAAGTTAGTATCAGAGCATTAGATCTAACATGGGACCTTAGGTACACTTTCTCTTATAAAAACTCTGTGATAAATTGGTTGTTAAGTTTGTTTGAATCGTTTGGCTCGATTGATTGCTTGTTATGTTTGTTTGGAGTGTTACCTTGATTGTTACTTAATGTTCTGTGGTTTTTACTGAACCCTTTGGAACTGTTAGCTATATATATATATATATATATATATGTATCTCTTTGAATTGCTTGTTCTATCCTATATAGGATATGGCTGGAGATGTACCTCCTGAAACTAATAAGGAATCTGCTGAGAATGATGCGAATGGGAATCAAATGTTAGCTGAAGCCATTCGGCAAATGACTGAGAGTTTGCTTGCAAATAAGGGAAGCACATCAGGTCCACAGGTACGTGATGATTTTAAGGTGATGGATGAATTCCATAAGTATAAGCCGGCACCATTTAAGGGTTCACCAAATCTCTGGATGCCGAGAACTGGTTACTATAAATGGAGAAGAGAATGGAATTGCTTGAGGTAGAGGATCGTCTCCGAGTTAAAATTGATACATGCTACCTTCAAGATGCTGCTGGTCATTGGTGGACAGTGACTAAAACCAAAGAAGGGATGCAGAACCTTACTTGGAATGAATTCAAGGAACTTTTCCTCCAGAAGTTCTTTCATGTAGCTTTGAAAAATGCCAAGATAATGGAATTCATACAGTTGGATCAGGAGAAGGAGGGCTTGTCCGTTTTGGAGTATGATATAAAGTTCGAGGAGCTATCTCGATAAGCTACTGATATGGTAAAAACTGAGCACTTGAAGGCAATTAAGTACCAAAAGGGACTGCTTCCAGATATTCGTTTTAAGCTTGCACAACAAATGCTCACGAGTCGTAATGAAATATTTGAGAGGGAATTGATTATTGAGGCAGCCTACAAAGAGTTTCGAGAAGGGAAGGATCGAAAGAGAAGTAACTTTAACAACAAAAATGAGCCTCCTAAGAAGACAAGGCTAGAGAATGCGCCAAAAAATGGACAAGAAGTGGTTTATAATAATCTTATGGAGGTAAAGACGTGTTACGAGTGCCACAAGCCTGGACATCTTCGTAGGAACTGTCCTCTTTTGAACGGACGAGGATTTCGACACGGTAACGGTGGTAACAACGTTCAATACAACATGCCTAATCTAGTGAGACCAGGGCCACCAACAAATCAACAAGGAAATGTGTTTGCTAGCATAGAGACTAAGGAAGATTCTGACAACGCGGTGGTGGAAGGTACACTTCTTCTATTCAGTTCTTAGATTAAAGTTTTATTTGATCCGGTGATGCGCATTTTATGTTTTTGATCGTGTTGTTATAAACCTGGATTTGCATTCGTAATATAAGAGAAATAGTTTCATGTGATATCTCGAACTACAGATGTTATCTTAGGTCGTATTTGTCGGACTAGGGTTGGTGATCAAGAACTTTTAAGGAGACCTAATATTGTATTGGGAATGACATCACTTGATATTATTTTGACATCGATTGTCTTGTGAAGTATCGAGCAGTAGTACACTGTTATAGGTAAATGATCGCTTTCCTGTAAGAAAAAGTTTAGTGACGAGCCTATTGTGAACATTCCAGCGGTACGAGAAAATGCATATGTATCTCTTGAAAACTTATCACCACTAGTGTCGAAACATTAAGTTGGGTTTACAGTAGACCATTCTTAATTTCGGGACGAAATTCCTATAAGGGTAGGAGGATGTGATACCCTGTATTTATCCTACACCCGTTTTGTGTGCGTTTCGGTCGGGTATAACCCGAGTTCGATAATCCGTTTGTCGTTGGTTTATTTAAGACTAAATGGGAAGTTTAGTCTTGTACTTACTATGCTTTCTGTACATTTAGGATAACTATTCATTTATTTCTTTTTGTTAGTTTGCCGACAAGATGCATTTCCTTAGAGCCACTGTATGGTTCGAGTTACATTTTTAAAGCTTAGAAATTTGAATGGGCTTGTTTCACCCTTTGTAGAGATAATAGGCATGGGTGGGAATAGCCATCACTTTTTATGTTTTTCAAATGAATTTAAGAAACAAGAAAGTACATTGAGGAGAATGGGTTTTATAACTAGTGGAAAATGAAAAGGAACAATTGGAAATCAAAACGTATGAAGATATATATATTAGAGATTTCTCAAGATTTGAAGTCATGGAAAGAGAAGAGTTCTAAGGAAAAATTTGCTAGGATTGGGGTAATTTGAGGTAGGTTTACTACCCATTTTCCTTGAGAAATTTCCTTTTACTTTGATGTTATTTCTTCCTTAGTGCAATTTGAATTCCCTGATTTGTCTTTGTGTTGCTATGAAATTGCTCCATACGAATTGAACTACTGGTCAGTGTAGTCAAAATCGCTCTCCAAGGCGGATTACTCGCCGAGTAATTGCTACAGGCAATATGACCGAGGCGATTTCCGATTCCCAGTCATTTTCGATTTTGCTGATTTCGACCGATTTTTGAGAAAAACAAGTTAACGATTTTCCCAAGTTGGCCTTACATGCACTAAAATCAAAAAAGAAAATTTTCGTAACCCCTCAAATAGGAGTTATCAAATAGAAAAACTTTTAAATACATAATAAATACATTCAATATAACAATATTACACACAAATTACTTGATAATGTTAAGATTTTAATTTTAATTAGGTGCAAATCATGACTTATGAGCAGCAAAATATAAATCTTTAATAAATTGATTCCGAGTATTAGACCGAGTTTTGGTGATTTCCAAGTCCGAACTTAATGCTCCTCGCTCCAAGCTCCCCAACCGAGTAGGACCGAGGAACGATTTCAATTACTTTGCTACTGGTTTTGTTTTCATGAATTATGAAATTGGAATGTTTAGTTTTTGAAAAGGAAATACCTAGTTTCAAATGATTGTTCTCACTAATTTCTTTTGGAACATAAGATGTTTGTAAAAATGCTTATTAGAACTTTAATTCTATAACCACGAATTTGATGAGTTCGTTGTTAACATATCGATTTTTGCTTGTCATCTAACCTTACTTCATATCCAGAAATGTTGAATTCAAAGATGTATGTTTGCCGATTTTTGGAGTGACAGTGAACTCCATGTGAATATTCCATTGTCTTTGTACTTGAGTTGATGTTGATATGGCTCTTGATTAGAGAAATCAGTAGTGAATGAATATCATTTCCTTAATGGAAAAACAAGTTGTTTATGTAAAATCTTATTGAGTTCATGTCTTCCGTTGGTTGGAACATAGTTCTATCTTGCGCCGGGTAATGATCCCCGATATAGATAAATGGGTAATGATCCCCATGGGAACGTAGTTTCCCGACCATCGATGGGCTGTCTGTACCGAGAAACGATAGGTGGGTGTACGAACCAAGGTTTTCGTTTCATGGACTCAATGTACCGAAATCTAAATGAATTGATTTGTCGGAGACTTTATTGGTTTGAAAATTTATTTGTTGAATGCGCTGCCCGATTTGAAGTTCTTTCTTTTCTTATTTATATTTTCCTTATATTTTTCTGAGATTTGTTTTCCGGATCTCTTTGAGGATGGGAACGTAAGCCTATTGAGCCGTCATCTCACCCCAATTGACGATTTTGCAGATTTTATCGAAGGGCGAAGCAAGTGAGAAGTTGTTGCGTGCATTGCTTTTGTTTCATTCCCATGTAACTTGATGTTTTACTTTGAGAGAATAAATGTGCAATACTTAGGCTTATGAACCACTGTCTAGAAGTTTTAATTATGCATTTGAAGGATTTGTTGAATTGTGATTGTCTTTGAAAGCTATATTTAAACTGAATGTTGAAAAATCATGTTTCTGACACATTTTTATGCACCCTGTTGACTGCAAAACTGGCACCAATAGGTAAGGATTTATGCGACACTTTCTTAACGAAAAACGTTCCTTTCTGTCTTGTCTATAATGGGTTCAAAGGGATTAGTGTTTCGAATTATCGTTTAGGATTTCTAGCCTTCAACGTCCAGTACGCCAGATCTGGAAACTGCAGGTTTGCAGTTCTGTGACCATCTTTGCGCATACTTTTCACAGACCAAACGAACTCTGAATCTGGATTTTTCAGGTGCATTTGAAAGCTGAGTATGTCTAGTTTTAGAATTGGATTCAAGATCTGAATTATGACTTCTAACGAAGTCTGTGGAGTCTCTACAACGCAGGCAGTTACTGACGTATTTCGACAGCTTTTCTGCCCAAATTTTTGTTATACGTTTTCTTTGATTTCTTTTTATTTGGCTAAGCCTGGTTCCTTCCATCTGTTAGGTTGATATTAACTCTGTAAAAACATGCTTAGTGGGCCTTGTTTTTGAATTGAAAGCCTGGAACTTAAGTAAACGATATAGATATAGGATTTCGATACCCGCCCGTAACCTCTAAAATTCGGGTTAAATCCATGATCCGAATTTTAGGGTGTTACATCATATTCCAGAACATGTAATAATTACCATGTATCTGAAATAAACCATCAAATATTTCCACTGTGATTAGCATGCTTAATCCTTTAAGCGATTCTCAAAGCCATTACCAATCTAACATACTCTTCACCACCATCACACCCCACATACTCTCTTAGAATATATACCATGTGAACGCCCATATTACCGTTGTACATGCTTCCGAGATCGTGCGCATTCTTGATATTACGTGCAAGCTATCAAGAACTCTATAACATAGACTTAAGAACATACAGTAGAACTTCAATAAATTAATCTTCAATAAATTAATTACTTCGCTAAAATAATAAAATTCTTCGGTCCCAACTAGGCTTGTACAGGCTATATTTTAACTCGATAAATTAATAACTTTGCTAAAATAATAATTTTCTCCGGTCCCAAGGCTATTAATTTATCGAAGTTCTACAGTAAATCTATTACATATCGTGCATAACTTCGAAGCTTTGCTGGACTTGCTTCTACATGAGACTTCACAACCCCATCCTTTCTTCAAACTTTGTAACTCTTTCCTTATAGTGTATGATTACTAACACTCTTCAAGAAGTATATATGTATTCCACCTCATTAGGCCTTATTTTGGATCTCATACTACGTCATAAATCCAAACGAAGAACATAAACTTCTACCAAGTTGAACCTCTCCGATTTGTAAATCACATCACAAATCCATCTTTGTGTAAACACCGGTTGAAACATTATCTTCAAAAACATATTTCTCCTCCCAAATAATAAATTATCGTTCAATTCCAGGTTCAATCACACTAGCTCGTCCTTGCTCTGATATCAATTGTTGGGAAAATTGGCACCCCGAGCGCAGCGGAAAACAGGATCACCAATGGCAGTTGGTGATTTGAGCCAAACAACGAGAAATAAGAAGAAAGAGACAGGGGATAAAAAAGCACACAACACAAAATATATGTGGTTCACCTTTATAGGCTACATCCACGGCCAACACCACCAGAAAAACTGTCATTAAATCAAAGACCATTACATGCTCTTTCCGCAACCCAAGATAAGACCCAAAGAGTTAACAAGACATACCCGAGAACACCATCGAAGAATCCATAGAAACCAACTCTGTAACTATTCCTCGAACCAGCCTCATGTCTTCTCTTTTACACCGTCTTCATAGCTACTACCAAACAGAGGAGAAACATTGAAACACTAGATACTTGATTTATGGCAAATCCCCAAACCCTAAACACTAGAACACCAAAATCCTTTCTCTACAAGTTTTTCTCAGACACCGATATTGACCTCCACAGTAGCACATGACCCTCCCTAACAAAGAGACCAAAATCCTAAGCACAAGGATTTACCACTCTTCTAGGTTGGATTATCTACAACTCTACAATTCTAGATCTATACATGGACATAACAAACTTAGCCCTTAAGAAAATTAGCTTTAGGAAGCTAGGTTTCCTAACTTGGCTCTGAAATGATTCCTAAACTTTAGGAACAAGTTGGCATCAATAAAGTTTGACGACAAGTCAAACTTATAACCACCGAAAATACTACAAGTGTTTGGATCGTTTTTTTTTTTTTTGTGTGTGTCTGCACTTGGGCTGTAAATTTGTCCATCTACTGATTTGCCCAAATTATGATAAACTGAAAGTGGGGAGGATGGGGTATTATCAACTTCAAGTGAAAACTATCTTTAAGTACTGTGCAACAGTGCAAGTTCAATGGGTTGTTAA
Organism: Papaver armeniacum; assembly: GCA_023531295.1. Classification (NCBI taxonomy): domain Eukaryota; kingdom Viridiplantae; phylum Streptophyta; class Magnoliopsida; order Ranunculales; family Papaveraceae; genus Papaver; species Papaver armeniacum. Next base: position 29,167 of record JAJJWW010010706.1, read on the forward strand.
AATTCTTTTTTCTAGAAAAATAGGGGTGCATTTATAAAATTTCCTCCTGTGCACAAAAAATTCGCATTTCTCTAAATAATAAGCTTACAAGGTATACAACACTTGGATATCGGTTGTACATATAAATAAAGCATTGTTGAGCAAGTTGCCAACTATCCTGTCTTACAAACTCATTTGTCTTATGGCTCATTGGTATAAGGACTGCATAACCAAGATATTAAAGAATGATGTGATCAACTTGTTCAGCATGGTGTTCAGGTGGTGCGAGGTAATGGAAGACTGATTTTTTATTTTAATTTTGATTTGTATTAGTCAAATTTGCATGTCGGCATGTTCTGTTAGACCAGTCAAATGTCAAATACGTGAGATCCCAATTGCAAATAAATATTAATTGTATCGAATATTGCCAGTAAAGGCAGGTCAGCTAGCAAATTATTGATCCTAATTGCACATAAATATTAATTGTATCGAATACTGCCAGGTCTTTTGCTAGCAAATTGTTCATCGGACATTTGTTCAATTCATTATATAGACTAAAGTGGATGGATACCCAACTGAGAGATATCCATTCCTTTGTCAACGGTACCATTGGGCACTTGCAACTAAACTAGTCCTTGCATGTACTTGTTCAATCATGTAGTGGTAGTTGGCGTGCCTTGCGTCCCTCACCTGCTACTGATACTTCCCAGCAAGTTGACAATTTCCATTGACACTAATTTAAGGTTTGAGTTTATCGGTATCACACCGATACTTTCCTCTGTGCTATTGTTTTTGTATTTGTATAAATGTACTTCCTCCGTCCCATAATTAGATGAACTAGTTGTTTTATAATTTTGTCCAATTAATAATTAATTTAATATAATTTGATTTATTCATGTTTATATTCGTTACGTAAGTGTTTTAAAATACTTTCCAATGATATAAAATTTATGAATATCGATGGGATAGTTTGAGAGATAAATTATTTCTAAATTTTGCTAATAGGTTAACTAATAGTGAGACGGAGGGAGTTATATATGAGCACGACCCTTCTCCACTTTACGTGATAAGTCAACTTTCTTCATGTACAAGTGTGCTTAAATATTTAATATTTTGCAAATTCAATACCATATAGGACCACAACACCATAGTTGGACGGCTCAGTCAGTATCACCAAGTATCCCCGAAACTCTCCTATTGTATGTGTATCTCTGCATCACATGAGAACTAAAACTATACATAATCTCAACCCTTCCCTACTACAGTTTCCAAGTTAGCTTTCTTCTTTTCAATAGTGTTTTTTACATAGTGTATATTGTTTTCTTATTCACTCAGTTTTAATGGCTGGAAAAAAGGGAGTAGCAGCAATAGGAATAGATTTAGGAACAACATACTCATGTGTTGGAGTATTGAAGAATAATCGTGTTGAGATTATTCCTAATGATCAAGGAAATCGCACTACTCCTTCGTATGTTGCTTTTACTGATACACAACGTATGATTGGTGATGCTGCTAAAACTCAAGTTGCCGCCAACCCTACCAACACCGTTTTTCGGTAAGCTTTTCTGCAACATTACATCAGTTTTTATGTTTAAGTTTCATGGCGATTTAATGAGAATTAAGTTTTGAATCTTAGATATGAGAGTGTCAATTGTTTGGTTTTTATGGAGGGGTGTTCCACTGACTTCCTTGTATATGTGTAGTGAAATCATTTTCAGCGATTCCATAAACCCCCACCCCCACCCTTTTTTTTTTTTTTTTTTCTATTCTAATTATTATTGTAAATATTTTCATGAGAATTACAGTATATCATGACCTCGTTAGACCTTCATTTGTGAATAGTGGAGCTAATATAGTTTTTATAAGTTGAAGTCTCAATTAGACCTGAATTATTTATTTAAATATCCAGAAATCCTTTCCTGAATCTGTCTTCTGTGGTGTATAGATGCGAAACGTTTGATTGGTAGGAAATTCAGTGATCCCTTGGTTCAAAGTGATATCAAGCTATGGCCCTTCAAGGTTCTTGCTGGTGTTGATGAGAAACCGATGATTCAAGTCACTTATCAGGGCAAGGAAATTCAGTTTTCAACTGAGGAAATCTCATCCATGGTTCTTATTAAAATGCGAGAAATCGCTGAAGCTTATCTTGGTTCAAGTGTTAAGGATGCTGTTGTTACAGTCCCTGCTTACTTTAATGATTCTCAGCGTCAAGCTACTAAAGATGCTGGTAAGATTGCTGGACTGAATGTACTTCAAATCATCAGTGAACCAACGGCGGCTGGAATTGCTTACGCTCTTGATAATAAGGAGACTAATGTTGATGCGAAAAATGTTCTTATCTTTGATCTTGGTGGTGGTACTTTCGATGTCTCTCTGCTTACCACTACTGACAGTAAGCTGGAAGTCAAGGCTACAACCGGAGACACCCATCTCGGAGGAGAGGATTTTGATAACAGGATGTTAGATCACTTTGTTAATGAGTTCATGAGGAAGAAAAAAAAAGACATTAAAGGAGACGCAAGGGCTCTTAGGAGGCTAAGAACATCCTGTGAGAGGGCAAAGAGGACCCTCTCAGCTACGCCTCAGACAACCGTGGAACTTGATTGTTTGTATAAAGGAGTAGATTTCCATACGTCCATTACTCGTGCCAAATTTGAAGAGTTGAACATGGATTTTTTCACCAAATGTTTGGCTACAGTTGAACGATGTTTGGAGGAAGCTAACATGGACAAGAGCAACGTTCACGAAGTTGTCCTTGTCGGTGGATCCACTAGAATTCCAAAAGTTCAGTCATTATTGCAGGATTACTTCAACGGGAAGGACCTATGCAAGGGCATCAACCCTGACGAGGCCGTGGCTTGTGGTGCTGCAATGCTAGCTGCTAAATTGAGTAACGAAAATAATGAGATGGTGCAGGACTTGGTCTTGCTTGATGTCACCCCTCTTTCTCTTGGTATTGAATTAGAGGGAGGTGTTATGGATGTCGTGATCCCAAGGAACTCAACCATTCCAACCAAGATGGAAAAAGAGTACGTCACTTCCAAAGACGATCAAACTGAAATAAGGATTACGGTGTATGAGGGTGAGAGAGCCAGCATCAAAGATAATAACTTATTGGGTGAGTTTGTTATAAACGGAATTCCTCCAGCACTTCATGGTGTTGGTAGAGTAATAGTATGCTTTGATGTTGATGCAAATGGTATATTGACCGTGTATGGCGAAGACAAGACATCAGGGAGCAAGAATATGATCACGATTACGAATAACAAAGGGAGGTTCTCCAAGGATGAGATTGATAGGTTGATTCGAGAGGCTGAGAAATACAAGGAAGCAGATCAAGAATACAAGTATAAGGTAGAGGCAAGGAACTCCTTTGAGAACTACACATACGAAATCAGGAAAAACATCAATAATAACGGAGAGAAACTAACATTAGATGATAAGAAGGTGATAACGGATGCAGTAGATCATGCTATTCAGTGGTTGGATAACAATGAACTACCTGACATAGACGACATCAACAACATGTGGAAGGCATTAGAAAGCGTATGCAACCCTACTACGGTATCGGGAGGTGCTGAACCCGAGCTTGAGGAAATAGAAAGCGTATGCAACCCTACTACGGTATCGGGAGGTGCCGAACCCAAGCTTGAGCGAACCAGCAGAGTCGAAATAGTTACCAAGGGAATCAAATTTGTTTCCGCCGGAGTTGGTTTGTTTTCTTCGCTTGCGTTTGGTCTAAGTTCTTCGTCTTAGCAATCTTTAAGTCTTATAATTCCTTTATTTTCATCATGTTTTTTATTTTAATTTCATGTACTCACGTTATATATATCAAGTCGTATGTTTACATGTTCTGCAATAATTTTTAGATTATAACCACTAACAAACTCATTCTACCTTTTCTCCCTGTGAGTGAGAGTCCGATTGGTATCTTGGTTAGATCTTTCCATCGGAACTAAGTGGACTCAATTTTCTCATTACAAGGTTATACTAGACCATGGTAACAGCGAAGGAGTCACAAGGTCATACTAAACTTTGATATTACTTCCTTTACGAGTGATAAGCTCAGTCCACAATGAGCTCTATAACCAGTGTTTGTAAGTTGGGTCTACGTGCTATACCGCTATAAATGTTTAAGAATGTTTTAGCACGGTAGGACAATAAAAGCGGAAGTCAGTAAGTCAGTTTTCTTTCGTTTGAAACTAAAAGGTGCATTATTTTGTTTTGGGAATTGGTAAACCTTTCACCATAAATATGAAGTTATGTGATTTAAATTCTAAGGTTCAAGTTCAATGAGTTCTTAGAATTGTTTTCTATATAACCTAGTTTTTTACCCGTACGATGCACGGGTCTGTTTCTTGTTTACGGAATATTAGACACTTGTTATGATAAAAACCATCATAGAAAAGCGTTACAAATCAGTAAGTATGATAATCTTTGTACAAATAAAAATTAATAAATTAATATCTTAGTTGATGTGCAAATAAATAAAATAAACCAAAAAAGTGCTAAAACAAATATTAGTTCAAGTGAGGCTGTGAAATGAAAAGAAACTTCTTCTTAGCATTCTTCCACATCCTGTTTGTGTTGGCCGTAAAGCATTCTTCTCACTCTTGAATCTTAGCATTCTTCCATGTGCTCTTTTTCCTGGCCGTAAAGTATTATTCTCTGTCCTGTTAAGAAACGATTATTTTCTTGGATTGTCTTGAATGTAAATATTGTTTCATTATCTTGAATTTCTTGTACTAAGAGTACTATTTACGCCGACAAACTCTCCTTGTTTAGAGATTTCAAATTAAAGGCCTCCCTTTTTTATCTATTAAAAAACAGTGTTTTAGTTTTTGGATTCTCTTAGAAAATATTGAAAATTTTATTATTTATTTAATGTTTTTGGTCACTTAATTAAGAAAAATTATTTATTTATTATTTTTGGATTGGACATTTTAATTTTAATTAACCTTTTTTTTGGTAATGTTATATTTTTTTTTTATATTAGTTTCTTAATGTTATAAGATTTAGTAATTTTAGCTAACTATTTTCTAAAATGTGATTGGCCAAATAATATATTATGGGGCTCAAAAATTCTTTTCAAATTTGATTAGCTAAAATTTAAAATGGTGGGGCCAAAATCAACCAGAAACTCTGGTTTGTGAGAGCTCTCGGAAAAACTATTTTTATAGAGAATTTGACAGTGACGGAGGGAGGGGGTGGCTTAGGTAGGCTCCAGCCCCCCCCCCCCAGAATGTGGAAAAGTCGATTTGGGCAAGCCTAATTTTCTTAAATATAATGATTAGCCCATGCGAAATTATAATTAGCTCATTAGTAAAGAATTCACTTGACCACTCTCCGGCTAATTAACTTAATTTTCATTGTTACGTTACAATTTCTTTTGAGGTTAGAAATTCTAACCTTAAAATAACTTAGAATTACGGATAAAACCTACCCTCCCCATCCAAATTTTATTTATATAACTCTATTAGGCTCTTGTTGTTTTCAAATGTACACTAAAATTATTCCATGTGGAAGCTAAAATTCAACCAAAATATAGAAGTCTGCTTATATAATTCATTTATTTTCCTCTCTTGTTTTTTCTTTCCTTCATGTTAACAACAATAGAATTACAATGGAGAAATGTTTTGATGTATGTGTTCATAATTTCATTATCTTATGTGAAAGCCATGCAAAGATATAGCGAATAATATTAAAAAAATTCGGGCGGCCTCCGGCCGCAATTTTTTGTGATACTAATATCATTTAGTATATATATATATTTGTCAATCAAAGTTAAAATCGTACTTAGCTGAACTTTAATATACAACAATGTGTAGGGGTGATCTCATTATATATAATTTTGCGGCATTAATATTATTGCAATTCGTATGCGTGAAAAAATATACATATTAGCCCACCCGGACATAGATTCCTGGTTCCGTCACTGGAATTTGAGCCAATGGGTATAGGTATCTTGGAACTATAAGACAAATCCCCAAATTATCAGAATAACCCTCGAACCAATGTGTTTTAAGAGAGCATAAGAGTGATACTAAATTATAAATGAACCTTATATTATTCAGTGAATCATATATATTTGTATATATATATATATATATATATATATATATATATATATATATTAATTTTTCTTGAAAAACTGGGAGAGCGAAATGCTTCAAAAAAAAAAAAAAAAACTAAGTGAGTTTACATATGGATACACCCAGGAACTGTATAATATGAACTTGTGAATTTAGTGACTCTAATATGTGTACTCGTAAATTGTAACATGAATTACCTTAGATTGTGCAGTGGATAATAATTTAAGTTTATTATCCACACATACATCATTTACTTGAAATGATCTTTAAGTACCATGACACACATAGAAGTACAGTGCACAACTTTCATGAGCTGCATGCATGCACATTTTTGGAGCAACACAATCAACTTTCTTTACAATTTACAACATTTGTAACTTTGGGCCGTTATTCATGCTTGAGTTTACTCGATTAAAAACAATGTTAGATGTCCCATTTTCCAAATATTCTTGAACTCTAGTCTGATAATTTAGTACAACTATGGTGCACAAAACATGTTTTAGTTTTTGTCTACCCATGTTAGATCCTCTGTATCATTCCTTGCATTATTTTTTCCCTAATATGTCAACCCAAGGGATGAAGAGATGGTATGTATTGTTCTTTTAGCACAGCCCGCTTCCAAAACTCTGGGAATTAGAGGTGGGTGCTGAAGAATACCCCGGAAAAAGTACGATCGCAAAAAAAAAAAATCCAAAATCCAGTATTACATTACAAAATTACAAAGCCCATGCATGACTTCACTTTTGTGTTCCATCAGTGCAGGGGAATGAATAATCAAAAGGAAAGACTAATATATAAGGGAGATCACAATACACCAAAGAAAGTTAAGCAGTTTTGATCCCACCCTTCTTGACTGTCGTTGTGTCAAAACTTGTGGTTATAAGAATAAGAATTCTTTGATCCGGCTATTATAATAGAACCATTTGGGATTTAAAATTCATATACCATACGTTAAAAAACTACTAGTGATAACAAAATGGGTCATGCAAAATGAGAGAATAATTGGTATACGTCAGTGTATATATAGTCTGAAACATAAGTATTACATCAATGAACGAATTACAAAAATGATTCACTATGAAAAACTAAGCATCAACGCACTTTGGATATCAGTTTGAGCTTAAAATTAGAAAAAACACCAGCACCAAGAGATGAAATTAAAAAAGAGTTCAGTAAATTGTGGAAAGAGCACTGAACATAACAACAGTTGCTATTATTTTTTCCCTTAAATCTTAATATAAATATTGGCTACTGTTTAACAAACCCGATGAAATAAAAATACCTTAAATTTCGATCAGAACCCGACCAACTTTTCATTTACTCCATACAAAACACAACACCAACACCAACAAAATAGATTGCAATTAAGAGTTCTTGAGATAAGTAGTACCTTACAAATGGTGGTTTAAGCATCAAAAATGGAAGATTATTCTGCGCAACAAAAAAAACAAAAAATCAAGAGAAATCTAACCACTTCTAAAGTTTCAACGTACTATTTGAGAAGCAACATGCAGGGGGGAAAAAGAAGAAGCAATTGACTGTTTTTTTCCTTAAAGGATGCAAACAAAACAATAGAGGCGTATTAGATGGATTATTCTTTTAAAAAGAAGTACAGTGTTTGGCTTTTGCTCCAACGCCTTATATAGAGAAAAACAATTTCCGAAAATAATGTTGATCAGAATAAATGCAGAATTTTATTATTTTTGGTGTCTATATCTTACTTGTTGCATTATTCTTTGAATAATTGGCAAATATTCTTATTTAATCATGTAAGACGCTAGTATATTAGGTAAAAAGGAAAAAGAATCCACCTTTTAAAGATTTGTTTTTCTATTTTATAAAATATTAGCTTAAATAATATTCATTTAAATTTGAAATTACCTAAGTTACAATTATTTGTGAGTTATAAATACACCAACCAAATCACACGTGAAGATTTTCAAGTCCAAATTATGTTTATTTTCCTTTAGTTTTCTTTCTTTCTTGAGGAATGAAATATAATATATTTTAGATGGCCATATTTAGTTGTAATAATAATTTGTCCAAAAATATTTGAATATATCTTGCACGTTTAGGAATAATTTTTTTTTATTATGGATATAACCATTTTTAGAAAATTAAAATCGAAATTCATCCATTTTTTCTATTGTATATTTTTTTAGTAACGTTTTTTGTTCTCCCATTCTCAAATTTTTGCTTAGTATGTATTGTTCATCACAATTTTCTATTTAATAATTTATATTTGATTATTGGGCAGGATGAACGATCATTTTGTTTTGCGGAGAAGGAAGCACCGTTAGATCTACATGTAAGTATTCACAAATCTATTGATTTAAATTATAAATTTTAATCATTGAGTTAAATTTTATCGAAGCTTTTTTAATCACAGTTAGTTCGGATAAATTAGTAGTGGTTTGAAATTATAATTAAATTAGTTTAATTTTAATAAATGTAATTGGACATTGGACATTTGATATCTTTTAAAACTTATGTTTTATGATTGATTTAATTTTTTGATAAAATCGTGATGAACAATACATATTTTGATATGATTTTATTTCCATCTTTTTATGAATCTTAAACATATTTAGAATAATTTTGTAATATATTTTTGGCAGCAACTTGATATTTATGGTTTAGTTGTTTTAGGTAATTTTGTTTTTGTTTCATGTGATTGGCCAAAGAATATATTGTGGGACAGTAAATATTTTCTTCAAATTTTATTGGTTGATATCAGATAATATTACCAAAAATTAAATCTTGATAGGGCCAGAATCAACCAGAAGCTCTGATTAACCACGTCGCTCGAAAAAATTCTGTTTTTATATAGAGAATAGCACAATGCATTTTTATTTTTTTTCACTAAGATAAAATAAACCTCGTCTTGTCTCTGAATAAACTAGCAAGGTTCATTTAACAATGGTGAATGCTGCAGCCACTCCAGTTGAGATGTCGAATTCGTATGTCTTCACTACGGGAAAAACAGTAATCTACAACTGTAACTTCACAACTCGTATATTTAAGGTTGTGAAAGGTGGTATGTTTTACAACTTTTGTCAAACAAAGGTTGTCAAAGTATAAAAACGTCCAACTCTTAGGACCAAAAGAGGAACAAAGAGTCGTGATGAGAATCAAAATCACAACGTTTTGTGAAAAGAGTAGTGACCACCTTTAGACTTTAACAACTCATCTCGTTAAGGTAGTGAATAACTCTACGACAACACTTGTAAGGGTTGTTGAAGATAAAAAAATTACCTTTTGGAAAAATGGTGTTTGAGAGATTCGAACACAAGCCTACTAGGTGTTAGCACAATCCCTTAACCATTATTCCTTCCTCTCAATATTGGTAATTTTGTCCTATTTTTTTTTATTATTACTATCACAACCCTTATAAGAGTTGTAAAAAAAAAATGAAAAAAGAATGAGGCTCGAGTGAGATGAGTTGAAATAAATGAAAAAAATGAAATTAAACCATATTACACGTATTGGAAATAAATGCAATAAATATTATGGAGACTGTGAAAATGAACAGAATACCCTTATCGAAAAAAATAAATTAAATATTACAGACTGTGAAAATGACCATATTACCCTTATTAGAAATAAGTGCAATAAATATTATGTAGACTGGGAAAAAATGACCATATTACCCTTATCGAAAATAAGTAAAGTAAGTATAGACTATGAAAATGACCATATTACCCTTATTGGAAAAAGTGCAATAAATATTACGCGGACTCTGAAAATGACCATAATACCCTTATAAAAAAAAGTAGAATAAATATTACAGACTGTGAAAATGACCATAATAAAGGTAATATGGTCATTTTTTCACGATCTGTAATATTTACTCTACCTATTTCCGATAAGGGTAGTCTGGTCATTTTCGAGAATCAACAATATTTACTTTACTTATTATCGATAAGGGTAGTCAGTCATTTTCACAGTCTCCATAATATTTGTGACACTTTTTTCCAATAAGGGTAATATGGTCATTTTCACAGTCTATAATATTTACCTTATTTATTTTCAATAAGGGTAGTTTGGTCATTTTCACAGTCTCCATAATATTTATTGCACTTATTTCAATAAGGGTATTATGGTCATTTTCACAGTCCGTAATATTTACTTTACTGATTTTTGATAAGGGTAGTCTGGTCATTTTTCACGGTCTCAGTAATATTTATTGCACTTTTTCTAATAAGGGTAATATGGTCATTTTCACAGTCTGTAAGAATCACTTCACCTATTTCTGATAAGGGTAGTATAGTCATTTTCACGGTCTCCGTAATATTTTTGCACTTTTTCTAAAAAGGGTAATATGGTCATTTTCACAATCGTTAACATTTACTTTACTTATTTCGATAAAGGGTTGTATGGTCATTTTCTTTGTCTCCGTAGTATTTATTGCATTTTTTCCAATAAGGGTAATATAGTCGTTTTCACAGTATGTAAGAATTACTCTACCTATTTCCAATAAGGGTAATATGGGCATTTTCACAATCGGTAACATTTACTTTTCTTATTTCTGATAAGGGTAGTATGGTCAATTTCTTGCCTCCATAATATTTATTGCACTTTTTCCAATAAGGGTAATATGGTCATTTTCTGATCGGTAACATTTACTTTAATTATTTCCGATAAGGGTAGTCTGGAATAATGTTTGGGGAATATTCAAAAGGAATCTTACTGTAAATGGATGGATTTCATCGTTCTTATGAAATTTCGACTTATAGTAGTCCATTGAATGCCGAGGTTTCGATCTCGGAGCTAAGGTTTGCATACAATATGCCGAGAATAGGGTTGGTTTATTGTTTCGTGGAATATTCCAAAGGAATCTTACTTGTAAATGGATGGATTCATCGTTCTTACGAAAGTTCCGACTTATAGTAGTCCACTGACGGCCAGTTTTCGATTTCGGAGCCAGGGTTTGCATACAATATGCCAGAATAGGGTTGGTTTAATGTTTCGGGGAATATTCCAAAGGAATCTTACCTGTAGATGGATGGATTCATCGTTCTTACGAAAGTTCCGACTTATAGTAGTCCACTGACGGCCAGTTTTCGATTTCGGAGCCAGGGTTTGCATACAATATGCCAAAATAGGGTTGGTTTAATGTTTCGGGGAATATACCAAAGGAATCTTTGTAGATGGATGGATTCATCGTTCTTATTAAATTTTGGACTTATAGTAGTCCACTGACGGCCAGGTTTCGATCTCGGAGCTAAGGTTTGCATACATTATGCCAGAATAGGGTTGGTTTATTGTTTCGTGGAATATTCCAAAGGAATCTTACTTGTAAATGGATGGATTCATCGTTCTTACGAAAGTTCCGACTTATAGTAGTCCACTGACGGCCAGGTTTCGATTTCGGAGCCAGGGTTTGCATACAATATGCCAGAATAGGGTTGGTTTAATGTTTCAGGGAATATTCCAAAGGAATCTTACCTGTAGATGGATGGATTCATCGTTCTTACGAAAGTTCCGACTTATAGTAGTCCACGACGGCCGATTTCGATTTCGGAGCCAGGGTTTGCATACAATATGCCAAAATAGGGTTGGTTTAATGTTTCGGGGAATATACCAAAGGAATCTTACCTGTAGATGGATGGATTCATCGTTCTTATTAAATTTTGGACTTATAGTAGTCCACTGACGGCCAGGTTTCGATCTCGGAGCTAAGGTTTGCATACAATATGCCAGAATAGGGTTGGTTTATTGTTTCGTGGAATATTCCAAAGGAATCTTACATGTAAATGGATGGATTCATCGTTCTTACGAAAGTTCCGACTTATAGTAGTCCACTGACGGCCAGTTTTCGATTTCGGAGCCAAGGTATGCGTACATTATGCCAGAATATGGTTTGTTTAAGGTTTCGGGGATATTATGAAGGAATCTTACCTGTAAATGGATGGATCCATCGTTCTTACGAAAGTTCCGACTTATAGTAGTCCACTGACGGCCAGGTTTCGATTTCGGAGCCAAGGTATGCGTACATTATGCCAGAATATGGTTTGTTTAAGGTTTCGGGGATATTATGAAGGAATCTTACCTGTAAATGGATGGATCCATCGTTCTTACCAAGTTTCAGACTTATAGTAGTCCACTCCCGGCCAGGTTTCGATCTTGGAGCCAAGGTATGCGTACATTATGCCAGAATATGGTTTGTTTAAGGTTTCGGGGATATTATGAAGGAATCTTACCTGTAAATGGATGGATCATCATTCTTACCAAGATTTCGACTTATAGTAGTCCACTCCCATCCAGGTTTCGATCTCGGAGCCAGTGTATGCATACAATATGCCAGGATAGGGTTTGTTTAAGGTTTCAGCGAATATTCTAAAGCAATCTTACTGTAAATGGATGGATTCATCGTTCTTACCAAGTTTCCGACCTATAGTAGTCCACTCCGGCTGCCAGGTTTCGATCTCGGACCCAAGGTATGCGTACATTATGCCGTAATAGGGTTTGTATAAGGTTTCGGGATATTATGAAGCAATCTTACTGTAAATGGATGGATTCATATTTTTTACCAAGTTTCGGACTTATAGTAGTCCACTCCTGAGACGGAGTTCGATCTCGGACCCAAGGTACATTATGCCGAGGAATAGGTTTTGTTTAAGGTTTGAGAGAATATTCCATGGAATCTTACCTATGAATGGTTAGATTCATCGTTCTAACGAAGTTTCCAGCTTATAATAGTCAACTCCCGGCCGTGTTTTCGAGCCTCGAGCCACTTTCTTTCTCGAAGTCGCTAGAAAAGGTTTGTTTAAGGTTTCAAAGAATATTCCATGAAATCTTACCTATGAATGGTTAGATTCATCGTTCTAACGAAGTTTTCGAGTTATAGTAGTCCACTCCCTGCCAGTTTCAAGCTCAGAGCCACTTTCTTTCCCGAAGTTGCCTGAAAATGGTTTGTTTAAGGTTTTGGAGAATATTCCGATAGAATCGACACTGAGCTTCTTGGTTCATAGTTTGTATGTCGTTATACCACATTTGAAGTTCGAACCGACACTGAGCTTCATATGTATCGATTTCAATGATGTGTCATGCTAAGTTTTAAGTCTGAACCCTCCCGGAGCTTCTCGGTTCATAGTTTGTCTGTCGTTATACCATATTTGAAGTTCGAATCAATACCTAAGTTTCATATATATATATCGATTTCGGTGATGTATCCTTCTAAGTTTGAAGACAGAACCCTCCCGAGCTTCTTGGTTCATAGTTTTTATGCCATTATACCACATTTGAAGTTCGAATCGACATTGAGATTCATATTTATCGATTTCGTTGATGTATCATGCTAAGTTTGAGTCCGAAACCTCCAGGAGCTTCTTGGTTCATAGTTTTTATGCTTTTTGAATCTACGAGTGTGAACTAAAGCTACTTCATGACCTGTATGAATAGTGAAATTTCTTCGTGACCTATGTAACTAGTCGAAATTCAAATAGGAAGCACAAAGAGAAAGCACAAAGAAACACACCAATTATCGAATTCACTTCTTATGAACCACATTCATTCTTATATATTTTTGGATTTTTTTATATCGAATGTCGATAACAATGTCCTAAATTTATTAATATTTTTTTCGATTTTTTTCATATCGAAAGTTGATAATGAAACCGAATACACGAGTTTGAACTAGCACAAAAAGAAACACACAAGTTTATGAATCCGTATGAGCATCTTAAAGTGAATCTACACCGTCCCATAATTTATGCAATCCGTATGACCTCCTTACACTGTAAAGAACGTGTTGAATATTTGGATCTTTTTGATTGTTTGGAACTTGTTGATTGTATTGACGAATGGCTACAGATATGTGAAAGGTGCAATTGCTCAACATTTGAATACTCCTTGCATTTGCATTTTCATCCCATTCAACCTTTGTGTTATATCATATATGCCATATGTGCAGGAAAATATACCTACTCAAGAAGCTACATCAACCGAAAAGTACTTATTTAGCATCGTACTTTTCTTTTGAATCAAGAAATGTTAGGAATTTGTTTAAATTGAAGAAATGTTGGTCTTTGATGAATATCGGGTAATTTTCGTAATTTCAACTTTCTCTGTTGATTTCTTGTACAAAAACCATGGATTTTACGCTTTTGAATAGATTACCGTTAATTGATAAAAAAATTGAATTTGAATTGTATGTTGTAGATCTTTGTAAAGGATGTGGAAGGAATACACATGGTTTTTTATGAATTTGATAGTGGTAATTTTGATTGTTACACAGGCAGTTTAAGATTGAAATGTTGGGTTGCAGAGGTGTAGCAAGTTGAAGTTGAAGTTGCGGTAGATGGTGATGTCGTGTTCTTGTCGTTGAAGTTCATTGAAATGGGTTAGATGAATGTTAGGTTTTACATGTTATGGAGCTGGTATTGGTGCTGATTGCAGCTGCGGTTAGGTGTTTGTTTTGGTGACCTTGTTGTGAGAGAGGTGTGTGCAAAGGGTTAGATGCGGCAAGAATTGTATGTATTGGAATGGTGCTATGTATTGGAATGATGTTGGTGATGAAGCGGATGTGGTTTGTGGAGGAGATGCAGATGTGGTTTGTGGTTGGAATGATGTTACATATGAGCCTCCCCAATAAATGGTGTGACAAGGCTTCAAAGAAGAAAAACAATGAAGAAGATGTTTAATCGGGTTTAATTGTTTTTAGAACTCTTTTTCTTATCCCTCTATGCAGTCTTGTTGGAAAAATCTCATGCATAAACGTATCTTACTATATTACAGGGCTTTGCATAAGAAATATGGACACGATGGTGTTGCTCAACAAGGAATGGAACTCTTTCGGATGACGCTAGAAATGATATTCGACCCATTACAGGGGCGTACCAAAGGTCAATAACTACTTTAATTCTTGAAAATCATGATAGTTATGGCGTTCCTTTTTGGATCCTAGATTTGAGTTTGGTTTGATTTTGGTGGTGTTCTCGAATTGCAGGTAGAGAGATGGATGAGAGGTTGCAGGCTGGTAAAGGCAGTAGATGTATGTTAGGACAGGTACCAATTACAGGTCTTTGAGATTATATGGCAGCAAGGTGCAATGGGCATCGGGCAGAGAATGGTTAGGTCATGAAGGAGATGATGTGATGCAGGTGGAGTTGATGTTGTTGTTTGTCAGGATGGTACTGCACATGATTTTGCAAGTGATGCGGATGCAGATTTGGGGATGGTTGAGCTGAGAATGAGAATGGCTGTGAATTATGAAAACTGGAGATGATGAGAGTCTGCTAGGTTGAGAAAGTGAAGATGGTGGGTGCTTATGTTGTGAAGGTGGTGGTCCGAGTCATTGCGCAGTGGACCGTGGAGTGAAAATGGAGGTGTTGGCGGCCTATCGTGTTTAAGGGTTACAACTGCTGAGACATGATAAGTTTGTGTGAGTGATGACGAAGAATACGAACTGGCTGTGTGTTGTAGAAGCTACAACAATGATTTGAATTGAGACCGACAGAGATGGAGGTAGTTTCAATGAGTAATTGAATGGGATGTGTATGAACTAGATGTATGCTTAGGGTTGCAGTATGAAACTGAGCTGCAGTGGCGGCACTGGTGTTATTGTAATACATAGTTGATTTGGTAGAAGCAAATTTGTGTATTGTGTTTAAACGGTAAATAGATGGTTATTAAAATATTACAGATTTAATTTTGAATCTAAATTCTCAAAATTTAATTTTTTTTTAAATCCAATATGTACCACAACTCATAATAAGAATTGTCGGTTAAGTGACATACAACACTTCCCATAGTTGTCAACGAGTTGACATACAACCCTTCCCACGAGTTGTCAAAGAATTGTCATACAATTCTAACCATTGTTGTCGCATTTAATGTGCTACAACCCAAACAAGTGCGAGATGTATGAGTTATTTTCACAACCTAGGTAAGAGTTGTGTTAGGCATTAAGAGCGAATTTAGAAAGACTTTGACAACTGACAAAAGCATTGTACAAAACTAAACTACAACCATGTTTACGACTCTATCTGAAGAGTTGTAAAGAATTGAGGATCTTCTACAACCCCCCTTATGCAACCTATCGATAAACGTCGTCGTAGATGTATGACAACTCTTTTTGGGAGTAGTTGATCACTGTTTTTCCCGTAGTGCTTCCACATAGACCTATGCGGCCTTGTCCTTCACAATGAAATCAAAGTTTATGTAGAGTGTGACAAAACTCTTGTGGTTAGATATGGGGCCAGCTTCAACAAGGAGGCCTACTCAAAGAAATTTGATCTCCCCCATAATGCAAATGTAGATTCAGCCTCTGCAGTTTTCCATAATGGAATATTAATCGTTACTGTTAACAAGTTTAATCGTCCAAGCACAGCGAAGTTGGTCAGGGTGATGAAAGCAGAGTTGACTGATTAATTAGCTATCCAAATATTAATGCAGAAGTAAGAGGCAGAGACGGACTAAGGATGTTCTTTTTTAGATGTTTATAGTATTATGTTAGTTATTTAGTTGATTGTGTTATGTCTATCTTATCAATCTATATCGTTTCATCTTGTTCTTGGTTAGTCTATTTTTGAATGTTTAATCCAATTGCGACTCTTTTGCTGTTACGCTCTATTTGTTTTGGTTTAAGCTTTAACTCAAATCTCCCTTCTTTATTTTTGACTTCTTGGAAATATGGATTGGAAAACTACAACTCCCTTTGTTGTGAAATGCGAGCTAGGCGCTCTCCTAGGAGCACGAGTCAGGCGGGGCGCCTAGCTAAATTAAGCCCAAGGCGCAAGAATGTCAGCAATCATTTTAAAAATAAATTCTTTTAGTCGCTTTGGGCGCCTTAGGCGCTAGCTGAGGCGAAGGGTTTTGGCGCCTTGTCATCATAAGAATTACATAATGAGCCAAGATGTGTTGACCTCAGTCCATTGGATTTCCTTTTCCTAGTTTTAGATGGATTTGCTAAATCAGATGATTTCCATTTCCCAGTCCTTAGTATTTTCGGAACAATTGAAGCATATACTCCCTCCGTCCCTAATTAGATGAGCTATTTGGTTTTTAGTTTTGTCCACAAATAGATGAGTTATTTCACTAACCAAGGGGATATTTCTAAAACTACCCTTTTAATTGATTATTTTTTCTATAAGAAATATGTATAATTTGATAGTCATGTTTATATTCGTTGCGTAGGTGTTTTAAACTGCTTTTCAATGGTATAAAGTTTATAAAAACCGTGGTATAGTTTAAGAGATAAATGGTTTCTAAATTTTACTAATTATTGCCCATAAGGGTATAATTGTAAAAATACTTAAATATACTCCACTTTCCTCCTTACCTTAAAATTTGTGCAAACTACAAGTAGCTCATCTAATTAGGGATTGGAGGAGTATATAAGAAGGCCACACATTGTAGTAAGAGAACAAAAATCTACACCCAACACCTTATACTATTATCTGCGAAGTTTTTCTTAGTTGACATGGAACTGAAAGAGGAAGACCAAGTTACTCCTGCCGCGTTTTTAAACCTTAGTCTTGAGAAACACCTTCTAAACACATGAGTTCATGCTCATTAAACTTGGAAGAATCCAAGGATCTAAAGGAATCAATCGAAATACTTTTCCGAAACGCAACAGGTTGTGCAGATTTGTGGAAAGATGTAAACATAAGGTTCGATGACAGGAGGTCATTCCCTGCGTTTCTACAATTATTACAATTTTTTGGACTGGATTGGCACAAGTATGTTGTGTCGTCTGAGGATAATGAGCTCAATGTTTCAAACCAACCAAATAGATTCTTGGAGAGTTTTCGTATCCAAAATTAACATCTAATTCAAATTGGGTTATGGGAAATAGATACTACGGCAGAAGCTTATCGCTGATGGAACTTTTGCAAAGAATTCAGTCAGAATCTAGAGATGATTTTAGCCGAGAACAGGCTGGACTTTTGGCCTCTTTCCTCAATCACCTCGTCCAGATACAACAAGAGCATCTGGTTGTTGCATACGGTTTTGCGGAGCATCTGGAACGATTGAGAAAGGGTGTTGCAGTTTCCAGACATACTAATAGTTCGAATGCTGATGCTGATGATGGACATGCGAACAAGTTTATCAAGCACCCGATTTATATGTGCATGCGGAAACACAAGCATCTATTTGATAGTCTGTATATCATGTCACGTGAATCGATTTGGTTGCTGAGTAAACTCGAGGCATCCCATTCCGGTAGCCCCTGATTCGTCGAGGAGTCGCACAAGATTCTTCTTGAAACCATCTTGTTGTTTATTTCAGAATTTAAGAAATCGAAGGAATCGTTGGATCATTATCTTCTCGATGGATGTTGGCCTTTCGTTCAGGATGAATTGATGGCATTAGTTCTGTAGAATGAAAGATTATTAGATGATTTTGCAAAGCGCATAAAGGATCTCCAGGAGCAAGGTGTTGGAAGAAAAACTGTTGCGGAAACGCTGCTTGGATGCTTTGTATATGTAGTCAACAAGGTGGATTATTACTACCAAACAAAGCAGAGTCCGTCGGGGGACACCTATACGTCCCTTCAGGGTCCATTTTCTGAAGCCGCGAAGGAAACATCGGTGCTGATAAAGGAAACGATCGAGAAACTAAATTCAGTTAGGTGTTCTAGTCTTTCCGGCGGAGGCTCGCCACTTGGAAATATCACTTGATGGAGAATTCTATTCGAGTCATCTCTAGTAAATCTGCAGCTCGATTCTATATGTAAAAAACATGCGGAAACAATCAAACTCCGGGTTAGACTTTTGGACAGTGTCATGAACCCTCATTTGGATCAGCTTAATGCATCAATTCAGCAACTATTGACAGTTGGTGAAAACATCTTAGAAGAATTTGTAGCCATGCACAAAACGGTGGCAGAAATAACTTACATGCTAGGTGATGCTTTTACAACAGGAGGTGCTGGTATGAATGATCTGATGAGTGATGAAACATCTCCTCGGACTTCAAACAAGAATGACAAAGAAATGGAGATGGATTTTGATTTGGATTTCCCTTGGAATAAACACAGTGTTCTTGATGACACTGAGATTGACTTGAACGATCCTTTAAGTATTCCTTTAAGTATCCTAAAGGATAGACCCAATCAGAGGTATCCTTATACTTGAAGCTGTTCTGTCTGCTTCCATATAAAACATGGCCTATATGGTCGGGAACTTATGGCACTAATGCCATTAAAATTTTCTAATTCTTCCCATTGACAGGAGACCTACCCATTTAAGCTTTGAGCTCCAAAGTATTATTGTCCAGATGCGGAGAAGATTCACCCAGATCAGAAGCACTTCCCTTTTTTTTTCTAATTAATAGCCTTAGATTATTTTTTTCTCACCCTATTAACTAAATCAGGCTCTTTAACTACACCAGACTTTGTTGCTTGCAAATCTTTATTATTTGCTGGCAAAACTGAATTTTCGTCAGAATTAAACTCCAAATCCCCCTTTATTACCATCAAGATTCGCAAGAATATTTCTTTCCAAAATTCAGTTAGATTTCCATAACCCGAATCTTTAACTTCACGAGATTTTGTTGCTGCATTCCTGGAAACCTTTATATTAATGTCATGCTTAGCTGAAAATAACAAATTTGGCTCCACAGAGTTGGTCCAAGATCAAGTTTTTTAGTCTTGATTCACTACTTGAATCAACACTTTTTAGCCACATTTTTAGATGTGAATGTTGAGGGGTGAAGGTCCACAATAATAAGCTAAGTTTATTATTTTATTTTATTTTTATTAGTAAAGAATATGATGTTAGCCAATTTTGAAACTTTGGTATTATCATCCAATAACTTTACCCTTATATAACGGTGAAACCGGATATCTTATTCGTAAAAGTTCAAATTAAGTTCCGTAAAAACTAATCTCATGATCCTCATCCACAATTGTGCTATCTTATTTTCTCTACTTTTTCTCTTTCTTTAAAAACTATGAAAATCTAGAGGCTTCAAAAGTATTCTTGAGGATTTAAAGGCAGTGTAGAAGTCTAGGAGTAGTGGTTTGTAGTTTGAACTTTGAACTAGTGTTTTAAAATCACAAAATTGATTAAAAAGACCAAAATCAAAATTTCCTTGGTGAAAAGGACGATTGATTTAGAAGCTGTTTAAATGGACAAAAATTTAAAAATAGTTTCAAATATTTTTCTTATTTTTATTTTACGAGGATGCATCCAGTTTCATCCTTGTTATTTTGTTAACTTGTATACACGTATACATGTTAAGGTTTAATAAAGAATTATTTTATTTCCTTAGAAATTGTGTTTTTTTGTCTTATTCTACTAGAAATTGGTTTTTCTTGCACTAAAAACAACAAATTTTGTTCCCAATGCAAAGAATTGTTGTTTTCAATGCAATAAAGCAAACAAATATTGTTTCCAATGCAAGATTTTGTTGTTTAGTGAACCTTAACATGTATACGGGTATACAAGTTAACAAGACCCTTTTTTTTTTGTCCATTTCACCCATAAAATTTTTTACTCGTCCATTTGAACCGTGTTTTAAATTTTTTTGGACAAATGACCCATTTTCCGTTTTAAAATCCGGACAAGTCGCCGGTCGGTTTGACAAGCAAAACAATGAACCAGTCGGATATATGGGCTGGTTCAACAACAGGTTTTCAAGAACTGGCTTTCTTTTTATTCACTGAACATAGAAATTTTTAGACTTTTCATAACGATGTTAATCTATCTAATGCACTGAATTCGTACCATGTGCGAACCTGTCTAATATATAGTATGCTAACCAAGGCTTCAAATCATGACACTAACACTGTCAACCAAAACGATAACTATAAACTCTTTATAGTGTCCCTTGAATGGGATAGTAGACAACTGAAATAAGCACAAAATTATTTATAAATCGAGCTCTCTATGTCCCAAGAAAATAATACTTTTATTTTTCGTGTGATGGAGGTAATATTACCTTTTTTTTTAATCACCCTAGTAAATCATATCACAAACATAAGTCCATCGATCCTTGCAAATGCGCACCAGTTTGGCATTTTTTGCCGTGGTATCTCGCACAAATCGTGCACTTTAGACTGGAATGTCTGGGGCTGCGTTGGCTTAGGATTATAGCAACTAGCACAACTCAAAACTATTTCCATAAACGTAAATTATTTGCATATTTTTTTTTTTTTTTTATGTCTAATTAAGAATTACATTGAAGTATAGCAGGCAAGCGAGCAACAAACTGCGCCGTTAATTCTTTTGAATTGCAAATCCTATCTTCTTAAAATAAATTCTCTCGAACAGGGGAGTCATGACATTCTTGTGCATGATTTTTTGTACTCTTTTAAGGAGTCTAGCAGCCTCTGGAGCCAAGAAATATTTGAGAATGGCACGGTACTCCAAGGATGACATCTTGTCCAAGACCGTTAATCGGAATAGCAAGGAGAAAGTCTGGGCATGTCTTGCCTGTAGGCACCTAAAAGCGCTTTTTGTCTATCCGACAAATCATAAACTCTGTCCATATCTTTAATAACTTTACCAAAAAGAGCCGTCGCCAAAATGCTCTGGGCCTTTGTAGGGGCGGTGTCTTTATTAGTAAAATTGTTAAAGTCTAAATCGAGAAGAGTTACTTGTAGCATCTCCGAGCCTTGTTAAAACTGTCATCCATACCTTCTACCCTACTATACTCCTTAAAATATGATCTTGTAACCCCTAGGATTTGCAATTAATTATCCTTTTCCGATTTAGATGAAAAAGTAAATATAATAAACTAGGACAAAATTTTTAATTTAAGACCAAAATTTTGGTAACATCCTGGATATTTAATGATGCATCCCTATAAATATAGCACATGTCTTCGATTTAGCGTAGCACATCGAGAAAAGATTTTCGTAATTATTTCTTTTAAAAACATCAACAATTGTTTTCTTCATCGGGATCCATGGCAAGATTCTCCACAATCATTTCATTCATCCTTGTCATTTTCATCTTCGCTTCAGGTTTGATTCTCATACCTTTTTATAACTCACATACTTTAGCATGGCAATATTAAATTAGGTCTTGACCATGGATGCTATAGAGGTACCAAAATATTTTAGATTATATAGACTTTGCTGTAACAATCTTGATCTTTTCGAACAATACAGTATGCTTACTATCGTTGAGCCATTTTTATTGGTAGATTTTAGAAGGCCTTCTGTACAGTGGCTTTACTGTATTTTGTTCATCACGCCTCCATGGTCTTCAAAATTGGATTTTAAAATGAAAGACCCTAATTTAATGGAATCTTAGTAGTTTTGTTTCATTTGTTTTTTCATCCTTGGAGAGCTCTTAATCAATATATTTTTCATAAACTCAAAGAAATTTCGAACAATATCATCCATAATTAGAGGGTTTCCGGATCCAAATTTCAATAAGCAAAAACATCAAAAAATTTAATTTTTTTTCTATTTTTATCAATTTTGGATCGTTTCTTTAAAAAAAAAATCCACTTAATGGTTAATTATACCTATATTGTATATGGGATGAAATAAATTCTCAAAATTTCGATCAATAATTGATGATTTTAGAGACTGAAATTTAACTAAGAAAACCGGTCACAATTAGGTTAAATTGTGGGCGAAGAACAAACATTTTTTGGATCAGTTTGCAACATTTATAAGTGTTCATATGGTGACGATAATGACAGTTTAGAACTACTTTAAACAATTGTTTCAGGTTAAAATTGTTCTTTACTTAGCAACACACAATATAATATCCTTTTTTAAAACATTTATTAGCGTCAATGTTCTGAAAACCGGCCCGAACGTCGACCTGGAAAAATCATCGGGTCAGGGTCAACTAGGTCAACCGGTGGTTCAACCTGGGTTCAGTGGGCCACATATATGTAGGACCCTATGAACTTGTAAGCGTAATAGTTAATATATTTTGAGCTTAAAATCTTAAAGTTTACTCCAAAATAATATCTAAAACACAAGAATTGTCCAACCATATATCTAAATCTAGATACAATCCAAAATATAAAAATTGATTAATAACCAGTAAGTTGAATGAGAATTCGACACATAAAAATTCGTAACTAGAAGATTATCTAGTAAGAATTTGTTTCCAATCCATGCACAGGAGTATACAAATGCCGTATCCATATTCTATATTTTGCTAAATCAAGTTGTTGACAATGGCTGGGACCACGGGTCAACTCGTATTGGTTCGGCGGATCACGGGTCACCCGATTTTCATGAAAGAATCCGGTTTTCTACAAGTTTGCTGGGTCACTAACAGCCCAGCCCAGAAAAGTGACTGGGTCACGGGTTTACTGGGCTAACCGGCCGGGCCGGGCCGGTTTTCAGAACATTTAAATGCAGTGGCCGCTGCTAAACATGCTAAAACCTTTTTTCAGTGCAAAGTTTGATCCTCCTACCCGCAAATAATTAGTAACAAAAACATATGTTTCTCAATCCGTCCCACTATTTTTAGATTTTGTCCCATTAATAGTTGATTTTATATCATTTGATACTCTTGTTTACATTCGTTACGTAAGTGTTTTAAAATGTTTTGATATAAAATTTACGAATATCCGTGATATAATTTGAACGATATTAGTTAATTTTGATTGACTGCCCACTGTTGCAGCCGTAATCTTGTTAATTTTGTTTTCCCATGGCCTTTTCCCAAGGTCCACATCTAGTTGATTTGTTTACGATAATACTGGTTACAAAGCACACATATGCATCCTGATTGTAGCTGTCATGGCCAACTGTTGTGCAGGTGAAAATATGATCCACATGACTGAAGCCGACGAGCGAAAATGCACATTAGGGGGGCCCGCATGCACAGACTCAACAACATGCGATTCCTATTGTAACGGGCTCATTCAAGGCGCAACAGGATTCTGTAATTTAATCATTGGTACCCCAGTAAGGGTTTGCTTGTGTGTATTTACTTGTCCGACTCCCGACGAACCTCCGAAACCCCCGAGCCCCCCGAAAAGATGCACAAGCGGAGGGCCCGCATGCACAGACTCAGCAACATGCAATTCCTATTGTAGCGGGCTTTATCAAGGCGGAGTAGGAACCTGTCAGTCTCTCACGGGTACCCCACAAAGGCTATGCTTGTGCGAGTTCTATTGCCCGACGGACCACTACTCAACTAAGGCAGCGCCTTCGAGAACTTGAGTGTTGGCCATCAAACAAGGCCCGATAATATAATATCACTGTTTTTCTTATCACCCACATGGATAGATTTTTTGTACCACAAGGTTGAATAATAAAACAAATTCGAATTCCTTTTCTTAGTCGTAAAAGTAACGGAAAATGGATCATTTGTCCAAATATTTTTAAAACATAGTTTAATGGACGAGTATAAATTAGTATGGGGAAATAGACATCAAAAAAATAGCATGAATGAAACCAGGTTCATCCTGTCTTAAACTTAAAAAAGAGCGAGTAAGAAACTTGATGCATCCTGATATAAATTAGAAATAAGAAAAAATATTTTAAAATGAGTAGGATGAAACTGTTTACATCCTGGCTATTTTTACATTCTCGTCCATTTAAACAGTATCAAATTTTACATGTCTTTTTTACCCAAGAATTGTAGTTATTCGGTTTGAAATCTTCGGATTTTTTGGGATTTTTTGTTATAACCACTATAACTTATAATATCTTAGTATTTGTATTGAACAAAATATCCTTATTAAGCGATTTTGGAATGTTTTTACTTCCTTTTCAACTGAATTCATCTCTAGTGGCTTATGTAAGAATGCGCAATTGCGGACATGGAAATTAATCGGGGATGTGACAATAAGACAAAATAGGGATTTAATAATAAATCTAGATCACCCCTATCTAGGTAATTTATATAATCTATAATTTACCCTCATTAATCATGTTTAGTGGTTAATTATAATTAGCTAAGTTAATACTCCCTCCGTTATTTTTTAATAGGCTTTTGTTTTTTGAGAAAAATTAAGAAAATTAAGAGAACTAATCATTCAAAGTGGTCCTAATAATACTTGTCAATAAAAGAAGTGAAGTGAAATGGTCTCCATGACACTTGTCTGCAAAAGAAGTAAAGTGAAATGGTCCACATGACACTTGTGATCAAAAGAAGTTAAGAGAAAAGTGGTAGTTAGAACTAGGTAGATTTAGGTTTAAACAAGAAGATAATAAACTAAGAAGATGATACAGAGAATGTGTGAACTTTATTATGTTTTTGATGATATTACAAACCGTGAATAGGCATTGTATTTATATACAGACTTTGCTTATTTTTTAGGCTAAAGTATTTCCTAAAGTAGTATTTCCTAACATACAAGAATTCCAAAAATATACAAACTCTTAAAGTCACGTAATACATGTACTAGATACTGTGTTAACACCCTCCCGCAAGCACAACGGGTTATCCTAAACCGTTAGCTTGAACCTTAGAAGAGAAAATCTGTCTCTGGATAATGGTTTTGTGAATATATCCGCAATCTGATCCTTAGATGATATAAACCGGACATCAAGAAGTTTTAAAGCAACTTGATCACGAACAAAATGATAATCAATCTCAATGTGTTTTGTTCGTGCATGAAATATATGATTGATTGTGAGATAAGTAGCACCAAGATTGTCACACCATAGAACACGGGGTGATTGATTAGAAACACGAAGTTCTGAAAGAACTGATTGAATCCACATAATTTCAGCAGTAGCAATTGCAAGTCCCCTATACTCTGCTTCAGTACTAGAACGAGAAACTGTTTTTTGCTTACGAGCACTCCAAGAAATAATATTACCACCCAAGAAAATACAATAACCACTAGTAGAACGCCGATCTTCAAGAGAACTAGCCCAATCTGAATCAGTATATGCACTGAAATATAATTGTAGAGAAGGAGATGGCCGAAGAAGTATGCCAAAGATAGACGTGTTTTTAAGATAACGAAGTATACGCTTTACCAGACTCCAGTGAAAAACTGTGGGTGCATGCATAAACTGACATACCTTATTAACAGCATACGCCAAATCAGGACGAGTAAATGTCAAATATTGTAAAGCTCCAACAATGCTACGATATTTAGTAGCATCAGTTAATAAGGTACTACGATCAGAAGATATATCACCAGAAATACTTAGTGGTGTTTGAATAGGTTTAACACCATCCATTTTTGCTCGAATAAGAAGATCATGAGCATGCCTTTTTTGAGAAAGAAACAATCCTGAGGAAGTACGAATCGCTTCAATTCCAAGAAAATAAGACAAGAAACCAAGATCTTTAATTGCAAATTCTTGTTGTAGACGATCAATAGTGGATTTAACACCAGTAAAATTGGAACCTGTAATGATAATATCATCCACATATACCAACAAATAAATAGTGCCATATGAACCATTGTAGATAAATAAAGACGAGTCGCATTTTGAAGTGACAAACCCAATTTGTAATAAAAAGGTATTGAGTCGATGGTACCATGCACGAGGAGCTAATTTAAGGCCATAGAGAGAACGATGCAACTTGCAAACATGTGTAGGAAACCGAGAATCAACATAACCTGGATGTTGTTTCATGTATACCTCTTCTTGAAGTTCACCATGTAAGAAAGCATTCGGTACGTCAAGTTGGTGACTAGGCCGATTGGAAGATAGAGCCAATGTAAGAATAATACGAATAGTGCATGGTTTAACAACCGGACTAAATGTTTCAGAAAAATCTATCCCTTCTTGTTGATTGTATCCATTAACAACCAAGCGAGACTTGCGACGTTCAATTTCACCATTAGACTTGCGTTTGATACGAAATACCCATTTACATCCAATAACGTTCATAGAAGGATCAAATGGTACTAATGTCCAAGTACCATTACGGAGCAATGCATTAATCTCATCATCTAAGGAGACACGCCAATCTGGATCTTTATGAGCTTCTAAAATACAAGTTGGTTCGCGAAGATAATCACATACCAAAGCATATTTGGAGTTGGGTTTAAAAATCCCATCTTTTGCCCTTGTCACCATTGGATGTGTATCAAGAGTAGATGTAGAAGTAGAGCTGGAATTTGGTAATGTGGTCGAACTGGCAGCCGACGCAGAACTGGAAGCCGATGCTGGAATCGAAGTAACAGTTGGTGCAGAACTTGACGTTGGAGCAGAATCGGGAACGGGTATAGAATTTGATGTTGGTGCAGAGATGAACGCAGTGTCTTTGAGATGGGCCGATGCTTGAGATAGATGTTGGTGCAGAACTCGAGCAGGAGACTGATGCAGTAGCATAAGTGATATGTGGTGACAGTACGTGGCTATAAGACGAGTGCTCTGGCTGAGTTGTCATGGACGAACCATTATCTGAGATTGGTAGCGGAAGCTGTATGCTGCTTCTATAATCAAGGGAAACTGTACCGGCTGGTGGGATTGATGCAGTAATATAACGACTAACCAGTGGCAAGGAAACCGATAAGGGTGAATAATTATTTACCTGAGAAGTGATCGATGCCGGCGAAGGTGGTGATGTGGAGGCAAAAGGAAAAGTAGTCTCATCAAAAACAACATGATGACTGATATATATACGACCCATAGGAATATGAAGACACTTGTAACCCTTTTGAGATGGACTATAACCAATGAACACACAAGGAGAGGAAAGAGGATCCATTTTATGAGACCTATACGGACGTAGGTGAGGATAACATAAACAACCAAATACACGAAGGGAGGTGTAATCCGGTGGAAGACCAAAGAGAACTTCATATGGAGATGAATTATTAATAGAAGTAGAAGTAACACGATTCATCAAATAGAAAGCAGTATAAAACGAATCATACCAATACGAGGATGGTACAGAAGCCATGTTTAAAATTGTAAGACCAGTTTCACGTATATGACGATGACGTCACTCAACTAAACCATTTTTTTCAGAAGTGTGTGGACATGAAAATCTATGAAAAATACCAGGTTGCTGAAGATGCGGAGTGAGTTTGCGATACTTGAGTGCATTATCAGATTGAAAATTTTTGATTTTACGATTAAATAGATTTTCAACATGCCTTTGAAATAAAAAGAATATAGAAAAGACGTCAAACTTTTGAGACATAGGAAATATCCAAGTAAAACGACTAAACGCATCAATCAAAATGATATAATATCTGTATCCTTCATTAGATAAAATATGAGAAGGTCCCCATACATCGGAGAAAATTAAATCTAGCTAATGGGTTCAAATAAGTAGTTTTACTAGGATTTAAAGGTAACTTATGACTCCTATGTTCATGACAAGATGAACAAAACTCAATAGTTTGACTTGAAACCGAAAGTGAAAACTGAGAGACGACTTTACGAACTGTACGCATCATTGGATGTCCCAACCTAGAGTGCCAGTCTTGTAAGGTAGCACGTTCATCTATGCATACTTTAGGAGACTGAGACGAAGCATCAAGTTGATAGAGACCACCCCTCCTACTGCCACGAAGAAGAACCTTCCCGGTACATCGATCCTTCACAAGACAAAAATTTGGATGAAATTCAAATAAGACATTATTATCAGCAGTTAGACGAGATACGAACAAGAGATTTTGAGAAATTTTTGGTGCAAAGATAACATTACGAAGCTGCAACTTACGGGTTGGAGTTCCCAAAATAGAGGAACCAACATTAGAAATTGGAATAGAAGAACCATTACCCATTTGAATTTTATCAGGACCAGTGTACTCGGTTGAAAACTGAAGACGAGAAAGATCATTCGTTATATGATCTGTAGCACCACTGTCAGGAGTCCATGGAGGAGTTGGCAACAAACCGGTTTGAGAAATATATGCACGAGGTACGGAAGCTGGTGGTTGACGACGAGTAGGACGAAAACTTTGATCAAAACGGTTCCAATAGTCTGGAGCTTCATGGTTTGGACGGCCACAAAGCTGGCAGGGCAGTTCAGAACGTCCACGTTGGGCTTGATTAGTTGGAGAACGATTAGAGTTTGATGCAGAACGATTGGAGTTTGGTGCAGTATGAAACCGATTGGAGTTTGGTGCAGTATGAAACCGGTTTGAGTTCGGTACAGCAGTAGACTGAACAGGAGACGAATTATAAGCACCAGAAAAGTAAGACGTACTGGATGTAGTATTCCGTGACGGAGCAGCAAGATTTGCAACCGGCTGAGTAGCTAGAGTTTTGGCCTAGTGCTCTATACGAAGTTCAAAGGTTAAAAGAAAAGTAAGAAAATCTTCCACAGTGAGAGAGCTTATCGTGGTAGTTAAAGACGTGACGATAGCATCATACGAACTATCAAGGCCAGCGAGAAGACAATGTCGAAAATCCTTTTCAGTGACTGTGGTATTGGCGGCAGCGAGATTATCCACTAAATCGCGAGCATAATTGATATATTCTCTCATGGTTTTTGATCCTTTCTTAAGAGCACGAAGCTCACAGTGAAGATGGTGAATTTCAGCATCAGATTTAGAGGCATATTGAGCTTCAAGAGAGTCCCAGATTTCTTTATATATTGTGAGACGATGAACGTGACGAAAAACAGCAGGTGTAAGAGATGAAAACAACCAACTTACCAGGATTTTATCCTATTTAGTCCATGAAAGAAAATTCGGTATGGGAGCTGCATCAGCAACAGGAGGTGCTGGGCAGGGTTTCGTACCAGTAACATGTCCATCAAGATCGTAACCTTGAAAATACGGCAAAAATTGAGCGCGCCATAAGGAATAGTTGGTTTCATCCTGCTTGACATTGATTATGTGATGAGGTTGAGAGAATTGAACAGAATCCATGATTGAGGATTGAGAAGAAGGGGTAGTAGATGACATAACGACAGAGGTTGTAGAAGATAGAGTAGAGGATTCGGTAGACATGTTTGTTGAAGATCGACTAACCTAGCTGATACCAAGTTAGAACTAGGTAGATTTAGGTTTAAACAAGAAGATAATAAACTAAGAAGATGATACAGAGAATGTGTGAACTTTATTATGTTTTTGATGATATTACAAACCGTGAATAGGCATTGTATTTATATACAGACTTTGCTTATTTTTTAGGCTAAAGTATTTCCTAAAGTAGTATTTCCTAACATACAAGAATTCCAAAAATATAAAAACTCTTAAAGTCACGTAATACATGTACTAGATATTGTGTTAACAGTGGTCCCAGAAAACTAAAGTAACATCTGACTTTCCCAATTAGGAAACCAGTTTATTTTTTTGAAACATTTATTTATAGAAACCAACCTATTATTTAAGAGCGGAGGGAGTAGATTAGTTTGATAGTGATTAGTATAAATCATTATTATTGAAGTTGTTGATGCAACAAAACTAAATCAAGATATTTTTGATCAATTAACGTTTAGGTGAAGAACCAACCCAGGAAAGTAAACAAGTTGAACATACAAATACTCAAAATACTTATGTATATGTATTAATGTATAGAAATTTGATTCTTTTTTCATTGAATTCGCCATTGTTTCGCCTGAAAAAGCTCAGTGTCGGCGTGGTAAAGTATGAATACCATGCCAGCATGAACCAAATCGGCATGGCATCCATACTTTCACCATGCCGACACACAATATCCTCGAATTTCGAAATTGTAGTCGACATTTTATAATAAAGAGTGCTCCTTAAGTACACTACCGGCACAAAATGTTCGTTATTGAGCATGCCGGTAGCACTGACGGCATGGTACATTGTTTAACTTGTTATGCCCACACATGATTCAAATTTCCAAAAAAAAAATAAGTATTTTCACTTGGCTATCGGCATTGATAAATTTATATCGAGAATGCCGGTAATTAATTTCCATAAATGTAATTTATTCGCAATTAATTTCCATACATTTTCGTTGGGATTCGGATGAAAAGGTAAATAAATAAATTAGGACAAAATTTTTCATTTTATGAAAAATTTAATTAAAAAATTAGGACAAAATCTTTAATTTAAGATCAAAATCTTAGTAGCATGTAGGATATTTAATGATGCATCCCCGTATAAATATAGTACATGTCTTCGATATAGCAAGCTTTTCGAAACCACTTTTTCTAAAACATCAACAATTGTTTTCTTCGTCCGGGTCTATGGCTAGGTTCTCCACAATCATTTCATTCATCCTTGTCTTTTTCATCTTCGCTTCAGGTTTGATTCTCATATCTTTTATAACTCATTGACTTTAGGTTTCACTTTATATTTTAGAAGGCCTTCTGAATGCTGACTCTATTTTATTTTGTCCGATGGGCTTTCATGGTCCTCAAAATTTAATATTTTTTATAAATTTTTTCGAAATTAATTTCGCCGAAAGTAACCGATTCTTAATCATTTTCTCTGGATATGTTTTCAGTACAAACCTCTTAATAAATATATGTGCCATTAATTAAAAGAATTTTCGAAAAAATCATCGATAAGTAAAGTATTTCCAGATTGAAATTTCAATGATAAAAAAGAAATTCAAAATTCTAAGTTTTTTGATTTTAATCAATTTTGGATCATTTCTTTTTAAAAAAAAAAGTTACATCGAATGGTAAACTATAGTTACACTGTATATGGGTTGAAATAAATGTTGGAAATTTCGGTAAATAAATGAAGATTTTAGAGAGCGAAGTTTACCCCGGAGAAACGGGTCACAATTGGGTTAAATCGCGGCGACCGAAGAACAATGACTTCATGGATCGGTTCGCAACGTATGTAAGGGTTCATATGGCGACAATGTTTTGAAATACTTTAGAAACACTTCTGTCAGGCTAAAAGTGTTCTTTAGTTAACAACGAACTATACATTCAGCCACTGCTAAACACGTTTGAAACCTTTTTCTGTATTAAAAGTTTGATCATCCCTGCCCACAAATAGTTAACAACAATAACAGATATATATGTTTCTAGATTTCTTTCCGTCGCCAAATAAAAGAAATAACTTTGGAATTTTAGTCCCGTTACTCACTGCCGCAGCTATAATCTAGTTTGTTTTATTTTCTATATGATCTTTTCCCGTAACTGTATCTAGTGAATTTATTTATGATCTTGAGAAAAAAAAGAAAAGGAATTTATTTATTTATGATAATAACACTGATTACAGGCATTCGTGTGAATTCTGATTGTAGCTGCCGTGGTTAATTGTTGTACAGGTGAAAATATGGTCCACATGGCAGAGCAAACATGCACAAAAACCCGAGGGGGTCCACCATGCACAAACTCGGCAGCATGCAATTCCTATTGTAACGGGCTCTATCAAGACGGAGGAGGAGTCTGTAACCGCATCGAGGGTACCCCACAGAGGCTGTGTTTGTGCTATTTCGATTGTAAACAAGGACCCCACAAAAGATGCACAAGAGGGGGTCCACCATGCACAAACTCAGCAGCATGCAATTCCTATTGTAACGGGCGTTATCAAAATGGAGTAGGATCCTGCAGCGTTATTGAGGGCACCCCACAAAGGTTGTGCTTGTGCGAGTTTGATTGTTAGCGATAGGTGAGATGGCCATCAAACAAGGCCGATAAATATCGTCATTGTTTTTTTTATCACCAAACTGGAATAAATTGTTGTACGACACATGGTTGAGTAATAAAACAATTTTCAATGCCTTTTTTTAATCGGGAAAGAAATAACGAAAAAGAACGGAATTGCTATTCCGCTCCCTATTCTCCTCAATATCTGATGTGATGAGAAAAAGTGTACAAAAAGTTAAAACCACGTGAGTTGTTTATCTTTTTCACAAAATTGGTCAAAAAGACCAAAATCAACAATTCCTGAGTGAAAAAGACACTTAAGTTTTGATACTGTTTAAATAGCCAAAAATTAAAAAGATACTGTTTAAATGGACAAAAATTTAAAAATAAATTTTGGATGTAACCAGTTTCATCCTGTCCATTTTCAAATATTTTTTTCTTATTTTTATTTTATTCAGGATGCATCCAGTTTCATCCTTGCTATTTTCTTAAGTATAAGTCAGGATGAATCCAGTTTCATCCTTGCTATTTTTTTTTGGCTATTTCACCCGTACTTATTTTTACTAGTCCATTGAACCGTGTTTTAAATTTTTTTGGACAAATGACCCATTTTCTCTATCTTTTTTCTGTTTTTTTTCTCTAGCCTGTGCGCTTATTCTTCCCCAAATCCCCTTTCTATATCTTCTTAACGATTGTTGTCTCTTTGCAAAATAATTACAAAATGTTTGCTCAAATATGGTGTATTAATCATCATTGAATTGATAACAAAATTAATCTTGGCCTCCCTCTAGTGATTTATAGATTTTCATGAACAAATAACATTTTAGCCGCCGATAAAAAAAAAAAAAAAAAAAAAAAAAAACATTTTAGCTGCATTAGTTTGTTCCAAAATTTTCATAACTTGGTGGGTTATATTTTTGAAGTAATTAACTTTAACGTAATTAAATATTGGTCATAAACTGATGTGAGGGAAAATGACCACGATATTATTCTTGCTAATTCATACACTTACAGATCGATTGACCCAACTTAATCAGTTGACATGAGGTTAAACAGAAGGAATTTAAAATACATGTAGACTTTTGTCCTACGACACTGCAACTTTTTTCTCTCTCTCATCTTCGTCTGCAACTTCCGGAAAAAAAAAAAAAACCGCAATCAAGATTGGTCTTGATTTGTTTGGTTTGATCTGATATTTCAATTCTTCCAAACAGATCAAGATCTTTAATACAGTAACTAGTTCTTATGTATCATAAATAAAACTCTTTCGCTTAGTTGAGATTTATGTTTTAGTTTGTTCTTATTTTTCTTTCCTACATTTAATGGCAAGTTATTGCTGGTTAAATGGTCTCCTATCGCTGATGGATTATATATGCCATTCAGTTGTATTCAATCATATATTCAAGTATGTTGATGAAGATGTTTCATATCAATATTTTCAAATCATCACCAACAACATCGTGGGCTGTGGATTATGAATGTAGCAAAGCAGTTTTATGGGCTATTTTTTCTTCTCAATGGATAATCGAGTTTGAAGACTCACAAATCAAAATGGTTAAATCGATTTCGAAACCATTCATCAAAAAGCATCGATTTCCTCTTGGAATTACATGCAGTTAGTATTTTGGATGTATCCTAATTCCTTTGTGATAGGAATTTTCATCACTACTTGTATTGTGTTTTGTTCTTCGTTGATGTACTTGAATTCGATGTATGATTGTTTACAATATTAATTAAAAGTTTATTTTCCTTCAAAAAAAAAAAAAAGAAGGAATTTAAAATGAATGAGATGAATACACGTTACCTTTATCTGATATTCTGATTCATACAAACAAAATTTAAGTAGTCATCTCAATGTAAAAAGAAAGTACAAAAATTGGACGGTTTTCGTTTCAAGTTTTCAAGAGTAGATATATGACCGGGAAAAATCCAAAGGGGGCATGGGGATTGATCAAAAACCGACGGTTATTTTTCTTATCTTGGACGGGTTTCAGTTAATTTTTATTTTGATTTTACACTCCGAAATTACTCATTCATTATTATCCAAAAAAATCTTGTTAATCTAATAATAACTAACCTGAACTAGGTCAATGCAAACCGATTGTATATGGAAATAAAAAAACAAACCTAGTATCCGTTTTTCTCTATTGTTTACGGTTTTTCAACCCAGAGGTAAGTTCTTGATTACTATATTTTTATAGTGGTAAGTAAATTTTCGGACTTAGGAAATTGATTTCAGACTTAAATTATAAAATTAACTAGCAAATAAAGGAAAAGATAATGACAATATGGAGAGATTAGTAGGAATAAAGATTCCACCAAACTCATATTCTATGGTTCAAATATAATTCATAGACAACTATAGCTCCAAAAATAAGAATTATTGACTCTGAATCTTTGCCCAGGGTAGATTTTTAAAATATTAATTGTAAATCTTAAGCATGGATTATCAAAAGAATTAACTATAAGCATAAACCACCAAATAAAATGATAACTAATATTAATAAAAATCATATATTAGCTTATTTTAATGCAAAAGTCATAAAAAAAATTACTTAAATTTACCACAGGATGAAATTTGGCTTCCTCCGTCATCCCAGTGATCGGATTTAGCTCCTCATGTCGTGAAAATTCTCAAAATATTTATTCATGGCTCAAAAGGTGTTTACAATGAAGAAAAGGAAGAAAATTAACAAAACAACGAACTGTTACAACTGAGTGTTGTAGATTTAAAATTAACTACTACGTACAAAGGAACTATCATAGACACCGCTCATAAATGACAGTTCCTTTGTGTATGTTCTTCGTATTCTTGAGAAAGAAACTTTTTTTGGTGTTGTCTACAACTTCTTCTTCTTCATCTCTGTTGTTGCTGCTGCAGAATCGTTATGCAGCGATTTTTGTTGCTCTGCAACTACCCCTAACTCTCTATATGTCTGATATGAACCTCAAAAAGTTTTTTTCTACAGGCTATCAAGGAAGGATACCAAATAGAAGACCAAGAAAGATTTCAAGGCAGTTTCACCTTAACTCATGGTGGAAATTTTGAAGCTATTGATTTTGTTTTAGGCAAACTAATCAAGCTAGCTCCTCATCAAAAACCTCTCTGCTACTAGATAGCAAAAATATCCATTCAATCAAATTTACATCAAAACTTAAATTGGAAAGGTCCTAATTTACAACAGTTTTTTGATACTCTACAGTCATTTAATGTTCCGACTGAAGAGGAAATTTGTAATACTAATTATATATCAGACAGTGGAGGGGCATCATGGTGCTAGTCTTAGCCCAGATGACCACTTTATGTATCTTTGAGTTTCTGGCTCGTCTGAGCACACCCTCAATTTTATTATATATATATAAAAAAAAAGAAACTTTATAACTTCCAAAATATGTATCCAACTTTAATAAAATTTATATATTGGGAAATGATTTCAAATGAGTTGCAACCAAAATCCATTGTTGATAGTAAATTTGATACTTTTTTATAAAACTAAAATAAAATAGCTAGGATGAAACTGTTGCATACAGGCTTAAACTAAGATAAAATCAGCTGGGGAGGTTGAAAACGCTAGGTGTACGAAGATACGAAACTAGCTTTTTCTTAGGCAAAATGAATGGACAAACTCAACATAAGTCCGAGAGTAAAAACTCATTCAAGGAAAGTGCACCGACTTCTTCTCTCTCTCTCTCTCTCTCTCTCTCTCTCTCTCTCTCTCTCTCTCTCTCTCTCTCTCTCTCTCTCCTCTCTCTCGAGATCAAGGATTACAGAAACAAGTCTATGAACCTAATCATCACAGAGAGTACTTGAACGGCACCAAAGACCAATGTT
Organism: Papaver armeniacum; assembly: GCA_023531295.1. NCBI lineage: Eukaryota > Viridiplantae > Streptophyta > Magnoliopsida > Ranunculales > Papaveraceae > Papaver > Papaver armeniacum. The sequence continues at coordinate 65,394 of JAJJWW010010706.1, forward strand.
CAAGTATAAATCATGCCTTATCCAATAAATAAGGTTGCACCTAGGAACTGTGATTGATCTAATGCACATCCTGTGATATTTCAATTATAAAAATAAACAATATAATGTAGAAAGGAAATAACACAGACACTAGAAGTTTTGTTATCGAGGAAACCGCAAATGCAGAAAAACCATGGGACCTAGTCCAGATTGAAAACCATACTATATTAAACCGCCACAGACAATAGCCTACTACCAATTAACTTTGGTCTGGAATGTGGTTGAGCCCTAAAAGGAAATCCACCAATTAAGGTACACTCGCGCTCCTTCCCTTAGACGATGTCACCCACGACTAAGAGTTTCTTCAACCTCAATTGAAGACTTTAAACCAAATCTGCTTACTATAGATTAAGCCTATATAATTGATTTTCTGATTTACGATCTAAACGGATGATCAGATCAAACGATAGATCCAAGTGATGAAAATCTATAGAAACTTAGACAAAAGTATGGCTATCCTTAAAATCCGGACTTACGCAACCCGAAGTGCAGCCTAGATTATTGTTCATCACAAGTATAAAACTTGCGGAATCAACAAAGTAAGAGAAGAATAAAATTTGTTGATTACTATTTATCTTGATTAATACAGCAAGGCTCAATAAACAATCAAGATCAGGATACTCAAGTTATCAAGATAATATATAACTGGACCTGGCTTCATGAATCCTCGTGAAGTCTTTGTAGTCGCTAAACCCTAAAAGGGTTTCTGGAGAGGACGACTCTAGATACAAATATGACAAACCAAAAAGTAGTGTCGGAGGTTCAAAGATCTTAGTTTCCAAGAGTTCTCCTTATATAGACTTCAAAGCCAAGGTTGTTTTAGGGTTAAGCTAAGATAAATTTGGAACCAAATAATCAACATCCACCATTAGATGAAAGATTTGAATCTAAATCACATATACAAGATATACACTATGGTTAGGTAAACCGTAATCGAACCGTGTGTAAAGACTATGTTCAACATGGTTAGCCGAAACTAGACGATTTGTACTTAAAATCTTAACACTCATTTTCATTTTCACAAAGACATTAACATTGGGTCACAATCATGTAATCAAATGAGTGTACTGCTAATTATAGAATTGATTAAATAAAAATGACTTCATAGAAATAATTTAATTGCAATTGAATCATAATCGACATAGTTTGTAAATGTACAAAATTGAATTACTTGAATCAATCGTGAATTGGCTAAGTCACAGTATGCATACCGATTTGCAAACTTATATGCAATTACCGAGTTCTGGAGTTAATAGAACTTTTTAGTTCATAAACTGGCTTCCACACTTATGCAATTACCAAGTTATGGACTTTTACTGAACTTTTCAGTTTACGTACTGGTTTCCAAACTTTGGACTAACTTAAAGTTCTCGAGTTTACAAAAAATTTTAGTTCACGTACCGGTTTGCAAAGTTTAGACCTTTTCCCGGTTTCAGAGTTCACAAAACATTTAGTTTGCGTACTAGTTTGGGTACTAAACTGGTTCTAGAACCTATAACTATTTTTGCTCGCATACCGGTTTGATTGTTTAACCCGGTTTCCTTGCCACAGTTCCACGGTGGTTTGTCTATGAATATACATACTGATAGATACATTTTTGTGTTTAAGTTGTCCTCAATTTTGTATATTGTTGGTACTCGATTTTGTATTTACTATGGTGTTTTTGTGTGTGTAGGTATTTTTGGGAAATAAACTTTTTTGGAAAATTCGGCTCGAAAAGTTGATATAAGCACCCGGATGACACGTGTTATTCGCACCCCCAGGTTTTGGTTAAGGGGCACCGCAATTACTAAGGGGCAACTGCTTCACTGTTTGCATCCAAGAAGACAACTGCTATTCGCACCCCCATCTCTGTTAGGGGGAGGTCATCAACTACCTTTTGAATTGTTAAATTTGGCGGGAAATTATGGAAGCAGCTAACCAGATTAGGGTTCGGATTTTGGAGTTGTTCTAAGGAGATTCAACCCGAGAATGTGGCTGAGATGTGCTTGGATTGATTGAAAATGGCTGATAACTCTGTTAGATTCAATTAGTTTGGGATGGATATCTTATTTGAGGATAAAACAGGAAAGTGTATCACTTGCGATATTCCGTGTATTGAATTTTAAAGAGATTTAGTCGAAGATTTTATCTTATTTGGATATATTTTGTCCTGTGTGACTAAACCAAGGATGGTAACGTGCTTCAATTCGTCAAACAAGGACTTGGTCATCGGTTCGATACAAAACAGGGAGTTACGGGTTTCTGTTAAAAAAACCCGAGAGTTGTTGTTTTCATTTTGGGAGATTTATGGAGAGATTCAATCACTCCAGTGGATTGACATGGGCCTATTTGGACCAAACATGGCTGGTAAGGTCCTTGGAATTGATTAGATTTGGCTAAATAATCGTGTGGAAGAAAACAGAGAAGCACAAGTTTGAATGAGTATGTCATGGGATTACACAGAGTTTGAGCGTATTTGAAAGACCTTTGGAGGTTGAATGAGTTAAATTAGGAGAGTTTGGAGTTTGTTGGTGTTTGCAGACGCGTGAAATAAAAAGAAACAAGGAATTATTCTCACGCAGCTACATAAAAGGAAGGAAGATATTCCCGAAGAAAATGGTGAAGATATCGAGTTATTACTAGGATTTTCTTATCATGTCGAGTATAAAAAGACTGGAGGTGATTAGAAGATTATCGAGAGTTGGGAGAGGCTACAGAGAAGAATAAGAAGCTGCAGAGCAGATTGCTCCGCTGTTGTAGAGAAGGAGAAGCTGAAAAACAATAAGCCGATAAAAACTGTCGTTCTTGACCGTCACATATTCATCCCATAAACGACAGCTTTTCTGCGACACTATTTAACAATAGTTCTTCACAACAGTTGTAACAATGCACTAGTAGAAAATAGGGTATCTATGACCCACATCCGAGACCCTCAATGACCATAATTGGACCGTTGACTAATAAGATTGTTCTTCTCTTTCCTAGTAAAATTTCCATTTTCTACTTCGTCTATGATACTAACGAACCAGGATATGTTGAAGTATGACAACAAGAGAACTATCTTTAGTAATATATTCAACCTAAAGTACGTGGTTGACATGTGTAGTGATATTCTCTTGGCCTGTTGAGATAAAGAAATTTCTCAAATTAAGCTTAATGTAGCAAAATTAAAAATGGAAAGAACCCCGAAGTAATGGAGGTTATATGTACCGACTCATATAAAGCATGTGAAAAAGGGACATATATATCATGAGACAAAAATGTATTTCTTGACAAGCAGTAATGACACCAAAGTACAGGTATCAATTGAACATGAGATGAAGCTAAGATGTAATTCTAGCTCTCACCAAAGAGTTGGGAATGAATCTTCTTACCGGTATTGGTACAAGTAATGTAATGCAGGTACCATAGTAGCACCCAATTTCCATAGGAAGGTCATAATTTAGACATCAACTTTAATGACAAGAAGCACTTTTCCTGGCAAATTGACTATTTATGTGTGCTTATGGAATGAAAATTACACCATTCCCAAGAAATATAAATTCTCTAAAGCACTTGAGATATACCTGGATGAAACGTAACATATATTCACTCCAAAGTAATTGATTTGAATCTCACTTTTCTTACTAATAAGGCCACACCACTTATTTAATATCTCAAGACTTAGTTTCTAACAAATAGTGGTTTCCCTCCCACCAGCTTAAGGAATTTAAATTGAACTATTTCCTTCCTTATAATGTGGTTACGAGGATTGGGTCATCGATAGCAGCACTGCTCAAAATTTGTTTTCTAGATAGAACAAAGACGTCACAAAATCTCTACATTACCGAGATATAATCACACCTTGTTAATTTCCAAAGAAACCCATGCAATTGGATATCATGTGGAACCTCCCAGTGATGAGAATGTAATTTATTGCATCTTTTATAGTCTCTAATATATTTGGAAGGAAATATATTTTAGAGAAACTAATGAGTCAATCCAATGAAGTGTAAATCACTATAGTGTTTGGATTATTGAATCCATATTAACTCCGACGATGAAATGTTGGGAATTGACTCATACAAGCTTTGACATAACCATAAAGGCACTTTGGTTGTGACATGATGTTTAGTTTTGAAAGGACTCATACGAACATAAATTTATATGAGTGAACAAAAATGCGAGAAAGATTGACAGAATACGAAATGACGACATATCTCTCAATAAGTGTTTTCCAAAGTACTAGGTGCACAACCCCCCCTCCCCCTACCTACCCATTGCTTTTAAGTAAGAAAGCATATCGCTCATTTCATAAAGTCTTCGGTAAAACAGGATCGAGACCATTTTAAGATGCAAATGGTAAACAATCCATATTATAAAGAACACAAGGTGAAATTTAGAAAAATATTCATGCAGAATACGAACCATTAAAGTGACTTATGGCTCTGGTGAATGTTTTGACATTTTGGACTAGTTATAGTTCCCAAGAAATTTTGCGTTTGGAAAACTACTGGCACATATTATACATGTAAGGGCTCACCACCCCTTGTAAATGCTATCTAGTGTACATCAAAAGGACTTGACGGTTATTGCGTATTTAATAGGATCAATGCAGAGCATCCTATACCTTATGGTCTCGCAAAGGCTATCATCAAAAGGTTACAGATGGTGCCTAAGGCAGGGTTATGCGTACAAACCTACCTTTAACTGCTTGGGGAATATGAAATATGACACGCATCTTCACTTATTCGTTTTAGACCCACAATTGGTCAACCATTCTTGGCGTACCAGTTGGTAGCTGGATATAAGCCTGACATTGTGTGTTCTTACGCATTTTTGGTTGCACTATATATGTGCCCTTACGAATCCACTTCGTACTATGATGGGTCATCAAAATGATTAAGTGACTATGTTGGGCAAGAATTTCCAACGACTATCCGCATTTTAAAACCTTTGGCAGGAGATTTCTTACTTCTAGATTTGAGGGTTGTCATTTTAATGAGACAGTCTTCCCGTCGTTAGGGGAAGATAAGAAAAATTAGTTTCTAAGGGAACGACGGGAATTGTCGTGGTGTGTTCCCACTGTGTCTCACATTAATTCTTGTACTCCACAAATGTAAATGTGAAGTGACAGAGAATAATCGATTTCAGAAAGTGCATTGATATCAGCAACGTGACAAGATCACACATACCAGCTTCAAATAATCCTGCAAGGTTAGAAATCCTCAGTACATGGTACACCATAGACTAAGGTGTTGCAACTACACTAGGTGGAAGTGTAGTTAAGGCCGTGGCTCTATAAAGGAAGATGGAGAGACCACCAGGTTCGATCAATACTCACCTAGAAAGGAAGTAGATGAGTAAGGCACAACCCAATTTGTATCATTAATGAAACCATCTCATTTTATTGACTCTGACTATGTCCATGAATCAATATTGGAGGACGCTCTGAAGTTTTAAATGATTCTAGAGAACAATGAAATCTTGACGGATTATGAGAACGCACATGAGTCAATAGAAGGATTATGCGTGCACGGTGATGACATAATATATAACTAGTTGCTCCAGAAGTAGAGCACAATGAGATCGAACCATGCTTTATTTTGATTAATTTCAAATAAATAGCATATTTGACCTACACAATCCAGGTAAAACTTAGTTCTTTGGCAGATATACGGGTATTTGGTGTGCTAGTGCTAACCAACCAAGTGTAAAGCCTATGGGACATACATGATTATTTGTCATAGAGCACAGTGGGAAGAGTGAAGTCTCAAAGTATCAAGACTCGCCTTGTGGCGCAAGGTTTCTCACAAAACCCTGGAATTTTCCTCTTGAACGTTATAGTGTTCCACTACTTAGTTAGCTTGGTAATTTCAAAAGGACTTGAAATGCAGCATATGTATGTGGTTATTACGTATCTCTGAAAGAATCAAGTGATAAAAGATATTTACAAAAGTACTTGATAGCCTTTTGTTGCCCAATCAAGTGACTTTAAACCACAGAGTACGTTTACAGTTTGATAGAACGCTCACTTATAGATAGAAGCAATCAGGCGGTTGTGATACCGACTAAGCAATTTATTTGGATGGGATAGACAAGTAAGGTATTTTTCCTCTCGTATTCACAAGCAAGTTCCTTATTTGGAATTCTAGCTACCTATGTTGATGTTACAGACATGATGGGTGCTCTTGACGTAATAAGAGATCCTACAAGCTACTCTAAATCCAAATTTGAGATGATAAATCTGGGGAAAGCTCGACCGAAAATTGAGCTTGTGGTATATTATTCCACCAGTTTGCATATGTCTAAAGTTGTCAGGCAATTTAACAAGGACATGCATCCTGCTAGCACTCCCATAGTTAGTCGAGGTTCATATGTAAGTAAATGAACAATTCGTCTAAAGGAAAATGATGAAGATGTGTCGGGAGATGAATTTCCCTTATCTAAGTACAATAGATGCAGTATTGTACTTAGCATAATGTACTCGACCAAATATTACATCCTCAGTGAACTTGTTAGCTAGATATAACTCAGCGCCAACGCAACGTCATTGGAATGGTATAATGAACGTAATCATATACCTAAAAGTAACCATTGACATGAGTTTGTTTTATCCTTGCAAACACATAAAAAGGAATGCTAATGAATGTGCAATCCAAAAGTTGTTGATTATGAAGGAACAATAATCTCTTCTCTAACGAAAGTAATCAGGGGGAGATATGGTAGACTATTTTCTAGGTCACGATATTCAAGTTTAAAAGTAAATGACTAAAGGAAATGTCTGAACAACTCGAAAGTAATCGGGGAGATGCCGACATCAGGGGAGGTTTCAGGGATATGATGTCGACATATTTTACTTCGAAATTGAAGTCGTGTTGTAGTCTTTTTCCATTCGATCGAGCATAGTTTTTCCCGAAGGGTTTTGTTACTCGACAAGGATTTTAGCGAGACAACACTAAAAACATCAAGTATGTTGAACGCTGAAGACATAAAGATCGCCGTTGATATTACTGAAAATATCTGAATCAAAGAAATGAAACGCGATAGTCTGTTAAGAAATGTAACTTCCAGAATCAACAACAAGGCCTTATAAACATTCAAGTCACCAAAGTGGCAAGGTTTTGAATAGAGATCCTCAGTTGTTCTTATACTACAGTGGCAAGGGTTTGAATGTTGTTAAGGTTAACATAGAATTAGAGATCGGCACCACTTTTTTGATATCATTGAAAGCAATCGATGTTTAGAGTTTCTTAAGACACGTTTCCTGCGGAAGCAACAACAAAGAATGTTATTATAAGGCCTTTTTAAACATTGTAAGGAGAAAACCTTGTTTTACAGGGATTAACTCTCTGGGTTTGTCGTGGCCTTAAAACGTCAATGTTCAAGAAGATTACAGACCTTAAAACCACCAGAAGTGCCCGCGTTTATGATTAGGTCTGGTTTTAATGCTTGAATGGAAACATAAGTTACAAGAGATGCTCAAACTGTGCATACCCGAATACAAGACAAAACCAGTTCTTAAATCTTGTTAAACCAGATGGTGAATCTGGTCTGCAACGTCACTCATTACCCGAATTCATGTACACGTTCATTACAACAAGAAATCATCTCTCCGTCTGTGGACAATCCGGAAAGACATTTTGGGATAGTCAATATATCCATGTGTAAAAAACGGTGCACCTATACAAAGTTGCTGACTCAGCTAACTAGATTTGGAAGGAATATGTAACGAAAGAAGGTTCTGCTTATTTAATCTCTGTATGGGAGGTAACTCAAATTATAATCTTGGCCTAGGGAGGAAATGCAAATTACCCCACTTTTCTATCTAGTGATATCATTTAAAGCAATGTTTACAGTTTCTTAAGACATCTTTCTTGCGGAAGCAACAAGCAGTATGCAACTGATATATATATAACAAAACAAGAAGAAAAAACACATGGCCAGTAAAATTCTAAAGTGAAAAGATGAAAAGGGAAAAAAGGACTCATACCAAAGCATCAGAAGGTTGAAAGTAGATGAAAGACTCAAACTGAAATAGACATTCACATAAGAATGTTCACAAGAAAATTACATGACAGACTTTTAAGCATACTCTTGATATTCAATCAGTTCAATCCCACCATTTTGGTGGTTCTTTGTTGCTCTCTTTTTTTATATTCTCGAACGATGGAACCACTTCCTGGGTTCCTCCACAACCTTGGCCTTCACCTGTTCGAACTCCTTATCAACCTTTGGGTTGGTTTCTCTCTTAACATAATTCAAGACATACCCCGAAGCAAAACCAAAGAAAGGATTGACTGAACCTGCAAGCAGCTCCCAAATATTTTTGTATGGGCGTCTTTGCGATGCTCTAAACTTTTGCTCGTCTTGTAAAATTTCAAGGATGCAACTAACTTCTGGCTGCAGAGGGTGGCCAACCTTTGGGGTCTTCAGACCGTAATATGATTTCCAAAGCCCAACTTTGCAGAGATCTTCTCATGCTGCTCCAAAAAACACTTATTCATGGTGTCTCTTTGTTGTTGCACTAATTCCAATGCTTTTAGTTGGATCCACCTTTTCTTCTAAAAGTGAACCTGATACTTGAGTATTGCTTAGGCCAGATATGATCTTCTTTTGCTCCTCAAAATAGGCATTCATACTGTTCTTTTGTTACTATGTAGAGGGTCTGAATCTGAAATAGGAGGAGATAGGAGAGAAAATATTTTCTAGGGTTTTCAAAGGCTTGAAAACTCTAAAACCTGATGCCGCGCGCTGCTAGTGGCAATGGATAATATTTCCTGTAATAACCAGTTTTCCGGCCCAAAAATAAAAAACTTCCACTGAAATTGATTACCCTTTGCTAACTTTAGTGCAGAGTCTCTATCTAAGGGTATTAACGACTGTGTTGTTGTCATAACTGATTGGACTTGGTGCTTTCCCTTTTCATCTCGTTTGCCCAAAACTCATCTATATTAACCGCTACAATCGCAACCTCTGGTCGATACTGTTTTCTTTTTCTCTTTTTTTTTCTCTTTCTTTTATTGCTTCTATTTCCTTCCTTTTCCAGGTTCTGATGTTGTTTTACTTGTTTTGGTTGCTGTTGCTCTAGTTGTTGTAGCCACTGTTTTAGTTGTTGATGTTGTTTTTGTTGTTGTTGTTTTTGTTCCTCTAGATTAAACTCCCAAAGTGCAAGCGAATTCTGGTGTGTTGGTTGTTGCTGAACCTGTGGTGAAAGAACTTGATGCATTGGCTCAGATTGCTGTTGCAACTGCTTCTGTTTTTTTACGTCGACAATTGCAACCTCAGGCTGTTGTTGTATAACTTGTATTTCTTTCATCTCTGAAGTAGCCTCCACGATTGAAACCTCTGGTTCTTGCTGCTGTATTTCTTTCATCGCAGTAGTAACATCTAACTTTTGTCGTCTCTTCTTCTTCTTCTTCCACATCCACTGTCTAACTCTTTTATTTTGTGCTTTTTGAATTCGATTTAGTTGTTGTTGGCCTTTTTCTTCTTGTTCTAGCTGCTTATTTTGCATGATATGTTGCACTTCTGGACCATCTACAACAAACCCTTGCTGACTATATGGATGTTGCTGGGGATCCTGCGGGAGAATGAGTTCAGAATTGGGATTGGCAGAATTTATCATGTTTTGGTGTTTATTCTTCATCCTAGCGGAGAAGTCCTCTACCTCAATCTCCTTTGGTGCACCATATTGTAATACATTTTGTCTTTGCTCCCTCAATGGGCTAGACATTCTCACATCACCAGTCTCCATAGACTCCAAATTTTCAATCTCTGCTGCATAACATGGGTACCTGGCAAATCTTTTCTTCTCTACAGGTTGCATGAGTTCGATCTTTTCAAAGTTCCGATCTGAAAAAGGATAATATCTTTCCAAAAAGGAATCCTCAAATTCTCTCCAAGTCATTGCTTGAATATCCATAGTGTATCTATTTATATCCCACCAATGACTTGCGACTCCTTTAAGCATAGAAGTAGCAAGAATGACTCGTTCCTCATCCGTAACTCTCATTAAACCTAGTTTCTTCTCAATCGCTCGAAACCATTCTTCCGCAACAGCTATATCTGAAGACCCCATAAATACAGGTGGATCGAGTAGCTTGAATTCCTTAACCAGATGATGATCATTAGTATCCATTGTTGTATTCATTCTCTCTCAAGCCTCAAGGGGCACGAAAGTTTGTCAGCTATGAAACTGATACTAAATCGGAGAACAAAAACTACGAGATTAACATTGATAAATCAAAATTTTAATAACAATGTAGAATGTGTTATTGTACAATACTGGCCAGGCCTTCTTATATAGGCTCCATTAATTCCTAGTAAATACCGTGACAAGGAAAAAAAGAAATCAACTGGGAAACCAATTAGAACCAGGAAAAGGAAATCAAAAATTAGGAAACGAACTAAAATAAGCAAACAAACTAACGAGAAAATTTTTGATGGGGGCGAAATCCGAAGGGGGCATGGGGGACCAATCACAAGATGACGTTTTTCATTCTATTTTTGGATAGATTCCAACCAAATTATGTTATGATTTGATACTCCTATTTTGCCCTTCCTCTAAAAATCTTATTAACGACCTATATTTTCTCTCCTAAATTAACGTAACACCTTAAATATGTTTTGAAATATCGATAAAAAAGGAAACAATCTTAATGATCTTAACTACAATATATTTCAAAATATCTCCACATACATACGACCTTGCAGTTATCTTTTTAATTTCATGTCTTCGTTTATCTATTGAAAGCTTAATAAACTTGCCTGATAGGAGATTTGTACAAGAAATTTGCAAACAACACTAGTTTGAATTCGTGGGACGAATTCTGTTTTTTGACATAACTTGTCGTTTCTCACTGTCATTTGATCAGTATTTTCTCACTGTCATTTGATCAGTATTTTCCACATCAACCTCTCGGAACTCAGTGACCAAGACAAGTACAGTAGAGTGATGCACAGACTGAATCTTACGTAACTAAAACAATATTATAAGTTGTGAATTAAGTCAAAATAGCTAGAAAAGATCATGTCGTTGAGCCACTCTGACTGCATTTAACTCCCGATTACAAACCAAAAAAACAAATCAAAGCATATTGCTTCAGTATGTGCTTCAGTATGTTACAGAATACGTAGGCGATATACTCAACAAGGAATTCAAATATATCTTAGTAGAGGAGGGTCCAGTACCGCGCTGCACTTAAAGAACCATAACAGAGGAGAGTCAAATATATTTTAGATTACTAATCAAAGTTTAATTGGCATTATAAATTTAGATCAAGAACTTACCTCTAGCACTTGAAGAACCGTAAGGTCCGTAACAGAGGAAAGGAGAATTCCCCTTTAAGCATTTGGATGCTATTATTAGGCGAGATCATTTTTTTTCCTTCCCTTTTACCATCCGTTTGTGTTACTTTAGGTTAGTTATTATTTTTAAATAACTAACAAGATTTGGTTTGACTTAAAGGAAGGGTACATTAGGAAGATAAAACCAAAATTCAAATTCGTTAGAATCTATCCAAAGATGGAAAGAAAAATGTGAGCTTGTGATTGGTCCCCATGCCCTCTTCGGATTTCGCCCCATCAAAATTTTTCTCCAAACTAAACTAGGAAAAAAATAATAGGAATTCTCGGAGGAAGAGTTGTACAAGTTTCAGTTTGCCGGTGTCAAACAGAGCGGACTAACTCAGGTGGATGCCCTACACCTTATGGTGAAGGTAGCTTCTTATCTAGTCACTGATTCCGGTGATCGCTTGAGATCGTTTGACCATTGATTGACAAGTTAACGGTCAAACACTATTTTTTATCGGTAAAGAATTTGTTGTTGTCAAAATACTCTATTTTAGTGATGAGTTAATTAGTATTTGGGTCGTAGATTTTGGTACATGTTAGCGTTTGGGTCCTAAGTTTGTCCGTTATAGTGTTTGGGTCCTAAACTTATTAATCAAAGCGGTCAAATGGTCAAACCGTTAACGGATATTAAATTATGTTAGTTAAATAATTTACACGTTTGCCATGATGATTTCGGTTTAAAAATCCGAAGTAGGGAAGATCAGAGTTGATGCGAAGTCGTGAAATGGGAAAATGGAGGAAGGATCAGAGTTCTTTTAGAAGAGGAGAGATGGGTTTTTTCATAAAGAAGACTATAAAGGGTGGTCGAGTTTTGTTGATTTTCGGACAGAGTTAGGCTGAGTAAGGTCAGGTTTCTGTCATTGAAATTGTAAATGAACTGTAACTGCAGAGATTAAATGAGTATTTATGAGTCTCACAGAAAATAGGGGTTGGGTGTGTGTTGGATTGGAATTACATGGTTACAATAAGAAATCAGTAAATAGGGAGTTTTGCTGCCATTATAAACAAGTTTGTTGCCATTAGAGTAGATTTTCTATTGATGGTTTGGGGGAATGTATAGTGGCTATTGATGTCTCTTGAAGGCTTATGAATGTTTAGAATTTTCTTTTTTTTTTTTTTTTTTTTTTTTTTGATATGAATTTGCTGGGATTTGTTATTGCCGTTTGCTATTGGCATTTGCAGAAGAATGATTAGTACTGAACAACACCATTATTAGGTCATGCTCATCAATTGTTTGACATAAGTCCTCACCCAGTCTGCAGTAGTTTGTACAACCGTGAGTCATGGTTCAGTGGGTGTTTTCAATAGGTTAGAAGAGAATTAATAGGTTAAGATAGTAACTGTAAATTTGGTGTGTTTTGTTGCCGAGAAAACATGGAAGAACCTTACTTGCTTCCCTGTAGTTTAGTGATTAATGGAAGAGGTTGAGCGGCCTTGTATGACTGACTTTGAAGCCATTGCAGTTGATCTGAGAGATGTATGCAATCATGCAAGGGATTAAGACGTGAGTATCTTAATTTAGATCAACACTTGCAGTCATCTCTGCCGTCAAATCGAGTTTAATATGATTAAGTTATAGCCTTTTATTGGAAATGATCTTTCGCCGCAAAGATGCTTCAGTAAAATTCAAAATTTAAACGAAAAATTATAATGAAAAATGTGTAAATTATTTAACTAACAGAAGTTAACCTACGTTAACAGTTTGACCATTTGACCACTTTGACTAACAGGTCTAGGACCCAAATACTATAACGGACAAACTTATGACCCAAACACTAAGAGGTACCAAAATCTATGACCCAAATACTAATTAACTCTTTAGTGATTGGTAAAGAATTTGTTGCCCAGTTAATTTACCACTCAATGACTTTACCAACGTATTATAGTAATAATTAGGGAAAATAGGGAACATACCCCAATATGGGGTGCAATATTGGAATTCTACCACAACATTTAAAAATTTGGAAAAATACCCCATTCCGTCAAAAACTCAGATAAGTTACATGTGTAAGCTCTCACACGCGAAAAAAACACGTTTAGAATTCAAGTTTCAGGGTTTAAAATTCAGGATTCAGGTTGATGTTTTAGGGTTCAAGGTTCAGGTGGTGGCGACAGTGGTATTTGTAGTGGTTCTGGTGGTGATCGTGGCCTTACATTGGGTTGGATGTAAAAGTTAACGGGATGGGGGATTTTCCAAATTTTTTTAACGTTAGGGCAGATTTCAAACATTGCACCTCATATTGGGGCATTTTCCCAATTTTTCCTAATAATTAAGGGTTAATAATTGGTTAAAATATCATATACACCAATTATTCAAGTTGCTGGTTGGATTATGTTATTCTTTCCCGTGAAGTTTGGTAGCCCCAGCCTGGAACATGTCCTAACTCCTAATTAAGCATCTTTTGTTGAAGGTTGGTGCTTCTTGTTTTCAACTTGGCTGACTATGGATTGAGACCCATGGATTGGTATCTCCATCAGACTTAAGACCTCTTCATTGGGACCTTTGTCAAATTTGATGTCGGGTTGGTCTATGGTACACCATATCACAACACAAAAGGTTTTAGTATCCGGAATATATTTTGAGCACTACAAGTGGAAGCAGAAATCAGTAACAAAGTTCTTCTGCTTTGCTTCTACAAACAAACCATTATGAAATTATCTTCTATGTGATATGAAAAAACTACCTAAGGTTAGATGAAAGCAATGTAAAAAAAAAAAATCCTAAATTTTTTGCGACAAAATAAAAAGAAAATAAAAACATCCCTAAAACAATTACATCCACTCCTAATTAACAAAATTAAATGACTAAAGATACGACGACACGACCTTCCTGAATTGGGCCATTGCAACAATAAGAATACTAGCACATCACCCTTCTTGTGATTTTCTCACAATGCGTTTAACTCTCTTTACAAAATCACCTCTCTTAGACCTCCATTCTATCGCAGCTTCAACATTTGCAGGAGACCCATCATTAGGACTCGAAAGCAGCGATATAATACTCAAAACTATGCTTTCCACCGTATGAATTGGCATCCATCGCTCGCTCGAAAGCTCATAACCATTCGGGTCTTCACCTGGAGCATGAAGAATAGATATGCAGACTTCCCCATCCTCGTAAACATTAGGATGCCACATATCTGACACAAACTTTACTGTTGGAGGGCTGTTGGGATAATCGGCAGGAAACGTCATGATAGCATCAAAGAATCCTCCATCATAACAAGTACCGGAAGGTCCAATAATCTTGAGACTCCATTCAAACATATTATTATCATCAACTAACCCAGCAGAGAATCCATCAACTGGATTTCTCGAAAGATCTTTGAGTTGTTTCGCAAGGAGAAGGCTTGCTTGAGTTTTGTCAGCCATTAAAAAACCAAAAGATATACGTCAGGAAAAAGCACACACAGTAGAGAAACGATGAGGATATTAAGAGGGCTGTGGAGCTGTTATATTTATAGCGTGATGATATACGAGAGGAATTAGAGTTGAAACTGTATCGGGAAGTTAGACCTAAGGCATGTATACAGAAACCGAACAGGATTAGAAACTGTGTAGGATTCAAGATTTGGAAGTCTGACAAATAAAGGATGGTGAACGAATTATGGTGCAAGCAGTAAGCCACTTCCCAATACGCGTAGGCTTCTGCAAAATAGAATGTCCCAAACTGCCTAACAATTCCACGGTTCCCTAAAATCAAATGTTCAACAATTCAATCGGCCAGGATTTGACTTTTGAAGTCAGAAGTCTTAGATTCTATTCCAGTCTATAATTTGTTGATTTCTTAAAATCTTTACTTTCCATATAGGAGAAAGAAAAAATCGAGTAAAATAAAATAAAAAATAGATCTGAACACGAGCAGTAGTTCGTAAAGAACCGAGCAGGCTAGTAGGTGCGCCATGATGATAGAGACTTGGACCTTTCCGGCCCGGCTTATGGTACCAAAACAAAAGTACACGTTTAAAATGCGACATGTTAAGACTTTGGTCCAGCAACTCAACCTCTCCTCGGCAATCTCATTCGTAGGGACATTTGACTATTATCAGCAGTGGCTTCTGGCAGGGGGATACTATCCATTGTCTTTCTCCGTCACAATTCGAATGCAAAGCTTTTCTATTTCTATTGAATGTTGCAACTGCAAAATGATACGTTTAATAATGGATTAGGCGGGTTGTTGTCCAATTGTGTGGATGTCTCGGAGGGAAGCTACCACGTTTGACCCATCATTCGGGTTGCATTCTTTAGATAAGAGGAAATACCATAATGCTGGGATCAATTAAAAGATGTTCTTATTTTCACCCACATTCACATATAAAACCACTTTTCATTATGCAATCCATTTGGTCTAATTTGTTGCCCTGATTTAAAGAACTAGGAAATTAACTCTCAGAAAACAAGAAATATAACAACCAAGCATAAACTTAAAAATATAGAGGGAGATGAAACCGGAAAAAGAACAGAAATGCAAAGAAAGAAAGTGAAATTGACCTCTTTTTCTTCTTCATTTTCCAAAACTTAATCTAGAGATAGCAAATCGTATACGAAGAGTGAGAAACTCTGGTAATGCATGTTATATAGAGAAAGAAGATGTGAAGAGTACATGGAGATTGGAAGAAAAAGATACCTCACTCAAAAAGATGGGTTAGGTGCATTTTTAACAGCTCTGTGTAAGACAGAAACTACAATTTCACAGCATCAGTGACCAACAATAAAATAAAAAATAAAAAATAAAAAATAGTGAAAATGTTTTGAAAAAGAGCTAAACAATGGAGATGCGGGGTATCGAACCCCGTACCTCTCGCATGCAAAGCGAGCGCTCTACCATGTGAGCTACATCCCCATTCCTGCTTTTCTTTACTAATAACTATTAAAAGAGAAATTTAGATAACGCCTGCATAACTATCTGTACTGGTTTCTCAATGGATGCATTTCATACTATCTGTGCTCTCCTTTAATAATAACTTTCTAAGACTCAGGATTCCTTCACTACAAGAAAAACTGGATTAAGCGACCAGGCATTTTTGGTTGCAAAAGCCCATATTGAGTCGCTCTAACCCTTAAAGCAACTTAATTTGGCTCTCGCTCTTGAGTTGCAAAAGGTGGTATTTCTACAAGTCTAGAGCAGCTAGGCAATCGCTTTAGTAATCAACCAACTATCATGTAGCGTCTTTTTCCTTAATTGCTTCATAGCTAGACCGACCTTCCTAGAGCAAGCAAAATAGTGATCGCTTCATAGCTAGACCGACCTTCCTAGAGCAAGCAAAATAGTGATCGTTTTAGAGCTAGACCGACCTCCCTGGAGCAAGCAAAATAACCATCACTTCATAGATCGACCAACCAAAATAGAGCAAGTGAAACGCTGATCACTTCATAGATAGAGCAACCATAATAGAGCAAGCAATATCATTGCTTTACATACACAGTTTATGAAACTGATGTAGTGCGAAAGTTCACAGTTATACACACAGCAAATGCAATAGTTTGCTGAGATTGAATAGACTGAAAGTTCCGAGATAAAAGGTCGCAGAGTTACTTCACTAAACACACTAAATTATTTATCAAAAACTTTAAGCAAAGAGCACAAAATTTCATCTTAATATCCCAGGCAAAGAGTCAGATATCACTTTTAGTGTTTATCCAAGAGGGTGGTGGAAGTACTGTTGGCATTGGCTTTAACACAAACGGCAAGAATATGCTAACTCCATCATATCCATGTCTCTTATCCAAGCAGAGCTCTTCGCTTCAATTGAACTCCTAAACCCTACTGGACTGAAACCTAAAAGTTGGATACCTACATCTCTACCTAACCTAGAACACAGTTCTGCTAAGATATCGTCTATTGTGATATAATCTTATGCAATATTTTCCAATTGATCTCATTGACCACACAAACACTCACAAGCAACATTCCCAGCCTTCTGACTCTCCCAATAAGAATAATACAGTTACTGTGCTCCAGCACCATCAAACTCCTCATCTGGCAAATTATCAAACTACATCGATGTCAATCACTTCTGTTGTTCTGGTTGAAACTAATATTCGACTCTTCAATCTGAAAGAAAACACCACTAAAGATAACAAAATTTGAAGGTACGCCTGTTAGGAGACCTGGCTCAAAGCCTCAATCCCAGCAGCCAAAATTAGTCTAATAAACTGATAAGCCATGAATTTTAAGGTGTACCTGTTAGGAGACCTGTTAGTCCAGCCTCCTCCCTGCTCACCTGAAGCTTTATCTTCATCATATTCGGAAAATGTGCCATGAAAGTCTCTATATGGAATTGAGTGTTATAATGATAGCTCTAAAAGAAACTGATCACAACATACAGAAAGTAGAGAAACAGTGTGTACTGGAAAGTTCACAGAAATCCAATCCAATAGTTTGCTGTGACTGAATAGACTGACTGAAACTTTCTTAAAATTAAGTTGGAGAGTTACTACCCTAAACACACAAAATTAAGAACATTAAGCAAAAATAACAAAACATGCATTGAGTTCTTGAATACGCAAAGGAAGATTAAGAATAGCTAAAGCGAGACAAAATGAGATCCTCAGTTTGAGATGCAAGGATCACTTTTAAGTGTCTATCCAACAAGGGGATGGAAGTACGGTTGACGTTGGCTTTAGCGCAAACGGTGAGAACACCCCAGTTAGATATAAATTTCTTCTATCCATGCAAATCTCTTCAACGCTTCTGTTGTGAATATTGAACCCCCAAAGCTCTTCAACGCTTCTGGTTAGGAAATTGAACGCCCAAACCAGGTGCTTCCAACTGAGCAAAACAACATTGCAGTCTACTGGACTGAAACCTAAAACTTCGATACTTACAAGTCTACCAAACTGAGACGGCCGATCTGCTAAGATATCGTCTATTGGAATATCCTTATGCAATATTTGCCAGTTGACCTCATCCAGCACCCAAACACTCATAGTCGTTTCCCTTCCTGTCCTTTTAGTTTTAGTATAACAGACCTTACCTTCTGATTTCCCAATTCGATTATTGCAGTGACGGAAACTGCCATCATCAAATTCCTCATCTGGCAAATCAATCAAACTACATTGATGTCCATCACTTCCATTGTTCTGATTGAGATTGTAAACTAACATTTTCTTCCCCTCTTGAATCCAATAGAAAACCCCATCAAGGATAACAAAATTTTTATAATCAAACCAGTGGCACACAACATTTTCATCACAAGTAACTTGAAAACTTTCCCATACCCCCAAATCAGAAGAAAAAACATCAACATTAAATTTCTTGGATGGCGGATGAAATTTACGGATAAGTAGAATCTTATAACAGCTTGTGTATGACGACGATGAATACTCATGAGATATACCACTAATAACAAATTGTGTGGACGGGGACCTCGGTGGTGAAGGGATTGAAACCCATTTCTGAGTAAGTGGATTACAAACATGATACTGTGAATTAACTAAACAAAGCACCAAACCATCACTAGAACCTAACAAGAACAACTTAGATCCAAATGGTTTCTGATTCAAAAGAAACTTAAAAGAGAATAAATGTTCATTTCTAGACATAAACTGTGTATGTAAATCAGGATATGCCATCTTGAATTTCAAAGGGTTTTCGTCAGAATCGTGATCAGTATTTGGATGATACTGAATCCATGGAAGAGATTTGATGTTAATTTTGAACCATCTAATGAAGAAATTAGGGTGTGATAGGTTAGATAACCATACCTTGGATAGACATTTGAACTTATAGATTGAGTTTAGAGGAAGATAAGTAAAGATCTCAATCAAGATATCATCCGTTAACCCAGCTGAAGAAATCATCGCCAAACCGCTGAGACCAGCAAAAACCCTTAGAAAATGAAAAATCCCCAAATTTCTTTGTGACTGATGAGGTTTATAACAGGGACAGGGTGTGTTGGTAGCCCAATATCTTTCAGTGTGGCCCAACAACTTTAGTAGCAAAAATGGTACAGGCCCTTTCCAAAACATTCCCAGAGCTAGAGCCTACTAGGTGCCACATAGAGGGGAAAAGGTGGGGTAGAGAAACGGGTGTGTCGTCAAGTCGTTTTAGAGCATCTGCCATGCTAGGGAAGTAACCAAGAATTTAAAAGTTCTTGGGGAAAATGGATTTAGATATGAACGGGTCTAAAACTGCCCTCATGATTATCCAAAAGTAAAACACAAGAATTGGTGGAAGAAGAAACGAAATAAGCCAAAAACTATAAATGGTGAAAAATCCATGATGCGGAAAAGTTTGTTTCGATCACCTTTAGTAAGCAAGATATTGTTCACCCCAACACAACTTCATTGTGTTGAAAGTGCATCCTCACCAAGAAATACCTATTATGAATATGGTGAGGGAAGCAACAGTAATTGGGGCGCACATATTACGCTAGGTAAGATATTAAATATTTGGTAAAGTCGTAGGATTCATGAGTGGATTCGTCCAAAAGGTATGTCTATAAACTTGAGAAAGTTTTATGATTTCATTATTATATGCTTGATGTTATGATCTATTGATATAAAAAAAAATTGTTTTTATACTCTTATTTTTTCGCCATAGTTTGTAGGTGAAGTATTAATTATAGACAAACCAATGCGGCTAATGATCCATGTACCTTGTGTATCGTTCATGTTTACCTAACTTGATTTGAGTTTACGATTCTTAAATGATCGGGTTTGAAGAAACAAACAACGCCGATGACTTGATGTTTTTGACGAATTGCAAAGAAGAAATTTCGAGTTCAAGCTTATCTTGTTTAAACTCTCGAAATATAAGCAATTGTTGTTCATATTCTAGACAAATATAGTGAAGAACAATTTATTGTTTATAAACTAGGTTTTGAGTCAACATTAATCATTTGAAAATAGCGCGAGCAATGATATTCATCATGGATGCCATTTGGGGATGTTTCAAATCGATTAAAGAGGGTCTATGAACTATTATCGAAATCTTTGGAACAGGGACAGATAATGCACGTAAAGTATGCATACCATCCCAGCCGAAAAACACTATGTATCATAGTGTTTGGCATTAGAAAAACACTCTCAAACATTTTTAAGACAACTTTGATCATTAAATCACTTGTGACTATGTTTCATAGTTCAAGTCTTGAGTGTTATTGAACACGGTTATTGCTTGAATGATGCACGATTCTTTATGGGTTATATATTTTTATATATATGTGCATCTTATTTTTTGTCATTAATATATTTTTATATGCTTTTGGTAGCCAATCTTGGTGTAAATCCTAGCGAAAAGATTGGTTCTTACTTCTAAAAGTAAATCAAATCTTGTATGCTTTACAAGTATGTATCTTAGATAAGATGATTGCAACACTTGATCTTCATGGATATTCGTGTGTATTGCTTGACTCCTTACAGCTGATGTTTTTAGCTATTATCAATGAAGGAAATCCAATATATTTTCTAAAAATCGAGTGGGCGAATAACAAGCTACCCCTTATTGACTGAGCAAATAGAACAGTATCCCAGCTTTTCGCTAGCCGGTCATTTTCCTCCGTTTCTTCTTCCTTTTTTGATCCTTTTCTTTTGCCTCTTCCTCAAAAATGGAATATTAAATTCTGTACTTTTTATCATCCAATTCTTAAAAAGAAGATTCCAAATAATCGGAAAGCTGTCAAGAAACAACAAAAAAACCTTTTAGTAGATTATGTCCAAAAAATGGGGGGGAGAAAATAGAACAAACCGAAGTCTCATATATTAAAAGAAGATATGTGTCATTTAATTTATGTAAATTGAATTAATCATATACGATCTGAAGTTTCGATTATGTTTTCTATAAACTAAAAATAGAACAAACTTTTATAGAGATTGTCTCGCACTATGGATCTACCTTGTGATCACACTTTCGCGTTATTACTGCATTATATACTCTGTAAGATATTTTTATGTTGAGTCAATTCGATTAAAATTGCCTCTTTGTTCAGTGAATCGGCGCGAGATTAATTTATGTTGATTTTTAGGATACAAATCCATGTGATTTGTTAATGTCTGACAAAATCCTTTTTTTTTCATTAAAGTAAAGTCACTCTATGTTGTTCTCCTGAGAATGACATGTACATCCAATGGGGAGAGTTCTTAAATGAATTTGCGCTTAATCATATATCTTTGTGGGGAGCGTGGATGTGAAATTGGGGGGATGCTTGTATCTTAAATCTCCTAGATGAAACGCTAAGTATTTTATACTCCGTGTTTTCGTCTAAATTAAAGTTGATATGTATCCTTTTCGATCTTGAAATATCTTTTGGTTGTATTCATTACGATCCCATGATTTTCATACCTTTGCCAATTTTATTGACAAAAATAGGGAGAATTAATTAGTAGTTTCGCACTAAATACATATGGTTTACAGATCATTATGTAAGGGGGGGTGAATCGATAATCTATAGGTTTCACCTATTATGCAAAATATGTAAGTATTGATGGGGGAGAGACATAGTAATGTAGTATTACTTCAAAGTTGTGATACAATTGAACTTTGGAGAAGATAATAATATTATGTTCCTGTATACCGACAATTGAGAATATTTGTTTTCAAAAGTTGTTATAGTTATGGATACGGGTCTTAAACAACAACGATGTTGAGTTGAACACGTTCATAATCATTGCAACTTGAAGTAAAGAAGAATTCAAGGAGTTGAAGAAACCAAGGAAATCAAGCATGATGGATTTGAGGAGTTTTTTTTTTTTTTATTTTCTTTTATCCATATGTATTGATAGTTTTGTCACAGGTTGTACGTATATCAATCATAGTAGATACATCCAACCTTGTTTGTTGGATACGACTTGATTGATTCTTGGACATTGATATTTCGTACCATCCAAGTAATCCCACAATAATTAGGTTCACGAACTTGGTTCCGTAAAGGTTCTAACTGTGTGAGTTAAAGAGATAAATCCTCATATAATTCCTTGATTGAGATTCATCAAGTTGAACTCTCGTAATTGTATTGAGTGTTGTCCATACAAGTTTCTAAGAAAAATTTGGTGATGTATTTTGGTACCCCAAATATTTTCAGTATTCTAGATGATTAGTATGTTAAGTTTAATTACAAAAGCATATATCAATGTACATACAAATGGTTTATTTGATTCCAAAAGCATATATCAATGTACATACTAGTTTCAAAGTCTTTTAGAAACTCGTCACGGGTATACCAACCTCCATATTCTCATTCT
Organism: Papaver armeniacum; assembly: GCA_023531295.1. Lineage (NCBI taxonomy): Eukaryota > Viridiplantae > Streptophyta > Magnoliopsida > Ranunculales > Papaveraceae > Papaver > Papaver armeniacum. The sequence goes on from JAJJWW010010706.1 coordinate 87,933, forward strand.
CAAAGCTCAATATTCGTAGTAGAAATCGCAATTGACCATTAACCACTGAACTGGAGTTGAAAAATCATTAACCTCACAAATTAGACAACATTGTGCGGTTAACGTTGTTTAATTTTACCTGTCCTTTTTTTTAGCTATTTTTTTTTTTTGACGAATTAATATGACACCCCACTTATGTATGTGTCTCTGAGGTTGCTTTTTTCCTGTAAAATCTTTTTGTTTAAGTACATGACTTAACAAGAGCAATTAATCATCCCGAATCCCACTTCATAAGATAAGAATACTGAAGAGTATTATAGGAGTGAACAACATATATCAAATAAGTTAAGAGGAGGGAAGATAAGAGGTGAAATAGTGGTCTAGAAGTGAAGAACATATATCTAAAACAGAGACTGAAGAACATATATCAAATAAAAGAATTAAGAGAAGAAGATGGAATTTAAGACTTGAAAATGGTTCGAGATTTGAGATTATACATGTGTAAAGATTACGATCTAAGATTGAGAGATTCTGAGAAGATCTTTAAGAACTTGGCTGTACCTATAACCAAATAAGAACTCAATAATCCATCATTGAAAAATATTAAACGAAAATCAAAGAATAAACGAAATCGATTACCTGTGAATCGAATGTAGAATTTTGAAAAGTATCGATGTTGTTAACTGGGATCGTTACCAATTCAGCAGTACCTATAAATTTAAAGCTCCCATTAAATCGGACCTTACAGAGAGAACAATCACTAAACCCTAAATACTGAAAGAAGAAACTACCTCTTTTCTTCTTTAAAGATCTCTAGAACCCGGAAATTCTAATTTTGTCTGCTTCTATTTATAAGCATAATTGGAAACCGGATAACGTACACCGGATATAAAAAGGAAAGAAATGCAGAACCGGGACTAACATTAACCAAACCGAATGCTGAGAGGACCGAATATGGAACTGAGCGGAAAATGATCTAACTCAAATAAGCTCTCAAATAAAAGAAGAGGTGAAAGAGTGGTCTCTAGGTGAAATAACATATATCAAAAATAGAGAACCCTTAATTTCAAGTGCCCATGTCTAGAAATTTCAATGAAAAACAATAACAGTACTATGAGATTAAGGTACGAAGTCCTATCGATCTATTCAGAGCCGCTCCTGAGAATCCCTTGACTCAAAGCAAAAAAATAAAATAGTTGCCCCATAGTTTGTTTAGTTTTGCACAAACTTTAACAATTATAATTTGAGGGAGAATGTGCATACCTTTTTACAAGTTAATTTTTTTTAAAATAGATATCGGAATACTTTATGTTTATGGGTGAAAATAGTTTCTGCTGATTTTGGTAATTTTGGGTATGTGGGTGAGAAACAAATCTAAACCCTAAACAATGTACTGCACGGGAGTACTTTTGATTCGAGAGATCAATCTGTACAATCCTGGCCTAAACCAAGAAATGGTCGTTCCAGGATTGCTTTGGTCATAAAGTGAAGGAGAAGCGTTGGTCTTAGGGAGGGAAGCGAAGAAAGTGTTGAGACCAGAATAGTTGATTCTGGAAGTATGGGAGTTTTATGACTTGTATTAGAAAGTAGAACTGGTAAGCCGGATCGAAAGCTACCAGGTGATTTCTAGATATTGTGTGTTGCCGACCAAAACTTGTTTTTGGTGGAAATAGGTGAGACCTATTTATACAAGGCGTAACAAAATGTATTCTGGTCTCGTAAAGGTGGGAACGGTTTGAGTAATGGAGGAGAATGGTAATGGGTAACGCCTGGAATTGATGTTTCCATAATGAAGGATACGTCTCACCATTATTTCTTGCCATTACTAACCGCCTCACTTTTATGACAGTTTCTTGTAACGGGCGTATTGCACGCCGCACATTGTAAACCGCCAGACCAATACCCAGATGAGAATCCCCCAGTTTGTGCCATGTTTTGATGTCTCGAGTGTTTTTGCGTAGCGTGTAGCTATTGTTTGGAAAGTTGAGCTTGGGAGGCTTTCCAGCTCGGTGGTGACTTTCGACGGTCGAGATTTTGCATCTTGAGAGGAAAGGTAGCCATTGACTGTTGCAATCTTCCGTTTGGCAGCCAGTGGCATGGAGACGTGGCCGGCATGGCCAAAGAAATTGGCTCCGCAGCCAAAGTTAGGATTTGGCGCCGTTTGGAAAGATTTGGCGTGGCCAAATTTCGGCGCCTTGGAAGGATTCTCCTTGGAAGAATTAGGGCTTGGCGTGGCCAAGGCATCGTGGAAGAATTCTCCTTCGAAGAATTAGGGATTGGCGTGGCCAAGGCGTCGTGGAAGAATTCTCCTTGGAAGAATTAGGGCTTGGCGTGGCCAAGGCGTCGTGGAAGAATTCTCCTTGGAATAATTGGGGGGAGGTAAGAAAAATGGGGCCGGACTCATTCGGAATGCGTGTGGCGCATTCAGGGTGACCTGATTGGTCGATGGGAAGTGGGGCCGGCAAGCTGGAGCGTGGCCACACTTCCGGTGCGCTGCGGCGGATTTAAAGCGACCTGATTAGTCGAGGGAAATATGGCCGGTTTAGGATGGGGCGTGGCCAATGGCAAGGACACGCCTCCCTTTAGTGTTGCGGCTCCCTGTTTTTTCTGATTCTTGGCGAGGTTTTTCACCTGCTAATCCATGGCGGATTAACTACCTAGTTTGCCTAGGCTTAATTTTTTGACAAGCAAGGTCTAGTATGTTGCGCGAGGCGCGAAACCCTGACTTATGCAAGTTAGTAAGGTTGATTGAATTCTATATGTCGATACAGAGCTCTTTTAAGTTCATTGCCAGAGAGTAGCATGCTTTTCTGATTGAATACCTTATGCAGAGATCTTATTCTTGATACTTGGAGATTCGTGCTACTCTGCTGCGAGTGAACACGAATCGTCATGCCATATCAACATTAAGAGTTCAGCCGGAGAACATAGCATAGAAGGAATCCAGAGGAACTTATATTAAGTAAATATGCGCGAGGCGCTGAAATTTACAAAATATCTGGGGTTCGCCAGTCTGGATAAATTTCATGTAAGTATATTGAGCGGCTCAATAAATTTGCCAGTGGAGAGGTTAGCACACGTGGCTCTGTTTCCTTGTAGAGTGACGTCACATCGGATGCAAGGTTTTACGATTTTAACCCTAAGCTAAAAACCACCATCAACATTAAGTCCCCTGTTTAACACGTAACAGTGGCGTTGTTGCGGGGTAAGCATGAGATGGTGACTGTCAAGAGAAAAATCGAAGGGGCGCAGGACGTGAAGAGTTTGCCAGGGAAATTCAACTAACCTTTAGTGGAAGGCATGAGGAATCCGTGATCCTGTATTGACGACTTGGTGTGTTTCCGGCTCAACCAGGGGGTGTCGACGTAGAGTCTTGCTTCCCGGAACATTGGTGCCAATTTGGGCCATGGGGTGGTGAAGATGGCGCTTCCGGCTTGGGAATGGAGGACGGTGCGGCTTTGAACGGTGGAGATTGCGTTGCTTTGAACGGCGAAGATGGTGCTTCAATCTTGACCAAGCGGAGATGAAGATGCTGAATGGAGAATAACGCGACTAGCTTGGAAAGGCCGATGGTGCGGCTGACTTGGACTAGCGGATGGCGCAGCTAGCTTGGCATGGCGGATGACGTAGCTAGCTTGGAGTGGCGGATGGACGCGGCTTTGAATGGTGGAGATTGCGTTGCTTTGAACGGCGAAGATGGTGCTTCAATCTCGACCGAGCGGATATGAAGCTACTGAATGGAGAATAGCGCGACTAGCTTGGAAAGACCGATGAAGCGCTTGCTTGGGAAGGCCAATGGAGCAATGGCTTGCTTGGAAGGCCAATGGAGCGCTAGCTTGCTTGGAAGGCCAATGGACCGGTGAAGGTGGAGCCACGGAGCGTTGGCTTGGGACGCGGAGAGGATGGCGCTGGTTAGGGCTCGGCTGTAACGTGGAGATGGTGCTGGCTAGGAGCGGACTCTTGGGGCTTGAACGCGGATTTTTGGCGTTTTCTTGGCCGCGGACTGGTGGCGTCATGGACCGTTGCCTTCGCGGGCCCGACTTTCTTTTTTCCGTGCATAGCTTAATTGAGAAACCTTCCTCCACTCTAATTCCAAAAGTGTTGTGCTTATAAAAGGCGCTACCCATCTTCTCCATCTTGTTCTATTGGTCTCACATCCATGCCTTGGTGTCGGCGACAAAGCAGTAGCAACAGAGCAGGTGGGCGCATTCCAGGTATGTATTCCAGCGTTCCTTCTTTTTCCTGCTCTTCTGTGTTGGTGTAAAATGGTTTCCGTCGTGGAAACTGGCTTCAGTCCGTGAAATGGTGAAAATATGGCGCTAGAACTTTGGATACTAAATGGTGATGGTGGAAATTACACTTGGAAGGATGGATGGATCAAAGAATGTTGGTATCGGTTTGGAAGGGAGTCGTCAGCATTGGTCGGCTTGGAATGGAGCCGTCAGCATTGGTCGGCTTGGAATGGAGTTATCTTGAGTTCCTCGAAAGGATGACGACTGGCTTCAATTCCATGGAAGGATGACGACCATCTTTAGTTCCGCGGAATGATGGCAACTTTGTCTAAATTAGGGTTTGGCATGCCGAAACCCTAATTAGCGCCCTTTCCTAGAATCTCTGTAGAATTCTCGTACGGACTCGGATTTTGACGGTCCGCCCCTCAGTCCCCGAACGGAAAAGAATTTCCCATCTCCCCCGAAAGAATATTTAGGTTTTGAGCTCGTTCGGGAGGTGAAAATAGATCGACAGTAAAATTCAGGAGGAATGTTGCGGGCACGAGGTGGCATAGTCGCGCCCAGTAACCTATTCCCGTTCATGGAGCAAGAAGGAATCTTCATTCTGTTCAAACTCTAGAAACTCTGTCCGCATGAAAAGAGGTATCAACCCTCTTCTGTTGCTCGTCTGGATCTGTGCTTTCGTCTGCAGTGTCTCTCCAGTGGATTCCAAAATTTACCAAAACTCCACTGCATTCTTGGGATGGATGGATGAAATATATGCTCGGCAACGATCATGTCAGGGCTAATCTTGGAGATTGTTGTGGCGTTTTCGGTCCATCCTTGACTTTAGGTTGTTCAGTGTCTGGACCTTCTGATCGCGATGATTGATATGTTGTGGATGCTTGTATGGTCGAAATATTCCGGAGACACATGATGAAATAGATGAGTTGGGAGACATTTTGTTGCCGATGTGCTGCTATTAAGTCTTCAAGGACTTTGTTCCAAGAGACATCCTTCGAACCAGCTTCTGAATCTTGGACTATCGTATGGAATGGGATGCGGTGAGCAGTCCCCAGTTATACTTTTATTAGATCTGATGGTGTGGCCAGATATGTGAATGTATCTCTGTGGCGTACTTTTGGGGTTTTTGATGCGCGTGTACGGCTTCATGTTGAGAAATTCTTGCGAACTTTGACAGTGATGATGTTGAAATTGGAAATAACCTGGTTGAGGAAAGTGAAGGCATCCCATTCTGGTAGTCCCCATGTGTAATTATGCTGAACCCATTTTCTCGTGGAAGATGTGCTGCTGTTGTATTTACTGGTAAGGTGGTGACTGCGTTTAAGCTTCTAATCATGAAGGAGGCTTCAGTCCCCAAGTGTAGCCTACTTTAATTGCATCGCCTTGAATCCATGCCTATGGGATTTGATACAATCTTATCATACTCTCCTGGATGTGATGCTGGGATGCTTGGAATATCACATGGACGAAACATTCTGGATAACGAAGAAGTAGAAGTGAGAGAGTCATGTCATTAATCGTGGCTCCCTTCGTTTCTTCAAGAAAAATTTTCCAGCCGCGTCTCTGGAGTTATCTCATGAATGCTTGATTGTCGTCGGGGATGGACCATGATGAGCAGTCCCCAGTCGCACTTCTATTTGGTTACGTTGTTTTCTCTAAGTAGGATTGGGATCCGTCGCGGCCTCGTAAAGTGTTGCAGGCGCCTTCTAGACAGAGAGGTGATGATATTCTTATGCTACACCCTTGAAGGTTGGATGACCTTGTCGTGGTTATGACTTTTGGTTGACCGTGTCTTCTTAGCTTTGATAGTGAAGGGATCCCGTGTACAGCCTCAGTCCCCAAGTATGGTTTACATATTTATATCCTTGTAGCGGCTGTTGCTATGGTGAAGCTCTGACTGGTATTGAAAAATGAGTAGCAATAATTCTTGGCAGCAGATGTGATCAGAAGAGACTACGTCGCGTGGGAACCAAAATAGGTTGGCTGGAATTGCATAGGCATCCACGGAAGCAAAGGATCTACTTGGATGCGTAAGCGAGTAAACTGTCCACGACCACGAGGTTTGGCGAGATGGATCAAAAAGTGGTCACAATTGCGATCCTTGGCTGGCTGTGATCACGATCCTTGACATGGAAGAGTGTGGTGGATACGGGCCCGAACCTTGGAAAGAAGGAGCGGCGTTGAAGCGGCCTCGGCTCTTGGATATGACATTGAAGCTTATGTAGCAAAACGCTGAAGCTTCGGCTTCAGATCCTGGAGCAGCTTATGGATAGAATGCTGAAGCGGAGCGACTTCTGGCTCTGGAAGCGGAGTGGATTCCCGAGAGAATGTTGAAGCGGAGAGGCTTCTGGCTCTGGAAGTGGAGTGTCTTCTCGAGACAATGTTGAAGAGGTTTCCGGAGCGAAACATTGAAGCGAAGCTTCGGCTCGAAGCGGAGCTTCGAGAGAATGTTGAATCGGCTTCGGAGCGAAACGTCGAAGCGGTTTCTGGCTCCGGAGCGGAGCGGCTTCTCGAGAGAATGTTGAATCGGCTTCTAGAGCGAAAGGTCAAAGCGGTTTCCAGAGCGAAACATTGAATCGGAGCGGCTTCTAGCTCAGGAAGTGGAGCGGCTTCCCGAGAGAATGTTGAAGCGGGGCGTCTTCTGGCTCTGGAAGTGAAGCGGCTTCCCGAGAGAATGTTGAAGCAGTTTCCAGAGAGAAACCCTGAAGCGGAAAAGCTTCTGGATCTGGAAGCGGAGCGGCTTTCCGAGACAATGTTGACGCGGTTTCCAAAGAGAAACATTGAAGCGGCTCCTTGAGAGAACTCCAGTGAGGGCGCCATTAACCCTTGACTTCGAAAAACGAATTGATACGATATGGAATATGGGAAGACGGCACACAAATAGTGCTGGCCAGCAAGTCGTATTTTTCTCCTCATAGGAAAGAATACGCTTCTTCTGTTTGATTTTCCTTTGCAACTCTCAGAGTCTTGACGGTTACAATGTTGAAGTCGGAGGTCGTGGTGTTGTCAAACTCGACATCCTTTAAGTGAACAGCGGTTAAGAGTCCCTAGTTCCATCTATCAATTTGCTTTCCATGAGGGGTTGGGGTTTGGGAACGGCTTCCCTGGCTGGAAACAGTTGTTTTCCTGATACAGTGCGGTTGAGGGCTGCAAGTATGTCTTGACGATGAACCTTGGAGAAATACAGAAACTCACACAAATGTTTTATCATAGACTGTACGATTTTGTGGATGGATTCCCCAGAAATTATGCAACTCCTGATGGAAAGAGGGTCTCTGTGAACTCAGGAGGGTTGTTGGTTTTCTTTGCCTCGATTTTGGAGAAGTCTTTCCTGATCTTCACGAGCGATGAAATTGGATTGTTGATTATTTTCTACTGGGCATTTAGGAGCAATGCGAGCCTCTTCATCTATAAAGGCGTGTCCTGCTGAATTGCTTGCGCCGGATGTTAAAAGTATTCCTTGTCAGCTCCATCTGGGGTTGACGTGACTCTTGTGGTAGCCGCTCCGTTAGTGTCTTGAGGAAAATAGGTATCTCTTTCTGAGTTGTAGCCATGTCTGTCTGAGCCTTACGAGAACCTTTTGTCTTCCTATCAAATCAACATGGTAAGAGGAGATCGGATTCTTCTGGCTCCTCCTGTCTCTCGTCCTGATGATGGACTAGAAGCGGCTCTGGTGACGGTTAAAGCTGCCACACTTGAAGAAACGTTGGGAGTGGCGACAACGGTTCTGGCTCTGGTGATCGGCGGTGTAACATCTGAAGGAACGTTTTCCGCTCCACTGGTGTTGACAGGTGGCGTATTAACACCACTGGAAGGAACGTTAACACCGGGAATAATTTCAGCGCCAGTGTTCTTAGGGTTTGTTGCTGATCCGGACCTAAGTTCTACCATCTTGAGATCGGGGTTAAAAAATGAAATTTGGAATTGGAAATTGATATTGTAACCGAGAGATTAATCTCCCACCGTGGTCTCCAATTATTCATGGGTGAAAATCATTTCTGCTGATTTTGGTAATTTTGGTGTGTGGGTGAGAAACAAATCTAATCCCTAAACAATGTACTGCACGGGAGTACTTTTTATTCGAGAGATCAATCTGTACAATCCTGGCCTAAACCAAGAAATGGTCGTTCCATGCTTGCTTCGGTCACAAAGTGAAGGAGAAGGGTTAGTCTTAGGGAGGGAAGCGTAGAAAGTGTTGAGACCAGAGTAGTTGACTCTGGAAGTATGGGCATTTTATGACTTGTATCAGAAAGTAGAATTGGTAAGTTTGGATGGAAAGCTACCGGTGTGATTTCTAGATATTGTGTGTTGCCGACCAAAACTTGTTTTTTGGTGGAAATAGGTGAGTCCTATTTATACAAGTCGTAACAAAACGTATCCTGGTCTCGTAAAGGTGGGAACGTTTTGAGTAATGGAGGAGAATGGTAACGGGTAACGCCTGGAATTGATGTTTCCATAATGAAGGAAATATTTCACCATTATTCCTTGCCTTACTAACCGCCTCACTTTTTTGACACTTTCTTGTAACGGGCGTATTGCACGCCTCACGCTGTAAACCGCCAGACCAATGCCCTGATGAGCATCCCCCAGTTTGTGACATGTTTTGATGTCTCGAGTGTTTTTGTGTAGCGTGTTGCTATTGTTTGGAAAGTTGATCTTGGGAGGCTTGCCAGCTCGGTGGTGACCATCGACGGTCGAGATTTTGCATCTTGAGAGGAAAGGTGGCCGTTGATTGTTGCAATATTCCGTTTGGCATCCAGTGGCATGGAGACGTGGCCGGCATGGCCAAAGAAATTGGCTCCGCAGCCAAAGTTAGGGTTTGGCGCCATTTGGAAAGATTTGGCGTGTCCAAATCTTGGCACCTTGGAAGGATTCTCCTTGGAAGAATTAGGGCTTGGCGTGGCCAAGGCGTCGTGGAAGAATTCTCCTTGGAAGAATTAGGGCTTGGCGTGGCCAAGGCGCCGTGGAAGAATTCTTCTTGGAAGAATTAGGGATTGGCGTGGCCAAGGCGTCGTGGAAGAATTCTCCTTGGAAGAATTAGGTCTTGGTGTGGCCAAGGCGCCGTGGAAGAATTTTCCTTGGAAGAATTGGGGGCCGATAAGAAAAATGGGTCCGGCCTCATTTTGAATGTGTGTGGCACATTTAGGGCGACCTGATAGGTTGATGGGAAGTGGGGCCCGGCAAGATGCGTGGCCACACTTCCGGTGCGCTGCGTCGGATTTTAAGCGATTGGTCGAGGGAAATAAGGCCGGTTTAGGATGGGGTGTGGCCAATGGCAAGGCCATGCCTCCCTTTACTGCTGCGGCTCTCAGTTTTTTCTGATTCTGGGCGAGGTTTTGCACCTGCTAATCCATAGCGGATTAACTACCTAGTTTTCCTAGGCTTAAATTTTTGACAAGCAAGGTCTAGTATGTTGCGCGAGGCGTGAAATCCTGACTTCTGCAAGTTAGTAAGGTTGATTGAATTCTATGTGTCGACACAGAGCTCTTTTAAGTTCATTGCCGAGAGAGCAAGATGCTTTTCTCGATTGAATACCTTGTGCGAGAGATCTTATTCTTGATACTTGGAGGTTCGTGCTACTCGAAGCGAGTGAACACGAATCGTCATGCCATATCAACATTAAGAGTTCAATAGGAGAACATAGCATATAAGGCATCCATAAGAACTTATATTAAGTGAATATGCGCGAGGCGCCGAAATTTACATAACATCTGGGGTTCGCCAGTCTGGATAAATTTCATGTAAGTATATTGGGTGGCTCAATAAATTTTCCAGTGGAGAAGTTAGCACACGTGGCTCTGTTTCCTTGCAGAGTGACGTCACATTGGATGCAAGGTTTTAAGATTTTAATCCTAAGCTAAAAACCACCATCAACACTTTAATAAACATTGGAACTTGAATACTTGAATAAACATCGTAATATTTGAATAAGTTAACACATTATGTCTGAAATATTGCAACAATTTGGAGTACTTTACTTAGGAGAGAACAAGGTATAAAACTCAAATAAAACGGATGGTGATCATTTTAAAAAAAAAAAATGTATGCCATATTGAAAAAGCAGGGGTCTAACAACCCACACCCAATATTTCGCTTAGCAATCTATATGGACAAACTCCAATATACTTTCTAGAAAATCAACTAGACAGTCAGAGTCAATCTAGATAAAAAGTATATCAAAGAGTTTATATCTCAATCCCTCGATTTGATCTTTACTCAAGCAAATAGAAATCTGCGAGTCTTTATCAAAGAGAGATAACTTGGATGGTACCAAAGACCAATATCCAAGTGTCAATCAATTTAAACCAACAACCAAAGAGGGCCTGATATTTTAATTGATTGAACAACGCACAACCTGTGATATTTCAATTACATAAAAAAATATAATGCGGAATAGAAATAACACAGAAACCAGAATTTTGTTAACGAGGAAACCGCAAATGCAGAAAAACCCCGGGACCTAGTCCATATTGAACACACACTGTATTAAGCCGCTACAGACTCTAGCCTACTCCAAATTAACTTCGGTCTGGACTGTGGTTGAACCCTAATCAATCTCACACTGATCCAAGGTACAGTTATGCTCCTACGCCTCTGATCCCAGCAGGATGCTACGTACTTGATTCCCTTAGCTGATCAAACCCACAACTAAGAGTTGCTACGACCCAAAGTTGAAGAATTTAATAAACAAATCTGTATCACACAGAAAAGTCTATAGAATAGATAAATCCGTCTTCCACGAATATACCTACGAGTTTTGTTCCGTTTTTTGATAAATCAAGCTGAACATGAACCAACCAATAACCCGGACTTATATTCCCGAAGAACAGCCTAGTATTATTGATCACCTCCCAATAAACTTAATCGACGCAGCGAAAAAGATATTGAGGAATCACAAACGATGAGACGAAGTGTTTGTGATTTCTTTTCTATCTTGCCTATCAGAGATATAAAATCTCAAGCCAATTATTTCAATTGTATTCGTACGATAGAAACAGCAAGATTAGATCACATAACTACAAGAAAAGTAGTATCGGTCTGGCTTCACAATCCCAATGAAGTCTTTAAATCGTTAACCTGGTTTTAGAAGAAGAAAACCAAATTTTAAACGAGAATCGACTCTAGCTTATGCAACTAGTATCACACGTAAGGTGTGGGGATTAGGTTTCCTAGTTGATAGAGTTCTCCCTTATATAGTCTTTCAAATCAGGGTTTGCAATCAATGTTAGCTTGGTAACAAAGCATTCAATATTCATCGTTAGATGAAAACCTGATTAGATTCAAGCTAATATTTCTCAACCGTTGGATCGAAAACTTAGCTTTTTACACACAAATGAAATGTTCAATTTTGGGTTTATGAACCGTACCCAAATATTAACATTTGTTGGTTCAACAATAGTAAACCAAATGGTTAGCGATATGATCACTCTCATATCAACCATATTCTTCTTCACCATAACTAGTTCAAATGGCTCAAATGAATTAGTTAGAGAGTTGTTCAATTACAAGGAAATCTTATATAACTATACAAGACACAATTGAAGCAAAACACGGTTTGATTCACTCGAATCGGTTCATGAACTTTATTGCCACGGTTTGCAAAAGCATTCCTTAGTTTATTTAAACATTAGTTCAAGAACAACCGGTTATAGATATAACCTACTCAAGTTCGTGGACTTAAGCTAATGGAAGAAGTTCACAAACTCCAGTAGAAATTCTCGGGTCGAGAACTTCCACAAGTTCGCGGACTTGGCTCACGCCACTTCCATTTATCTTGATCAACAAAGTTCGCAAAATTTGGTTCAAGGAATAAGGACTTATACATATATGTGTTTTCACAACAATGCTTATATCCTACCAATGGTTGTGTAATCTAAACTCTCAGTTCAATCATTTGAAACATTCTCAGAGAACGTTATATAGCCGTTATTCACAGACCATTTTTCGTCAGAGAAATTTCCTAAGTGATTGAAACATAACATGACTTTCGTCACTAGGTAAAGATGAATTCGGCTAAAGCGAAAGCTTACCAACACATATTTCGAGAAATAGATAGGCGAGTTAAACTCGGCTCGAAATAGCAAATGTGTATAATTAAAGTCTATACGTCTAAACGACTTTTGTCTCAAAAGTAGGAGATAGAGTAAATAGATTTTTGAGTGATAGATAAGTTCAAGTCTCCACATACCTTTTAGTCGATGAAGTTCCACCGGTTCCTCGAGTAGTCCTTCGTCTTGTATGATGATTGCCATGGAGTTCTTGAGCTTAACTACACTTTCTATCCTAGTCCGAGACCTTTAGCTACATAGTCTAGAAATCAAGATTTATTGTTTTGATCACTAACATTGACAAACATGATTGAGATGGAAACGCATGCGAGTTCGACCGAGCAAGTCTCTAACAATCTCCCCATTTGTCAATTTTAGTGGCAAAATTATTATTACATATGGAATACAAAAAATAAATAAATTAACTTTTGTAGCTCCTATTCCACATGTCTAATCTTCAACATTACTTGAAATCTTTGTCACTTCCAAGTACTCCAATGATCCCAAAGGTTGTTAGTTTAGCATCATCGTTGTTGAAAATACGTAGCTATAACAATAAGAAAACAATAGTTTTCAATCATTGTTATATGGTGTCATAGTATCATTAGACAGCGTCAAAGTTCAATTGTATCACAACTTCAACAACAATACTATGGTGATATGTATCACTCCCCCTTAGTCAATACTCCATCTCACATGGAAACCACTCCCCCTTACATAATGATCCGAAAACCATATGTATTTGTAGTGTGAACTACATATTAATTCTCTCCCTTTATGTCAATAAAATTGGCAAAGGTACAAGAACGGGATCCTAATGAAATTTCCGAAAGAGACATTTCATGACCAAAAGAAAGAAAAACACATCATCTTATTTAGATGCAATCACAAAGCCGAAGCTAAATGCATTCATCAAGGAGTTTAAAGTTACAAGATAACCCATATAATATTCCACATCCGCACTCCCCACAAAGATATGGCAATTAAGCGTAAGTTCAAAAAGAACTCTCCCCCATAATATTTCATTCCCGAAAGAACAACAAGAGCAACCTTAATTTCGAATTAAAAGAAGGATTTCTTTGGAAATAACAAATCACATACAAGTATGAATTTGAATCCAAAATATTCAATCAAATTAACCACAAGAGAACATATGATTAATTCAATCGAAATACACAACCAAACTAATCACAAAAGTAATCAATTTAATTAGCCATACTTGCATAAGAGAATCTATGGAGCAATGACTAAGTTAATCATGAAAATAATCAACTCAATCAAAAACGCTCAAACATAATAGAACTTACGGAGTTATAACTAAATAACCAAACAAGATGATTAATTTAGTTCAAAAATACTCGACATAAAGTACCTTACGGAACAACAACAAAGCTAATCACAAAAATAATCAACTTGGTTGTTATAATGCTCAACATAAGACACATTACGGAGTCTCACAGTAATACACAAAAACTATGGATCATGGAAGATCAATTACTGCGGATTACACAAGGATTCATTCTATTTTCCATCACAATTTTCACTATGACATACAATAGACATAATTCTTGAAAACAAAATATTTTAACATATCTTCCATTAATAATTGACAATATAGGCTTAACTTTTGTATTTGTCAAAAGTCCATTCATTCTTTTATCAATATAAGAATATCGACTTACGAAAGACTTTACTTTTGAAAATATATGGGACAATTATAGTTCACGGATGCAAACACACATATCTCATAAACAATTGCAATATATAAAACCATAAAGATTAATACTGCAAAAATCATCTTCCAAAGAAGTTTAGAATTTAAACCAATAAATCTAAAAACATGAAGAATAAAACGTTGGACATAGCTATGTGTAATCACAATAATGGCTATTCCAAACTCTAGTAATTCTTCTAACAAAAACAAGACAAATAGAAGATTTACTAGAAGACACAATTTACTCATCTTCTTCTTCCTCATCGGAGAAACACCAAGATGCTTGAATTGTTCTCAATTCTTCCTTGAGCTCGGGAAACTTCGTTGCAACCAAAGACAATTGTTCTTGAACACACTTCACCCTTGAATCGACTATACAAACACCTTTGTGAATTTTTTGAAGAAGACTCAAAGTGGTAGGGTCACAATCGTTGAGTGAAGCGTCTCTTTGTCTTTTCCACACATTCTCCCTTATGCGTCTAAAGGTACATGGACGCACCGGTTTGGGGACTCCAAGAGAATTTCCAATCGAATCAAGACCACGTTCATGGAAAATTTGTCCAATCAAGCAAGGGTAACCTAACATCTTGATGGGTGAAGTCATCGAAATCAATTTATAAATGATGAAGCCAAAAATATCGAGACTTTGAACACCCGATTCAAGGAAATATACTAATTCCTCAAACTCATGACTCCACCAAGAATTCTCAATTGTGGAGGGACACAGATTGGGGATACAAAGTTTTCCAAACGCCAACAACGGGATACTAAGATCATTAGTAGGAAACTTTCCTTGATTCCAAGTTACCTTCTTGCCACAAAGCCCAAGAGAGATTTCATCACATGATGGACGTTCATCACTTGGTCTAGGGAGACGCACGTTCCCCAACGGAATGTTGGTAATCTTTGAAATCAATTCTCTATCAACAAGAATTATGTCTCTGATTTGAATTCCATCTTATTAAGATCAACATCATGAATGTTGGCAGAGAATCAAACCCTTGACCATGACCATCAAAGATATTTCCAAGCTTGAATTTTTTAAAGCAAGTTAAATCCTCTTCATGTCAAATAGAGAGCTCCAATTTGTTTTCAAGGATGAAACCTTTGGATGAAATCTTTTCAAAAATTCTAGCACAAGAATCATCTACAAACCTAATCCTAAGAGAATTTTGGTCACAAGTAAGGTCCATGCTAGAGGTATTTGAGCTTTCGGAGCTTCCTTTTGATCCCTCAGAATTCATCATGAGATCTAGGAAATTGAAAGTAACAAGAGGAATTTACTTACTTGGAGTGAACCTTGAACACCCTTTCTTTCAATTTCTCCAAGGAAGCTTCAATTGAGGAAATACACAAAACCCTAGAGGTTCACGTACGCGGACGGGTGATAAAGAAGAGAGTGTGCGAACTTCTTCTTTATAAGACCAAAAATGGGCTTGGACCCGTTTGTGAACCGCGACCCACACAAAGAAAAGTGGGATTTTTCATAATCGCTCGCACAACAAAGGTTATGCATCCCGTGATAACACACTTTGTCAGAGACAATGGATGCAGAAAAAAGCTTTAATTGGTATTCTAAGAGAGAATAAAAAAACTGTACACCATCCAAACCATTTCTTGCCCCATTCCAAGATATATACAAATGGGGTAGTGCCAAACTTTTTACCAAGAGGCATAATGTGCATATGAATTCTCATGCAACATTTCTGGCTGATATGTGTGAACTGTCCCCGTTGTGTAATCAAAATAATGATGATAATCAGGGCAGTCAGAACTTTCTCTCCTTTGTTGAACCTGGATAGAAGGAAAAATTTTCTAATTCCTAGATTGCACAGTATTATATGGTTTAACATGTACAGAACCTTTTTCGGAATTATTCTTAGACTTAACAGACTTAAGTTTTTCTAAGAATTTAAAAACGCCTTCGAACTCTCTAAATAGATCTTTATCAATTGATCCATTACGGTAGTACTCCTCAAAGAGATCAAGAGCTAATCTATTCAGAGTCCATAACCTTGAGCGTGATGAACGTTTTCTTAATTTTTCCCTCTTTATATTTTTTCCTTTAGATTGATGCTTATCATCTAAATCTTCCTCTTTAGATGAAGGGAGACTATCATGAAAAACCAGAGGTTTTGACCATAATAATCTTTGAGCAATCCTTAAGGAATTCTGGCATTCATTACAGATGCCAAGAGCAAGTTTTCTAAGAAATTTCCCATGGGACAATTATTAAGGAACGAACAAACACAAACTTGTTAGGTTTAAAGTGTTTGCCTGCTCTGATACCAATTGAAAAAGTGGGAGTCTAACAACCACACCCAATATTTCGCTTAGCAATCTGTATGGACAAACTCCAATATACTTTCTAGAGAATCAACTAGACATTCAGACTCAATCTAGATAAAAAGTATATCAAAGAGTTTATATATCAATCTCTCGATTTGATCTTTACTCAAGCAAATAGAAATCTGCGAGTCTTTATCAAAGAGAGATAACTTGGATGGTACCAAAGACCAATATCCAAGTTTCAATCAATTTAAATCAACAACCAAAAAGGTCGGATATTCTAATTGATTGAACAACGCACAAACTGTGATATTTCAATTATATAAAAAAATATAATACGGAATAGAAATAACGCAGACACCAGAATTTTGTTAACGAGGAAACCGCAAATGCAGAAAAACCTCGGGACCTAGTCCAGATTGAACACACACTGTATTAAGCCGCTACAGACTCTAGCCTACTCCAAATTAACTTCAGCCTGGACTGTAGTTGAACCCCAATCAATCTCACACTGATCCAAGGTACAGTTATGCTCCTACGCCCGATCCCAAGCAGGATGCTACAGTTTATGGGTAAAAATCGTTTCCGCTGATTTCGGTAAATTCGGTAGGTGAGTGAGAAACTGGTTTAAACCCTAAACAAATATGCTGCACGTGAGCAATTTATAGATTTCGAGAGATCAATCTGTACAAGTCCGGCCTAAACCAAGAAATGGCCGTTCCAGACTTGCTTCGGTCACAAAGTGGATGAGAAGGGTTGATTTTGGGAAGGAAGCAAAGAAAGGTGTTGAGACCAGAATAATTCCGGGAGAGTAGTGTCTCGACTTGTATCAGAAAGTGAAAGCTTCAGAAGCTTACAAGAGATGAAAGCTTTTTTGAAGAGCTTGCAAAGTTTCCTTTTCTGAGAGTGTTGTGTTTTTCTCCTGACCGAGACTTGTAGTATGGTGGAAATAGGTAAGACCTATTTATACAAGTCGATTTTGAAACATACCATGGCCTCATGAAGGAAGAGATTAAAGGGTGAAATAATGGGAGGAGGTGGTAACTGCATGGTGTTTATGAGTGAAAACGTTTTCACCATTATTTCCTCATTTATTTGACCGCTTTATTCCTATTCACGCTTTCTTAATGTGAGCGTAGTGTACACTTTGCATGCCGTGACCGCCAAACCAAGACCCCCGGAAAGCATCCCGATTTTGTGTTGATGTCTCGAGTGTTGGTTGCACCTTGAGTGCAAGTGGCAATGCCAGAGCTGCTAGTGGCGTGTGTGGCATGTGCCAATGGCATGTGCGGAATGCCTTGGTAGTAGGTTGTACATTGAGTGTAAGTGGCAATGACAGAGCTGATAGTGGCGTTTGTATCATGTGCCAATGGCGTGTGCGGAATGCCTTGGTGGTAGGTTGCACGGTTTGCAAGTTAGGCTACCAGCGTGGGTTTTGGCATGCGTCAATGGCACGTTCGGACAAGTTGGCCTAGGTTGCACGGCTTGCAACTTAGGCTACCAGCGTGCGTGTTTGGCATGTGTCAATGGCACGCATGGCCATTAGGGCTACGTCCCGGTAAGAAAAGCTACCAAGCGATGCATGTTGGCATGTGCCAATGGCATGCTCGCCATTAGGGCCACGTCCCCGGTAAAAGCTACCAGCCGATGCGTGTTGGCATGTGCCAATGGCATGCTCGGCCATTAGGGCTACGAACTGGTAAGAAAAGCTACCGGCGATGCGTTTCGGCATGTGCCAATGGCATGCTCGGCCATTAGGGCCACGGCTTGGTAAGAAAAGCTACCAGCAAGCGTGTTTGCATGTGCCAATGGCATGCTCGGCCATTAGGGCCATGGCCTGGTAAGAAAAGCTACCAGCGATGTGTGTTGACATGTGCCAATGGCATGCTTGGCCATTAAGGCCATGGCTTGGTAAGAAAAGCTACCAGCGAACGTGTTGACTTGTGCCAATGGCATGCTCGGCCATTAGGGCCACGGCCTTGTAAGAAAAGCTACCAGCGATGCGTCTTGGCATGTGCCAATGGCATGCTTGGCCATTAGGGCCACGGCTTGGTAAGAGCGTGTTGGCATGTGCCAATGGCATGCTTGGCCATTAGGGCCACGGCTTGGTAAGAGCGTGTTGGCATGTGCCAATTGCATGCTCGGCCATTAGGGCCACGACTTTGGTAAGAAAAGCTACCAGCAAGCGTGTTGGCATGTGTCAATGGCATGCTCGGCCATTAGGGCCACGGCCTGGTAAGAAAAGCTAACGTGTTGGCATGTGCCAATGGCATGCTCGGCCATTAAGGCCACGACCTGGTAACAAAAGATACCAGCGGTGCGTGTTGGCATGTGCCAATGGAATGCGTGGCCAATTTGGCCTAGGTTGTACGGTTTGCAAGCCTAGGCGCAGGCACTACTTTGGCATGGCGCGGCTAGGGCCAAGGTAAGGGTGTTTGGCTTGGCGTGGTGCGATCAGCGTGGCTAGGGCCAAGGAAGAGTGTGTCGGCACGACTGGCGCTAGCTTGGGTTAGGTGTGGTCTGGCATGATTTGCCATTGGCACGGAGGTGCGGCTAGCATGGTTGGCATGCTTTGGCGCATTTGGTGTGACTAGCATAGCTAGGGCCAAAGCAGAGTGCGTTTGGCATGGCGCGGCTAGCTTGGGCTAGGTGTGGTCGGGCATGATTTGCCATTGGCACGGAGGTGCGGCTAGCGTAGTTTAGTCGATCTGCCATCATTTCCAATCAACAACCTAAAAACTCAATACCATCCCTCACCCGAATAAAAGTAGCACCGGGTGCCGCTTACCCTCCGTCCTATTGGCCGGGTGAGCGTAACCTCGCGCTCTCATTGGCTAATTGAGAAACCATTCGTATTCGTCGGATGAAATTTCATTATATATGGTTCGTTGATCTGGCAATGTGTGGTGTAGATTGGGTGGATTGGGAGGACACACGCGACGGACGGCCGTCATTGTTTAGAAAAAATTGCTGTATTAATTGTGTATAGTTATTTTGAAAATCCAAAAAATAAAAAAATTACTATATTTATTCTTGACATTTATGATTAAAATAAAAAAAAATCAATTAAACATATTTATGGAATAAAATAATCTTTATAACTTCATTTAGTTATTGTAAAAGATCCAAGCAATTAAGAAAATACTACATTATAATTTTGGACATTTATGATTAAAATAAAAAAAAAACAATTTATGGATTAAAATAATCTTTTATAATTTCATGTACATAAAATAACCTTTTATAATTTCATGTAATTATTTTAAAATATTCATAAAATAGAAAACATACTATATTAATTACATACAATTATGACTAAAAAAAAATCGTGTAATTATTATAAAATATCTACAATTTAGAAAAATAATCAATTATAAAAAAAATCAACATTTTTACGGAATAAAAGAAGATTTATATTTTTTGAATCTTTTAAAGGAAAAAAAATATATAAATAACTATATTAATTTTTAGTATTGATGATAAATATCTAAAAAAGGAAAAACTAACAATATATAAAAATTACTATATTAATTAATAGTTAAATTAATATTTATATTTATGTTAACAATTTCATTAATATATAAAGAAAATATAATTATTTACCTCAACACAATCTAATAAGTTCCATTATTACCAATAATTTACTAATAAAAACAAAGCCAATGGTTAATAAAGGATGTAAATCATTTTTCATCCCTATTTTCTTTATAGCACGCCATATAACTGTAATTAATTCCATAACAGTTTTAAAGATTTTCGTTGGAACCAAGTTTCCATCATTTATATAAAGGATGCAAATCAATCTTCATTCCTACATAAACCACGTGCTTTCAGTTTCTGTGAAAAAAGAAGTAACACACAGAAGATATCGACTATGACTTTTGAAGAAAATCACAACAAAGGGGGAGCAATGGTAGTTGATTCCGATGGTATGTACGCTTATTCAAGTGTCACAATTTATTTGCATTCCTAGGTGTTTGTGGGTGAAAATGGTTTCTGTTGATTTCGGTAATTTCGGGTGTGTGATTCAGAAACGAGTTTAAACCCTAAACAATGTACTGCAAGGGAGTACTTTAGATTCGAGAGATCAATCTGTACAAGTCCGGCCTAAACCAAGAAATGGCCGTTCCAGACTTGCTTCGGTCACAAAGTGGAGGAGAATGGGTTGGTTTTGGGGAGGGAAGAAAGGAAAGTGATGAGACTAGAATAGTTGATTCTGGAAGAGTAGTTGTGTTACGACTTGTATCAGAAAGTGGGAAGCTAACGTATGAAAAGCTAGTAAACGTTTTCTGAGTGGTGTATGCTCCTGACTGAACTTGTCGTTCGGTGGAAATAGGTAAGACCTATTTATACAAGTCGAAGTGAAACGTACTCTGGTCTCATTAAGGAATGGAAAAATGGGTGAGTAAATGGGAGGAGGTGGTAACGTTAACGCATGTAATTGATGTTCCATAAAACCGTTAACGCATGAAATTGATGTTCCATAAAAAGAACGTTTCACCATTAACTCCTTGTATTTACTAACCGCCTCATCCTTATGACACTTCCTTATGACGGGCGTAGTGTACGCCGCACGCTGTAAACCGCCAAACCAATACCCAAAGAGGATCCCCAGTTTGTGATATGTTTTGATGTCTAGAATGTTTTTGTGGAAAACATTAGCGTGTTGTTGTTGGCTGGCAAGTCGTGCTTGGGAGACTCTCTAGCTTGGTGACCTCCGACGGTCGAGATTTTACATCTTAAGACGAGAGGTAGCCGTTGATCGTTGCACTCTTTTGTTTTGGTGGCCGTATAGGGAAGGCCAGCATGTGGCGCGGCAAGGTTGGCATGCCGTTGGCATGGCATGCCTTGACGCATTTTGGTGTGGCCAAACTAGGGTTTTGGGTCAAAGGTTACCATGCGTTGTCTGGTAACCTTGGATGGCTAGGATTTGATCCTGGGGTTGAATGGGGACCGTTGATTGTCGCACGCCTTCATTTTAGTAGCCGCATAGGGAAGGCCAGCATGGTGGCGCGGCTAGGTTGGCATGCCGTGGGCATGGCATGCCTTTGTGCGGTGTGGGCATGGCCAAACTTAGGATTTCGGGCCAAAGGTTACCATGCGTTGTCTGGTAACCTTGGTCGGCTAGGATGTGAACCATGGTATGCCGTTGGCACATGGTGCGGCTAGCATGGCTAGGGCCAAGGCAAGGTGCGTTTGTCTTGGCGAGGTGGGGCCAATGGTTTGGCATGCCGTTTGGCACATGGTGCGTTAGCATGACTAGGGCCAAGGCAAGATGCGTTTGGCTTAGCGAGGCGGGGCCAATGGTTTGGCATGCCATTAGCACATGGTGCGGCTAGCATGGCTAGGGCCAAGGCAAGGTGCGTTTGGCTTGGCGAGGTAAGGCCAATGGTTTGGCATGCCGTTTGGCACATGGTGCGGCTAGTATGGCTAGGGCCAAGGCAAGGTGTGTTTGGCTTGGCGAGGTGGGGCCAATGGTTTGGCATGTTGTTGGCACATGGTGCGGCAAGTATGGCTAGGGCCAAGGCAAGGTGCGTTTGGCTTGGAGAGGTGGGACCAATGGTTTGGCATGCCGTTTGGCACATGGTGCGGCTAGTATGGCTAGGTCCAAGGAAAGGTGCGTTTGTCTTGGCGAGGTGGGGCCAAGGGTTTGGCATGCCGTTGGCACATGGTGCGGCTAGGGCCAAGACAAGGTGCGGGTTGGATTTGCATGGTGGGGCCAAGGGTTTGGTATGCCGTTGGCACATGGTGCGGATAGCGTGGCTAGGGCCAAGACAAGGTGCGGTTTGGCTTGGCTTGTGGGGCCAAGGGTTTGGCGTGAATGGTTAGGCTTGGCATGGCGGGGCCAAGGGCTTGGCATGCCATGGGCGCATGGTGTGGCTAGCATGGCTAGGGCCAAGGAAAGGTGCGGTTTGGCTTGGCATGTGGGGCCAAGGGTTCGACGTGACCAAACTAGGACCGTGACCAAGCTAGGGTTTTTGTGTTAAAGGTTACTATGCGTTGTCTGGTAACCTTGGACGGCTAAGATTTTGCGTCTTAAATGGAAGGATGGTCGTATATTGTTGCAGGCCTTTATTTTGGCAACCAGCATTGTGCATGGCGTGTTGGAATGACAAGCATGGTTGGCATGCTTTAGCGATAAGATGTGGCTGGCATGGTTTGCCATTGGCACAGAGGTGCGACTAGCATGGTTGGCATGCCTTGGCGCGGTAGGTTTGGCTGGCACAGCTTTGTCATTGGCACGGTGGTGCGGCTAGCATGGTTGGCATGCCCTGGCGCGGTAGGTGTGGCTAGCATGGCTTGCCATTGGCACAGGGGTGCGGCTAGCATGGTTGGCATGCCTTGGCGTGGTAGACGTGGCTGGCATGGTTTGCCATCTGCACATGTGGTGTGGGAATTAGGATTTGGCCTATCGGATCCCTAATCAGTATTAAAAAAAAGGTACCCTGGTAATTTTCTCGCAGACATATTAAAGTGTTCAATAAATGTGCTTATGGCCATAATGACGTCATGTCGGATGTGCGGTTTTACGATTTTAACCCTAGGCTAAAAACTACCATCAACATTAAGTCCCCTGCTTAGCTCGGAACGGGAACTTCGTTGCGAGGTAAGCATAAGATGGCGACAGGGTAGGACAGGAAATCGAAACAACAAGCCGTGATAAGATGGTCAGGAAGGTACGAATAACCTTTTTCGAGAGGTGAAGAGAGTTTGTTCTTCCCGTGTTGGAGGCCTTGTATAGTTTCTATTTGTGGTGTATGCAGTGAAGTGGTGAGATGAGAATCGTCGGTTTAGTCTGGTCACTCATCATCTTGGCTGGGTTAGGAAAATGTCATAACGCTGGCTTGGCGAGTAGGTGCTGGTGCGGCAAGTCATGGCACGTACATCTTGGGATGATGGGGCCACGACAATGGACACTAGTAAAAATCTTCACATTGGCCACACTTAATCACCGTGTCCATAGGCTTTTGGTCATGGATTTTTTTTACTCCAAAAATGTGGCATCAGGTGCCGTGACAAAGAGGTACCTTTATAGCTACATAAACTTTGAGTGGCTATAAAATATGATTTACCATGGCCATAACTCTATAACCGTGTCTATATGGCACTCATTTTTTTTTGTAGTTAAGCATTTTCACTATCACCATGGCCATAGGATCCTTATAGACACGCAATTTGATTATATGTGGCTAAAGTTTACCTTAAAGTCACGTGAATTATGTTTTAGCCGTGGCCTTTGTCATCAATTGGACACGCAAAATTCATTTTATCATGGCCACTTCATGAGTTGCACTTACCTTACAACCACACTAATTTTTCTTAACCATGACCATCTCTATCATTTGGATACACGGAAAATAATTTAGCATGGCTAATACACGACTTGTAGTCACATTTAATCTATAGTACCATGGCCATCCATATTCTAAGACACGTGATAAACATTCTACATGGCCAATTAATAAGTTATGGCTACTAAGAATTTGTAGCACCATGGCTAAAAAATTTCCAGAGACACATCAAGGGTTTTCAGAGTAGCTATTATTCACCTTCTGGACACATAGATACCACAAACCATGGCGATAAACTTTATAAAGTGACACAAAACATATTCAATGTGGTAAATATTAGCTTTTAGCCACTTGAAAATTGCACTTGAAAATTGCAATTTTCATAGCTCAATTTATTCTTTGGCCATGGTTTAAAATCTAAATAGTGGCCGTATTTTATATTCAACCACAGTATTGTCCACTATATCGAGACTGCAGGGGACCTATTGGCCACTTTTTTCTATCATGTGTAGCAAAACTCACCTTCATAACCATCCATAAAAATTAATCTCACTACAATTAGAATTGAACCAAAATAATTTTTATTAATCATACGATAAACTTCTCAATATCTGATCAATTGTGCAATAACCTTAAGATAACAAAATTCCAAAGGGATACAAGTTTTAAACATCCAAACTCTGCAGTCTTTCTCTTACTAATTAGGCTGCAGTCGTGTCTCTTGATGCAGTTCCCCACTCTTTGTATTTGAAGGTTTCTTCTTCTTTCTCTTCTTAGTGTTTGGGTCAGCATCATGTTCATCAGGGTCTGAAAGTGGCTGGCCCTGAAGCAAGCAAGTGGATGTAAAATTAAGGGAACAAACCATGTTAAAAGCTATATGCTCAGGATGCATACGGTAATACCTCAAATGTTCTCCGTTAACTGCCTCAAAACATGTATATAGTACTATGCTAACAGTTCTATGCTCATGTGCGAACTGAGGGAAAACATGTGCAGCGGGGACAAAACACAGTTATATATCATATTTGCTAGTGTTGCTTTCAAGCCAAAGATCGAATGCAGAGAAATAAGTCATTGTACCCAGGTATCACAAGACAAACAGCATTATATCATTAATCTACATTACAGGACATAGAATTCAGTTGAGTCTAGCATGTTCTGAGCTGAAGACAAAGCTACACAAGCATGTACATGGTATTTGTTATAACAGGTAGACTAAATTAAGGAATAAGCAACTTACAGTAGAGCAAGGGATCACAAACTCTGTAGGCCTAGCTACAAGAGATCTTTCAAAGATCCTCTTTGTTTTGAGATGAGTAGATGGGATTGGAAAACAATGATTCTTTGATGATTCTTTAATATCGATTTTCAACCGTCAATCCAAACAATCATCCTCAAGTGGAGCTCCATGTACTAACTGGCACTGATGGAAGAACCCTACCCAATGCAATGATATTTCTCAGTGTAGCATGAGCCAGTTTGCATTTACCAATCTGCAAAACATATATGCTATATTGACATCGTGTGATTCAACTCTCAAAATGCCAAGGATTTAAATACTGCGAAAAGGACATACCGTTGAAAGTTCGTTTGGTCTTTCCATTGAGATTCATCCTAGGAGAATTAAGGGGCAAGATCCTTAGATGCAAGAGACTTTTGTTTGTATTTTCAGCATCGCAAACAGATATGCTATATTAACATCAACAAATGGAACTCTCAAAACATTATATATTTATATACCAGTAAAAAGAACATACCATTTGGAGTTCGTAACCATCATCGCTATCTTCGTCTTCATCCTCCGACTCTCCTACATTCTGCAAGGCTTGAGCCTCCAGGGCTGCAGTCTCATTGTCAGCATACCCATCATCATCATACTCTGGCTCCCAACTCGAAATCTCGTGTGTAGACATATAAAATATTGCATATACATGAACATAATTAAGATGATTTATGAGTGACCCAAACTTAGGCTCTGTAACATCAAACAGATATTCGATCCAAAAATCGAGCATAATGATTGATACTCAACTTCACCAAATCCAACATAACATGTTACATGCTGAAAAGTCAGTCCGTCCAAGGAGCGAAGTTCAACCTCTATCCCGCCACTTATCATCATAATGTAATCTGGTCACTCAACGCCATCTTATATTTCTCCTATGAATCAGCTAATGAATGCTCCATTTCTCAACTATCAAAATCTCTTTTTAACAAAGAAGCAAGAGAACAACCTATTGGGATGCTTAATTTTTAAGAATTATACATCACACACAATAACAAAATTATGTTCCAATAGATAAATTATGCGAAACATCCAAGGTATCTTAAAAGAGAAACAATTCAGCAAAATGGGAACACTACTAACGAAAAACGAATTCTTAATACATACACATCCTAAGCATAACAGAGGAAAAGCTTAAACATTCATATATATATATCTAGACTAAACACTAGAACAATAGGTAATAGATTCGTCCAGAAGTTCCCAAGAGAACACCGGTCATTTTCTTAATAAGATATAAATAGACCAACATCTCAACGTACATAACAACAATAAGAGAAACATAAACTAAGACAAACATTCTATCCTCCCTGATCCACATGGAAGTACTCACTCAATCCAAACATAGTATTCGCCTTCGCTTTCTTCTGGGCCCAACTGTGACAATTGCACCTGATACTAAGAGAGAAAATAATGAGCACATCTCAGTGGAAATTTACACATTAAGACTGATAATTAAAAATGCCAAGTAATACAAGAAGAAATACGCAGCATATCTAAAGAAAGATGAAAGAATACGCAGCGACAGAACCATGAATCTATGTTTGGGTGGGCTATTTTTTTTTTCCAGCAGACGCACAATAAAATTAAAAGAATATGCAAGCGGCATGATAAAAAGTAGAGAACTATAACATAAATGGAAAATAAATGATAATAGATGACCTCAGCCATAACCCTGCAAATCCACCCGAACAAAAATACCTGATCAACAAAATAGAGAAACTCAAAATGGCTTGAAAAGTTCCTAATGCAAAGAAGCGTTCACCTATACCGTCAAGTGTCATTCACAAAACACCATTCGCAAAACAACTAACGATGGATGAAAGAAGTGAAGGTTACAAGGTCCCTGTTACAATTTGATTGCTATAGAAAGATTATCATCGCAGCATTATAATACTCAAAAATAAAGATCACTATCCGTTAGGATTGTTGTTAAAGAGGGAAATATTTAGCTCAATTTTTCATTATCAAAAAGGAAAAAGAGTTCAATGGAGCCACTTTTCCCCATAAAGAAATATAACTCTCTTTGCTATGGCTAAAAGGCCCAACTCCCCCACAACAGATGTTTTTCATGTTTAGTATGACGAGACAAGTAGTAAAGCGATATAAATACAGACATATTGCTTAGAAAGCTTTTACCATCCTTCAAGGGGCTAGTGGAGAGCTTGAGCAATTCAGTTAACCAATTAAAACTACTAAATTAAACAAAGTACAGAAATGCAGCTTGGGATTCAAGGATACAATTTTATAAAATTATCGAAAGTTGAAAGAAAACAATTTTGGGTTCGTTAACGTAATTAATCAAACACTTAATCTATTAAGATTAATGAAAGTTGTGTGGAACAACTTTTGGTTCGGTAAAACAATTTATCAAATGCTAATCCTACAGAAATCCCTAAACATATACTTGGGCTAATTTTTTTTCTTTTTAAGAATTATAATGGCCTAATTAAGGTTTTACTAATTTTGGGGTAGGCTACAGCCTGGGTTTCGTCATTGAGAATACGTGAATCTAACACTGCCTTAGGAAAACAGACCATCCACATAGAGAGCCCAACCAAACCATGAGTCTAGTATTTAGGCTCAGTAACATCGAATCAAATTGAACAAGTTTGAGAATTATACCTTTAAGAACACCACGATCCAATTCAGATAAGTTCCCTGTCAACAGAAATTAAAACCAATTAGGGTTTTAATCAAAAATCAAACTTAGTGTTCCCTTTCTAGTTGAAGAGAAATCGAGAAGAAAACATACTGATAGGTGTAGAATACACCGTATTTACTATCTAGTAGTTTATGCTTTCTTTGCTATTTTTCGTGTAAATTATGTATTTTACGCTTGTTTTGAGTTTTATAGCTACTTTGGAGTCGCACGGAGGAAAAGAAGAAGAAATCACCCAATTTGAGCCAAAAGGGTAAAATTGTCATCTCACCAAGGAGGGAATACTATATGGAGCCTGACCCAAGGATAAGGGGTGACTCAAATTACTCGAAGGAGGGACAATAATAGATAAGGGAGGTCAAAAGAAGGGAGTGAACTCGACCCATACCCAAGCCCACATGTCTCGATCCACCCATACCCATATCCAATCCCACATCCGTACCCTATCCATACCCCGCTCCACGCCCGAATCCGCCCCCATTTAACCCGACTTTCATATCCTACCCTAAATCGAGAAAAGTCTCCCAATCATTCATTCCATTCTCTCCGAAATCAAGAGAAGAAGAAAAGCGGCCCTTGCAATTTGCTGTATTTAATCTGTCCGAGAGGTCTAGAGATAGGGATGAAGCCATGGGTTCGACTTGTTCGGGGATTAAGAAGATCGAGAGCTCAGAGATGAAGAAGCCGCTGGAGATATTCATGGTGAGAAATGGGATTGAGAAATCGAGAGAGGGTTTGATGCTATTATTGTTCTTGAGATAAAATTCGAGATCGATTGGAAGAGAGGATGACCGAGATTTGCAGGAGGTGATGTTGATGGCTGCAATCGACTCGGGGAAGAAGGAGATAGAGTTCTTTATTACAGGTTTTGAGCGGAATTTGAGAAGGGCTTTGATGTTGAGTTGCAAAGAGAAGATTGATAAACCAGGGAATTTGTGGTTGTTCGATGGAAAGGAAATGGTGGTGGCAGGTCAGAATCGAGCTAGGGTTTGATATGAAGAACACAGATGAAGAGGATCTCAGAGAGAGTAGATCGAGATATGGAGGCAATAGAATCGGAGATTGAGTTCCAGTGAAGAATGAGAAGATGGGTCCGTTAATTGAAATGGGCTTTGTTCAATTGAGATAGGAGAGATCGAATTGAAGGGATTCTCGATGCTAAAGATGGGTTTGATTTGAAGGTTACGGAGTGAGATGTTGCTTGCAATGAGCTTGGTAAGAAGCAACAGGATGGGTTCTTGTTGGTGGTTGGATTCGGGAGAACATTTGTTCTTTGTGGTTGTCGATTTGGGAAATGAAGAACAAAGCGACAAGGCAATTGTGTTGAGTAAATTGAAGTAGATGTATGTTAGGTTTGTTACGGGGAAGAAGAGGCCTCGAAATTGGCCGGGAAATCTCGATAAACAACAAACTCACTGGTTTCTATCTCCCCGGCGAGTTAACTTCAGCGATGACCGATTCAGCGAGATTCAAATGGTCTAACTCGGCTCGAGTCGACGAGTCGAGCCACCTAGGAGAGCCGACTTATAGTGACTCGTCTAGCTGACTCTTCCTTCCCTTGACCGTTGACTGACGACGACGACCGTTAAATTTGACTTTTGACCGTTAGTCCTAATCGGTGGGACGTGGAATATTCCGTCGAATATTCTCTCGACGGAGAAATTTCTGTGTGGCGGCGGCGACTAATTTCGCCGGATTCCGGCCACAATCCAGCTTTTCTGGCGAGCAAAAATTCGTAATTTTCTATGGACTTCTCTCATGGGTGTGAAGACTTGGGCTAGGAATTGGATGGAGAATTGGACTCAAATTTGGAAAGAGAAGGTGGAAGAGAAGAGAAAGACTTGAATTTGGAAATTGAATGGCTAAAGGAAAAGGATTCTATTCCTTGGAAGATTTGGAGAATATTGAAGCCTATAAATAGAGAAGTTTTCTACAACTTCTACACACCTCTCTACATCTTTCTCTACATCTTTTACACACATCTCTACACACACAATTCTTTTCTTTTCTTATTCTTTGTGTGAACTCTTTTAACATGAGTAGTTAATTATATTGATTGAGGATGAATTCCTAGTTCTTAACATATGATTTAAGTTTTTGTTTTCAAATTCTATCTTGAAGTTTTTCACATAATTATCGTTTGTTTTTACTAATAGGAGTGATCTTAAAGACATTCATGATTGATTGATAGATTGTTTGGGTGGCCAACTAAATTGATTTGTTAATTCGATCTAAAGCTAGTGAAAGTTAGGGGATAAGTAATCGTTTCTTGACTCTTTACATAAGTAGCAAACACGAGACCTTGCGGAGGGATTCCGTGGAGCAATTGTGTGTAGAAACAACGTTAGCAAGTAGACCTTGAGCTAAGAGTCTAACTACTAATATCAACCTAAGAAATTCACAAAACCTAATGCATGAGCCAAGTTACATATAGGTTGAGCTAATTCTAGGTGGCTTGGTGATTAGAATCCGGTAGTCGAGAACTTCCGTGTCCGGTAATACAAGGGATTTAGGGGTTTAGCACTGAGCTAGCTGCTTTACCTACGGTTGGTGATAATTTGTGACTAATAACAAGTAGAAAAGAACATAACTTGATTCATTGTTTCGTAACGAAGAAGGATTCCTTGGTCTTGTCTCTCTTATTGCTTTCATCTTTCAACTTTCGATTTTAATTGTTTTGTTTATTTTCTTTTGCTTTTTACACCCCCCTTTCGTGACAACTTTTACAACTATAATCTCGTGCTCCTTGTGGGATCGACCTTGACTACCCTATATTACTTGTTAATTAGGTAGTAAAGTATTAATTAATTTGTTGTGGTTACGACACGCATCAAATTTTGGCGCCGTTTCTTAGGGGAGCAAATGGATGATTTTAGTTGTTTTTATTTTTCTTTTTGCTTTATTCTTGCTTTGTAGGATTCTATTCCGTATCTAACTTGGTTTTTTGAATCTTATTTCAGGTATCCATGTATGGTGGACAAGAGCAAGCATATTACAACAATCAATACGGTTTTCAACCTCAACATTATGACAACTTCCAACCATCCTTAGGATACAATCAAAACCAATATTTTGGCTATGATAAATTTCCTACTAACCTTATGGATATTCTCATACATATCAACAACCTTATGACGGGTATGTAAGTGGACAAACACACGGATGGAAGGATAGTTATGCATCTAACAATTTGTTTTCTAATGTGCGACAGAGAATTTGGAATATACTCCTCTTCATCGTGTTTTTCCTTCACTTTTTCCAAAAGAGGAGATGCCGTCTAACGGTGGTAAGCGTGTGAACGTCGGGAAACTTGGGAAATTATACAAATTGGAAGATGATGGAGACTCGGAAGATCTTGTCAGAAATTAGTAGGACTATTCATATGGAACCGAAAACGTCGGGATAAAGGTTATGAAACCGATGAAGATTCTTATTATGGTGAGTCCGAAATGAAGATGATTGTGTTGAAAAGGACCAACCTTTGGAGACTTTTGATGACGATAGTGTAGCTTACTGAGCCTTGATCTTAATAATGATCAAGAACCTATTCAATAGGTAGAGCTTGAGGAAGATGCATTTATTGCTTGGAAAAAATTTCTTAGGGAAAGATGGGAGTCCGCGGAAGTGTATGAACGTTGCAACAATGAGGAAGTTATTCCAACTCCGGATCATAATAAAGATCCTTCACCTATTCAAAAGGAGGAGTTTGGATATCACTTGCCTATTGATGTAAAACGAAGTAACACCCGCACAAGAGGATCTTACAATTTATACCGATGAAAATCATTTTAGTGAATGGCCCGATTCCGATGATGAGAATGTTGAAGAGATGATGCTAGAGGATGAAACCACATTCATTGATTTTGTGGAAGACCCAATTGAACTTGCGAATGATTTTAATGATGCGAGACTTTGGTTAAGGTAGAAAACGACGAAGAATGGTTGCAAGGTTTAATAGAGGACCACGATATACAAGAGGTAAGTGATTCACTTGAATTTTTTAAGGATGAAGAGGATTCTATAATACAAGAGATTGTGAAAGGTTTGTCTAACCCTTTGCATATTGATTCTTCTCCTTCACCTCTTATTGGTTTGAATGTATGTGCTTGAAAGTATTTTTGGATGATTTTGTTTCTAGATATCCACCATTGGAAACACTTGATACTAACACTATGCGAGTTTGCCAAGAGGAATACATGGAAGTTCCCAAATTCTATGTTCTTTATACACTTCCGAGTGTGGAAGAGAATAAGTGTGGGGGAAATTTCTATCGAGCGATAATTTCACTATTATTTTCTTGTGCTCATATTTGTATGGAGTTATTGTTTGCAAAACAGGTATTATGGGTGGATCCTCAAATTTTCCGATTGTTAGTATATGGGGAATGAATCTTGCAAGAGCCAAGTCGGGCCGTCGACTTTAAAACAAGCGCTTAATGGGAGGCAACCCATCGGTTTTGTATTTCTTATCTTTTTGCTTTTTGTTATTTCTTTTTCTTGTTTCTTATCATGTTAAAATTTCCCACCTTGACTTTACTAGGAGGATTCAATTACATTGAGGACAATGTAAGGTTTAAGTGTGGGGGAGTGGTTAAGCATGTTTTTAAAAACAAAAATTACAAAAAAATTAAAAAATTTGAAAAAAAAAAAAAGTTTTACTTAAAAATTCCAACTTTTAAAGATTTTAGAGTCACTAGCATACTTCTAGGTATGTTTACATAGAGATTTTGACCGACATAATTGAACTTGGAAATGTTAGAGAACTACATTCGGATTTCTTGTTTGTTTGAGTGTTAAATAATGGATTTAATCATGCCGGTGATGCGAATTTGGTGCAGGGAGAAGTGCGTTATTAGAGTTGCTGATCAATCATTAGTGGAGACTACCCGTATTCATATCATGTGAGGCACCGACCAGAAATTTTCCATCTACTAAAGAGCGTTTTTTTTTGAGTGTGTGTCACCGTAAGTTAATTCCGGGTAGAATGGTGAGCTACCCAACCTCCCACTAGTAGAAGCACTACTCTTGATCTCTTGAGTGCTAATTTTGTCAATCATGAGGGTGACGTCCATGGATGAAAGCTTCCTTCTTGTAGTTCGATTTGCAGTTAGCACCATTTTCTCTCTCGACAACAACGGATCCATAGAAACACTCTCATCATCAACAAGGGGCGACATCAAAATCTACAAGGAAAGTTGGAAAAGTTTAAGGTTTACAAGCAACGGAACGAGAAAAAGAACAAATTTCAAATACAAGTAAAGCAACATACAAATGAGCGGATTTTTACATATATGTTGAAGACTTACAATATAATGAGGTAATTTTATATTCAAGTATGAAGACTTATTCATGAAAGCGAAGAAAAGTAAAAGGTGAGAATTTTTGATTTCAAGACGATACAAGTTGTGAAAAATCAAGCGGTAAAATACTTCTTCCACGGCCATGGTTTATTTTGTATTTAATTTCTCTTGTTAACATAAAAAAAAAAATAAAAAAAAAAAAAAAAAAAAAAAAAAAAAAAAAAAAAAAGAGAGAGAAAAACAAGAGAAATATTTGTTTTTATTTAATGAGCCGTGGGGAAGGAAAATTTATAAGGAAGTTTCAAGCGACAAGGATTTCAAGGTACAAGAGTTATAAATTGTTATGGATTTATGAAATTCAAGGGTTTATCATCAATAGTTGAAACCGAAGACGAAGGAGATCAAGACGAGGAGCGGAAGACGTTTCTATTGGATTCCGTGAGAGTGGTGTTATCATAATTGGCGATCGGATGTGAAGGTGAGTAAGTAATCTCATCCTCGATAATAATGGTTGATTTCCTTTCGTAGAGATCGTCAGAAAAATGGTTTTTCAAAATATTAAAAGATGTGGGTTTTTAAAAATATTTCGGAAGTTGTCCTTCCCACCATTCAACGTGTTGCAGTGAATTCTCTCTTCATTCCTACCTGCACACATGTGAGAACCATAAAAAGCTGTCTTTTGAGTGCAATTATCATAAAATCCTTTTTGGTGAGGCGTAAGTCGAGGCGAAATGCTTATTGATCGTTTTCAAACACGCATTCTCTCATTATGGTGTGGTTATTTCTCACTCAACATTTAAGAATGAGAATATGTTCTTTAGTATTTCTAACTTCTTATTACTAGCATGCAGAAACTCTATGTCCTCATAACTCTTTGGATGCTTGTGACGCTTGAACGCTTTGAAGTTGTGAGTTTTAGTTTGATTTGCTCGAGGACTAGCAAAGTCTAAGTGTGGGGGAATTTGATAGGTGTAGAATACACCGTATTTACTATCTAGTAGTTTATGCTTTCTTTGCTATTTTTCGTGTAAATTATGTATTTTACGCTTGTTTTGAGTTTTATAGCTACTTTGGAGTCGCACGGAGGAAAAAAGAAGAAGAAATCACCCAATTTGAGCCAAAAGGGTAAAATTGTCATCTCACCAAGGAGGGAATACTATATGGAGCCCAGCCAAGGATAAGGGGTGACTCAAATTACCGAAGGAGGGACAATAATAGATAAGGGGAGGTCAAAAGAAGGAGTGAACTCGACCCATACCCAAGCCCACATGTCTGATCCACCCATACCCATATCCAAGCCCACATCCGTACCCTATCCATACCCCGCTCCACGCCCGAATCCGCCCCATTTAACCTTGACTTTCATATCCTACCCTAAATCGAGAAAAGTCTCCCAATCATTCATTCCATTCTCTCCGAAATCAAGAGAAGAAAAAAGCAACGCATTGGCCGTATTTAATCCGTCCGAGAGGTCTAGAGATAGGGATGAAGCCATGGGTTCGACTTGTTGGGGGGATTAAGAAGATCGAGAGCTCGAGAGATGAAGAAGCAAGTTGGAGATATTCATGGTGAGAAATGGGATTGAGAAATCGAGAGAGGGGTTTGATGCTATTATTGTTCTTGAGATAAAATTCGAGATCGATTGGAAGAGAGGATGACCGAGATTTGCGGGAGGTGATGTTGATGGATGCAATCGACTCGGGAAGAAGGAGATAGAGTTGTTTATTTACGGGGGGTTTTGAGCAGAATTTGAGAAGGGGCTTTGATGTTGAGTTGCGGTAGAAGATTGATAAACCGGGGAATTTGTGGTTGTTCGATGGAAAGGAAATGGTGGTGGCGGTGAATCGAGCTAGGGTTTGATATGAAGAACACAGATGAAGAGGATCTCGAGAGAGTAGATCGAGAGATGGAGGCAATAGAATCGGAGATTGAGTTCACCAAGAACGGAAGATGGGTCTTAATTGAAATGGGCTTTGTTCAATTGAGATAGGAGAGATCGAATTGAAGGGATTCTGCTGATGCTAAAGATGGGTTTGATTTGAAGGTTACAGGACTGAGATGTTGCTTGCAATGAGCTTGGTAAGAAGCAACAGGATGGGTTCTTGTTGGTGGGAGAACATTTGTTGTTGTGGGTCATCAATTTGGGAAATGAAGAACAAAGCAAAGAAGGCAATTGTGTTGAGTAAATTGAAGTAGATGTATGTTAGGTTTGTTACAGGCGTAAGAGAGGCCCGAAATTGGTCAGAAATCTCGATAAATGTAGAAACTCCTACGGTTTCTGTACTGCGAGTTAACTCGCGATGACCGATCAGCAGATTCAGCCGGTCTAACTCAGCTCGATCGCCGACGAGTCACCACCTAGGGAGCCGACTTATAGCCGACTGTCTAGCCGACTCTTCCTTCCCCTTGGACCGTTGACCGACGACCGAATTTAAATTTGACTTTTGACCGTTAGTCCTAACGTTGGACTGACGGAATATTCCGAGAATATTCTCTCGACGGAGAAATTTCTGTGTGGTGGTGGCGACGATTAATTCGGCCGGATTCCGGCCACAATCCCGATTTCGGGCGAGCAAAAATTCCAGAATTTTCTATGGACTTCTCTCATGGGTGTGAAGACTTGGGCTAGGAATTGGATGGAGAATTGGACTCAAATTTGGAAAGAGAAGGTGGAAGAGAAGAGAAAGACTTGAATTTGGAAATTGAATGGCTAAAGGAAAAGGATTCTATTCCTTGGAAGATTTGGAGAATATTGAAGCCTATAAATAGAGAAGTTTTCTACAACTTCTACACACCTCTCTACACACATCTTTTACACACATCTCTACACACACAATTCTTTTCTTTTCTTATTCTTTGTGTGAACTCTTTTAACATGAGTAGTTAATTTTATTGATTGAGGATGAATTCCTAGTTCTTAACATATGATTTAAGTTTTTGTTTTCAAATTCTATCTTGAAGTTTTTCACATAATTATCGTTTGTTTTTACTAATAGGAGTGATCTTAAAGACATTCATGATTGATTGATAGATTGTTTGGGTGGCCAACTAAATTGATTTGTTAATTCGATCTAAAGCTAGTGAAAGTTAGGGGATAAGTAATCGTTTCTTGACTCTTTACATAAGTAGCAAACACGAGACCTTGCGGAGGGATTCCGTGGAGCAATTGTGTGTAGAAACAACGTTAGCAAGTGGACCTTGAGCTAAGAGTCTAACTACTAATATCAACCTAAGAAATTCACAAAACCTAATGCATGAGCCAAGTTACATCTAGGTTGAGCTAATTCTAGGTGGCTTGGTGATTAGAATCCGATAGTCGAGAACTTCCGTGTCCGGTGATACAAGGGATTTAGGGGTTTAGCACTGAGCTAGCTGCTTTACCTACGGTTGGTGATAATTTGTGACTAATAACAAGTAGAAAAGAACATAACTTGATTCATTGTTTCGTAACGAAGAAGGATTCCTTGGTCTTGTGTCTCTTATTGCTTTCATCTTTCAACTTTCGATGTTAATTGTTTTGTTTATTTTATTTTGCTTTTACACCCCCTTTCGTGACAACTTTTACAACTAAGATCTCTTGCTCCTCGTGGGAACGAACTTGACTTCCATTATATTATTTTTAATTGAGTGGAAATTTTGAATTAATTTGATTGCACCTACGACACGCATCACATACCTAAGTAAGATGGAGCTGAAACTGAATGCAATTTCTTTATCATTTTAGGCTCTTTATATAGGCGGACAGATTCACACCAAGCGGGAATAATCCCGCGCAAAAGGATTTTCTTTAGATTTCATCCCGCCAAATGAAATTGTTAGGGTTCAAATCGGAAAAAAAATTCCGAGATTATTCCCGCTAGATGTTCTTCTTTTATTCTTGTCAAGATATTCTTGTTTACATCAGATTTTCATCTTACGGCGATGCTGAAATATTTCCAAAATTGCAGACCATATCTTCTCTGAATAACCCCTAATTTTCTGCCAAAATTGCAGATTCCGAATTATTTTTTTTACCGAAGATAGAGACAGGGATGAAGTGAGGAACATACGCTAGATCTAGAACAGATTTGGGAGAAAACTTTTTTTGACATCGGTGACATCAAAGACACGCGTCTTTCTTTATTTTTTATTTTTTTTAGTAAGGCGTACACGCCATAAGCCCACCAAGCACATACTGCTGCTGGTGTGTAGGCTAACTAGATGGTTGTTACTAACTGAGACTCTCGCAATCTCGAGTGGGACCTGGCATATAGTACACTATAGCTCTTTCGGTTGGCATGACTTCGTGAGCACTTCCCATTTGACACTCCAAGTTTGACAAAAAACATCAATTGTTTCTTTTACTATTTTTAATCAGATTTGACTAGATTAATCAGATTGACCGACACCAATAAAAAATGCAAATATTTTTTGGTAATTTTTTTGTGAGTATAAGCAGTGTAGTCAAAATCGCACTCCAAGGCCAATGAGTCGTCGAGTAATCGCTACAAAGCTATTTGACACTTTTTTTGTAAAGACAATACCTTTAAATAAGTATTGTACTATCATTTTGGTAAGCAGCTTCTGCGGGTATCTGATTTTTACATTTCCGCAGTCTCCACACTTTCTGGACAAAATTCATTGTGGGTTTCTCTGTCTTAAGGAGTTTTTCAACTATATGATGCTTCACATATTTTATGGTCTTGGTCCCGTGAACACTAACTCGTCATTGGCCTACTATTCGAACCTTTGCTGATCCTTTCATTTAAGACTTTACTGATCGAGTTCTTTTATGGTCTTGGGATTTTGTAAACATGAACGACTCCACTTAATAGCAAATTATGGTCGAAGGTGCTTTTTACTTGGGTCTGTTTTTATCTTAAAGAATTGATATTTGTATTCATTGCGGGGGTATAGCAACATTTTTATACATGTTAATTTCATCCCATCTTTTAAAACTTTCAACCCCGCACAGGATCATAAAACTTTATCTTCCGAGTGTAAATTTGTAACGGACTTACTTAGGATACGATTATATGATATGAGGCATGTATCTGTGCAGATACACTTTTTTTTTGCGAGTAAACGATCGCAATGAAGTGTCAATTTCAAAATCGATTTAAACAACATTCAAAGAACACAGATGTGCCGGGAGCGTATTCGGGTCTGTCCTATTTGTAGATAATTATTGGGCGCTGTAGATAAGAAGACAATGATCATGTAATCCTGCTGTTATTGTCTCTCACGCTGCTATTTCTTATGAGAATTGCATTAAGTTGCCTGCATTTTCAGAAAAGTAAATGCAATAGTATGTGATAGAAAATTACACGTGTAAACAGTTTTTCTTTTTCATGAAATTAATCTAAGCTCGTCTAAATTTGATGTGTTTTGGAATGGTAAGTTGCATTTTGGAACAGTTTCCGTCTTCAACTTTTTATGAAATCTAAGCTTGCCAATCATGTATTAGAATGAAGATGTTATCGGCTCATCAATATTTGGCAACACTTGCTTACCAGTAATATTAAGAAATTAATCCACTAAATGCCGAATTATATTTGTGTTTGCCGTGTATACAAACTAGACGCATATTTTATACCATGGCCCTACCATGGATGGCCATGGAGAGTCTTTCGTCTCGGTCACAAGATGTGTCCGAAGAACCCCCTTTGGACACATAAACAAGTCAAAGTGGCTTTAATCAGATCCCTTTCCGTCGCAAGTTAATAAGCGTGCCTAAAGGCAACTTATAAATTCGACACGTACATAATTGCTTAATGTGGCCATATTCGCACTTATGGCTACAAGTGATGGGTTTATACTTAAACCCGTGACCAGAAGGTGTCTTATGGCTACAGTTGATAGGTTTAGGTTTAAACCCATGACCAAATGATGCACGATGGCTACAGGGTAACATAAAACGTGGCTATAATT
This sequence comes from Papaver armeniacum, assembly GCA_023531295.1. Taxonomy (NCBI): domain Eukaryota; kingdom Viridiplantae; phylum Streptophyta; class Magnoliopsida; order Ranunculales; family Papaveraceae; genus Papaver; species Papaver armeniacum. The sequence continues at coordinate 126,646 of JAJJWW010010706.1, forward strand.
ATACTGATGACCAGTAGCCACGCAAATAACCCGAAACATGGCTAGGTTGTATACCAAAAAACGTGGCCAATGTGAAGGTTTGTACTAGTGGGAACGGTCAACTCGGCGTGGTGCGGTCACGGTAAGGCGCGGTTCGGTGAGGAAAGGCGTGCATGGACTGCTTGGCGCGGTGCGCCAAGGTGAGGCGTGGTTTGGTAAGGCGAGGCATGTACGGACGGCTTGGCGTGGTGGGGCCAAGGCATGGTACGGACGGCTTGGCATGGTGGGGCCAAGGCATGGCGCGGAAGGCTTGGTGATTTACTTTCATGGTCCCAGTTTACTCTTTTCCTTACTTGACTCAAATAGGAAGTCCTTTCCTTATTCAAACTCCCAAGCATCACGTCTATAAAAGGGAGGCCGACCTCTCCCTTTACTTCACGCCTCCATCATATATATTTTTTTTTTTCTTGTTACGTGGTAACGGTGAAGCGGACGAGCGTACTAGGTATGTCTTCCAGCACTTCCTCTTTAACTTGCTTCCTTTTGCTTTCTTGTGTTGGTGCGAACCCTAGTTGTGGGCGTACCTTTTTCATGACCTTGTAGAAAATGTTTTCCTTCTGTGTTGGCGTGAATTCGGGCCGTAGGTATGTTTTGCACGAGATCGTAGTAGTATTTCGGCGTGAAAACCGTATCAATGTTGACCGCCTCAATTACTGTGCGAAGTAGGTGTGCACGAGCATTGTTACTCCCTTTCTTCGAAAATCTATCTTTTTAGGGTTCCCCCCTTTTTTTGTTTTTTTTTTTGGTGTGGTCGTGTGCATGGTTCCCGTAATGAGGCGCGGCTACTTGGCCGGGTGCGAATTTCCTACTGCATAAAGTGGCGATGTAGAGTCTGTCAGTCCCCATTTCTTCGCGTATGTGTAAAATGATTTTTGAACCAATTGGTTTGCGTCCGAGACGGCTCCCCTGCGTCTGATAAAATAATTTCCATGCACTTTTCGTAATAATTTCTCCTCGTATTGCTCCATTGTAGTTATCTCGGAGGACGAAAGCAGCGTAAGAGAATTTTCGTTAGGATGTCAACAATTTTTGCCGTACCAAAGGATGTTGGTAATTCCAAGCCAATTGTGGCTGATGAATTCTTCACGATAGTTTTCGCCAGAGAAGTCATCTTAAACATGCGTCGATTCTTCTGACCGGTCCGGAGAGTGAGGGAGGGGATCGGTCGGTTCCGCTCGGAAACGTAATACGATTTTGTCTTCAGAGGAAAGAGTATTCCGCCTCTCTTATTGATTTCAAAATCTCCGTGAGTCCATTGCGTTCCTTTGATGAATGGATGAAATTTATGATAAGTCAAGATTGTGTAAGAGATAGTTAGACCAAGGCGCAAATCATTGATGCTGTCGCGGCTTCTGCATCACTTCAAATTAGGAAAGACATCCGGGCTTGGTTTCTTTCATCTCCAGATGGTGTCCGGATACTCACACGGCCATATGCAGGTGGGGAGAAATGACTATATCCTTAGAAAGTGTGGCCATCCTGCTGAATCTTCCCATGAAAGGAAACCTTAACATCAAGTTGTCGATGATGAATAAAAATGTGTATCGCCCGGTTGCGAAGTCGAAAGGGTTTGTTCGAAAAGAGAACGAGATGAAGTGTTTATATATATCTGGTGGATGTCTCAATGGTTTCCCGATGAGCTGGCACTGGATCAAAAGAATAGTACACTCCACGTCGTGACATTCTTGGCTCTTTGGTTGTCCCGGGATGTTTTCGATGATGGCTCTGGTAAAAAGGAGATAAGGCTAGAACTCATCAATTTTGCTATAAGATTGGCGAAAGGAGTCGTTCTCCCCATTGGTGGCTTGTTTCTCGGTTCTCTGTACACACACTTGGATCATCTGGATATGGACATGCGCGCTTCAAATGAAAGTGGACTCGTATGTTCACGTTGCTTTTCTCCATGCGTGGCTATGGGATAGTTTTGAAAAATAAGCTCCTAAACCGTTGGCTTCACTCCCCGCATCTCGGGGTGGCTCGAGAATACTTTGCTGGTCGAATAGGCGCCCAAGAGCTGGCTCAAACCTGGCTGATTTCCTCGATAATTCGTGCATCGTTAATTTCGTCCATGGGCTCCAGTGTGTACATCCATAGTCTAGGTTAATACTTTTGCTTCTGCTCCAAACATGTATTTGCTTTCTGACGAAGGGAACCTGGGCGTCGGCGAGGTTGTATTCATGCGAAGTTGTACGTCTGGTTATATACCGTCTTTCTTCCGAGGATCATGTCAGGCAGTCTCCTACAATATTGATCGGGCAGCTCGGTATATGGGTTTTCGACCAAGGGATCCCTCTCGTTCGTCAGCTGGTAACTCCATAGGACTCACTTCCGGACGTTTTCGATGCTAGTGTTCTCGTGCCGGTCAAAAGTCTCCTTTCTTGCTTTCGGAACGAAATCCTTCGAGTACCTCCAAGTATAACACGTTTTGGCAGAGTGAATTCCTTGTCATCCAGGAATTTGTGAAGCTCATAGTGGAGAACACCCGTGGTAGGCCTTCTGCTGCGATTTTAGCAAAACATCCGTTGTTGAGGGATACTTCTTTAGCCAAAAGAAAATCCGTCGGTCCGGACGCGATGAGTCCCCAAGCGAAGGAGCGAAGGTCTAAAAATCGTGCAGGCAGTTTCCAGTCAGTTTCCGCAGCTCTACCGACTTTTAGTTCTCCCAATATGCGGGTACGTATGATTTTCCTCTTGAATTTAGTTAGATTGTGCATATCCTTGTTTTCCTTTCTTAGTATCCGCCTTTGCATCTCGTCCATGGTCTCGGCAGCGTGAATGCCTTTACCAAGCTTGCAAGTTATTAGAAAATGACCCTTCCCGAGATGGAAGGTGGCGGTGCTGAGCCTGTCCACGACGATGGAGAACCCAAGAAGGATGAAATCTCAGAGTCTAGAGATGGCGAGAGTAGTTCTTCTGATAGTAGTGCTGAATCTTCCTCTAGTTCGTCTGAAAGAAAATCAGTGAGTCTTCTCAAGGTTCTTCTTCTTCCTTCTCTTTTTTTTTTGAAGAGTGTCTAAGCCGCGATATCACAGAGCGAAGCCGGTTCTGAAGATAAACTTGAGACGGAAACTGGTGAAGACACGGCTTCGTCTCCAGCCGTGTCAACCAAGCCCGGTAGCTTTGAAACAAGGCCGATCAAGGAGGAACCGTTGTTGTGACTCAGAAAACGGAGATTTCCCATGTGAATGTTGGCGCAATTGTTGTTAGGAATCCTTTGCCAGTTACTAATGCAGTCGCAGGCGCCACCTTTGTTCCTCCATACCTGGTTCCTTATCCGGATCACGTGTTGATTGGGGGTTTTAGAGTGCCATCTAAACATGCGGCGTTATACACCAAGATATGGGAAAGCTACGGTCATATTGCCACGACCAAGAAAATAACTAGTCGATACGCGCTGGTCAAGCGTGTGGAGGAAGCCTTATCTTCGATTGACGACATGCGTAACGTGACTGGTCACACGGTTTCTCGGGATGTAATCTCAAGCTGGAGGTTCCATCGCGATATGTGCATAGAGTTCGAGTTCAATGCTCCTTGGTTCGTCGAAGGTTTCTCCGAGGTTGAAAAGCTGTTGGCCCAAACAGTCGAAGGTCATTCCGCAGACATGGTGAAGAAGCAGGAAGCGAAATTCAAAAAATTATGCAGGCAGCTGAAGTTGAAAAGGGTGGCTCTCCAGAGCACGAGGGAGGCCTTTGCTAATAGGAGCAAGCCGCTGCTGGAAAACTTTCCTTGAATACATTTCTGTCTTTGGAACTTCTTATCTTTCAGTTTTTTTTTTAAAAGAAAATGAAACGCCTAGTTTATGGTTTTGATTTTATGGATTTTTTCTATTTTTTTTATAGGTTGATAGACACATGTTATCTCGAAGGTTTTGGATTTTTCTTATGGAATGAATTGTTTAGGAAATGAAATTATCTTGGTTATGACTAAAAGTGACGCGGGCATCCCAGGAAAAACCTGGAACCGTGTGTTGTAGATGACATGGGATGAAACATAACATGACTATCGGTTTTTACATTCTCATGAAAACTTGAAATAGCAAACCACGTATCTCGGTTTCTCAGGTCTCCTGATAAAAAGGGAACCTTCCGGGTGTAATACTGAGTTTTGTGGGAAACGCCGCCATGATTGTAGAAAGTCCCCAGTCGTTACTGAGTTGCCTGATAACCGAGTCGCTGATTCTCGGGCGGATCGTTGGCTTCAATTTCCTGAGAAGTCCCCGGTCATCCCTTGTCGTGTCTTAACTGATAATCGAGTCGTCTGGTAACTGAGTCGTCGATCCTTGAGCGGATCACCTGCTTCTACCATCTTAATGTCTGGGTCGAAGGATGAGATCTATGGTCGAAGATTGAAATTGTAACCGAAAGATCAATCTCCCACTGTGGTCGCCAATTGTTTGTGGGTGAAAATGGTTTCTGTTGATTTCGGTAATTTCGGGTGTGTGGTTGAGAAACGAGTTGAAACCCTAAACAATGTACTGCAAGGGAGTACTTTAGATTCGAGAGATCAATCTGTACAAGTCCGACCAAAACCAAGAAATGGCCGTTCTAGACTTGCTTCGGTCACAAAGTGGAGGATAATGGGTTGGTTTTGGGGAGGGAATCAAGGAAAGTGATAAGACCAGAATAGTTGATTCTGGAAGAGTAGTTGTGTTACGACTTATATCAGAAAGTGGGAACCTAACGTATGAAAAGCTAGCAAACGTTTTCTGAGTGGTGTATTCTCCTGACTGAACTTGTCGTTTGTTGGAAATAGGTAAGACCTATTTATACAAGTCGAAGTGAAACGTACTCTGGTCTCATTAAGGAATGGAAAAATGGGTGAGTAAATGGGAGGAGGTGGTAATGTTAACGCATGGAATTGATGTTCCATAAACCCGTTAACGCATGGAATTGATGTTCCATAAAACCGTTAACGCATGGAATTTATGTTCCATAAAAAGAACGTTTCACCATTAACTCCATGTATTTACTAACCGCCTCATCCTTATGACAATTCCTTATGATGGGCGTAGTGTACGCCGCACGTCGAAACCGCCAAACCAATACCCAAAGAGGATCCCCCTGTTTGTGATATGTTTTGATGTCTCGAATGTTTTTTTGGAAAACATGTAGCATGTTGTTGTTGCCCGGCAAGTCGTTCTTGGGAGACTCGCTAGCTTGGTGACCTCCGAAGTTCGAGATTTTGCATCTTAAGATGAGAGGTATCCGTGGATCGTTGCACGCTTTTGTTTTGGTGGACGTATAGGGAAGTCCAGCATGTGGCGCGGCAAGGTTGGCATGTCGTTGGCATGGCATGCCTTGGCGCGGTTTGGTGTGGCCAAACTAGGGTTTTGGTCAAAGGTTACCATGTGTTGTCTGGTAACCTCGGAGGGCTAGGATTTGATCTTGGGATTGAAGGGCGACCGTTGATTGTCGCACGCCTTCGTTTTGGTAGCCGCGTAGGGAAGGCCATCATGGTGGCGTGGCTAGGTTGGCATGCCGTCCACATGGCATGGTTTGGCGTGGCCAAACTTAGGTTTTTGGGCCAAAGGTTACCATGCGTTGTCTGGTAACCTTGGACGGCTAGGATTTGCTGCTGAGATTGAAGGGGGACCGTTGATTGTCGCACGCCTTCGTTTTAGTAGCGGCATAGGGAAGGCCAGCATGGTGGCCTGGCTAGGTTGGCATGCCTTGGTGCGGTTTGGGCGTGGCCAAACTTAGGATTTCGGGCCAAAGGTTACCATGCGTTGTCTGGTAACCTTAGTCGGCTAGGATTTGATCCTGGAATTGAAGGGGGGCCGTTGATTGTCGCACGCCTTCATTTTAGTAGCCGCATAAGGAAGGCCGGCATGGTATAGTGGGGACGCGGGTTTGCTATGCCCTTGGCACATGGTGCGGCTAGCATGGTTAGGGCCAAGGCAAGGTGCATTTGGCTTGGCGAGGCGGGGCCAATGGTTTGGCATGCCGTTGGCACATGGTGCAGCTAGCATGGCTAGGGCCAAGGAAAGGTGCGTTTGGCTTGGCGAGGTGGGGCCAATGGTTTGGCATGCCATTTGGAACATGGTGCGGCTAGCATGGCTAGGGCCAAGGAAAGGTGTGTTTGGATTGGCGAGGCGGGGCCAATGTTTTGGCATGCCGTTGGCACATGGTGCGGCTAGCATGGCTAGGGCCAAGGCAAGGTGCGCTTGGCTTGGCGAGGTGGGGCCAATGGTTAGGCATGCCGTTTGGCACATGGTGCGGCTAGCGTGGCTAGGGCCAAGACAAGATGCGGTTTGGCTTGGCATGGTGGGGCCAAGAGTTTGGTATGCCGTTGGCACATGGTGCGGCTAGCGTGGCTAGGGCCAAGACAAGGTGCTGTTTGGCTTGTCATGTGGGGCCAAGGGTTTGGCGTGAATGGTTTGGCTTGGCATGGTGGGCCAAGGGCTTGGCATGCCATGGGCGCATGGTGCGGTTAGCATGGCTAGGGCCAAGGCAAGGTGCGGTTTGGCTTCGCATGTGGGGCCACGGGTTTGACGTGACCAAACTAGGACCGTGACCAAGCTAAGGTTTTTGGGTTAAAGGTTACCATGCGTTGTCTGGTAACCTTGGATGGCTAAGATTTTGCGTCTTAGATGGAAGGATGGTCGTAGATTGTTGCAGGCCTTCGTTTTGGCAACCATCGTTTTGCATGGCGTATTGGAACGGAAAGCATGGTTGGCATGCTTTAGCGAGAAGATGTGGCTGGCATGGTTTGCCATTGGCACAAGGGTGCGACTAGCATGGTTGGCATGCCTTGGCGCGGTAGGTGTGGCTGGCACGGTGGTGCGGTTAGCATGGTTGACATGCCTTGGCGTGGTAGGTGTGGCTGGCATGGCTTGCCATTGGCACAGGGGTGCGGCTAGCACAGTTGGCATGCCTTGGCGCGGTAGACGTGGCTGGCATGGTTTGCCGTTGGCACATGTGGGGTGGGAATTAGGGTTTGGCCTATCGGAACCTTAATCGGTATTAAACTAAAGGTACCCTGGTAATTTTATCGCAGACATATTAAAGGGTTCAATAAATATGCTACGGTCACAATGAAGTCATGTCAAATGTGCGGTTTTACGATTTTAACCCTAGGCTAAAAACCACCATCAATACTAGGTTGTTGTTTTTTTTCTTTCTATTATCAATTTTTTCTTTATAACAAGCAAGTACAAAAATTAAATATATGATGTTTATATGTAGGCAAAATTGGTCTTCTTAGGTTGTTATTTTCTCAGGCAAATTTTTTTCTTTATCAATTTAAATATATGAAGACCAATTTATTTGCATTACTAGGTTGTTGTTTTCTTCGGGAACAGTTTATAACAAAAGTAATGAATTCACTTATAAAAAGTAATTACAACAATTGCATTAGTCAAGTGTGTAAAAGTATAAGTAGCACTAAATAATTTTTTCTTTATAACAAGCAAGTACATAATTTAAAAATATATAATGTTTATATGTAGGCAAAATTGGTCTTCCCTTCTTTTAAGTTTTTTGGTGATTCGTACCACTAATGTTTATGGTTTTTATTTCTGTTACAGATGTGGTTGGAGATCCTGACGTCGTTTTTGGCGGAAAAGTTTACCTGGTAAAATCATTATATCATGTCTTATTTCTCTTCTTTATCAATTTGTTAAACTCATTTTCTATGCTTTATCTGCATTTTTGATGTTCTTTTAGTTTCTCCAGGATGTTCTTATTTTTTTACTTATTCACTCCTTTTCTAACTGTTTTCCCCGTTTTGTCAGTAATAGTTTCTCAATTCAAACAATACATAAATAAGGGTTTGGTTCCTTATCATAATTTTTGGACCAATTGTTTTTGGGAATTGGGGTTTGTTCATTTCTTTTTTGTTTATTTTCACAGGGTTATGGATTTTCGTCTTATATCCATTTTACTAATTTTTATTTTGTAGGGGAGGATGTCTAAATTCGTAACCGATAGAGATTGGCTAGGTGTGTTGTTTTCTTTATGGATAAGGCGCACCGTATGCTTTTTCGTTGTCTGCATAATGTGACGCCATATAATTTTTATAATTATCAGCTATTTTAAATTTTAAATAGGTAAATATATGTGTGAATTATGCAAAAAGTGAAAGTAGATTCTCAAAAACATATACTTTTTCATTCATAGATCAGCACATGAGCACAATAAAGGAGGAGGATTACGTCAATAGAAGTAGGTATTAATGGAATTTGGAAGGCATGTAACATATTTCAATAAAAATTAATAGTGTAACTTTATTTAGAAAACGTTAGCATTGCATTTTTTTTTTCAATTTTATCCTTTCTTTTTTGTGGATCTCATTTCACTTTGTAATGTTGTAGATAAAGGGGTGCTTCCTTCTTCGAGGTATGACCGTGTCGCGGCACATGCTTTAATTACTTTCATGAACTTGACATTCATATTATAAGTAGGATCACTTTCTTTATTTTCTCTTATTAGTTTTTACCCTATTAAATTATGTTGACTTTCGCGTGTGCTTTAATCATAATTGATAAAGATCAAACAATATTGCAATATCAGTAACCTTTTACGATAACGATTTAATAGGAGGTATTAATGACAGACTTAGCTCTTAGATAATCAAAATAAAGTTTTTTTTTATTTACGTACCATAAGATAGAAAATCCTTAGTTTCAAAGTGTACGTAAGTGATCTTTAAACTCAACTGGGAATCATGAAAACTCCAAATTTGAATTGATGTATATTTATACAAATTGGGCCAACATAGTGAAATTAGTGGAAGATTTTCTTTGTTTGAGACTCCATGAATGGGAACCTTTATAGGTCTTTATTCCTTTTAAAGTTTGATGGATTTCTATGGTCAGCTGGATGATTCCTTGCAGGAAATAAATAACTAATAGCGAGTGATGGATGTGTTTTTTATTCACTTATAATATGCTTTCAAACATGTTTTTGTGCAGTATCTGCTCATTTACATTGTTGGACGGTTTATGGTTGAAGTGACAACTCATATCATAACTATATAAGTTGGAATTTCAATCAATGATTTGTCCAAACTGCATTCACATTAGACATTCTCTTAGGTTTGCTAATTCAATTAGATCATTCCTATTAGTATAACTAAGGTGCACTTACAGGTAAAATAGATGCAACCTTAAGATGAAAAGAATCAATTTAGAAGCGTGTCATTCTTATACAGAACAAAGGAGATGATTTTTTCACAAGTTTCTTTATATTATATTTTTCTCTATTGGAATGCTTTACATGATGTTTAACTTCACATTACAAAGCTTATACATATTTGTAATGGATATCTTCACTCAAAATCATTTAACCTGTAGTGCACGGGATCATTCTATAATATGACTATCCATAAACTGAAACCAAAATTAAGTTTAAGTATCAACATATATTAAGAAGATATATGCCCAACTCCCCCTATAGTACACATAATCTTTCAACGTTTTTTGGAAATCTAACAATAATATCTATCGGGACCAAATTGTAGAAACAATGTCTACTTCAGGAAAATAACACCTCCATATATTTTCTAAGAGAGACTTGGTAAACTAATTGACGGCGATGACAACATACCTCTATTACTTGAGTTAAATGAAAATGATAATGAAGTGGAGGATGAAGTTCAAAACTTGGATGTGATTATTAAAAAATATTTATAGCTGAGCCCGATGATATTATCATGTCGAGTTTATGTTTTATCTTATTCGAATATATCAGACAATATTAATTAAACGAAAATGTTTATTTTTTAAATTTATTTTGATTTGGACGATTTTTTTGATCTCCAACACTTAATAGTTAAATTTGGTGAATTTGGTTCCCATTGTTAATTTAAAAATACCAACTACTAAATGAAACCGGCCGAGAGACGGGTGAAGTCCTGCATAAATAAACGGGGATACTCCCCATCACGCCCAGTGGAACTTTTTTTTTTACCCATTGGAACTTGGTGGTATATGGTTATTACCCATTGGAAAAACGACTCCCATTGTTCGTTATGAGTGGCAGCTGGATAGCCAAAATCTTAATTGGAAGGCTAAGAATTTATTTCGCATTCTTACAACGAGATATTGTATTTGTAAAGTGTCTCTAATGTCAGATATCGATATGAATATATAAAGAGTGTGATTTTTCATTTAAATAAAAGAAGTTAGAGGATGGAAAAGTAGTTGAGTTGGACACTTGATTGTTAAAGAAAGCATGTGATTTCTAAAGAAAGATATATCAGTGCATTTCCTTGATTACATCTTCTTTGACGGGTAGCACTTCATATGTTTTTTCATTATTCAAAGATGAAAATCTATTTGATATTAATATCGTTTTTGTTGTTAGTGTCTTTGATACCACAAATTGATACCTATATAGTGATTGTCATTTTTCATTTAACTACAAGAAGTTTGATCATAGAAGAGCAATTGAGTTGGACGCTTGAGTATAAATGCCAATTGTTGATGGTGGTTTTTAGCTTAGGGTTAAAATCGTAAAACCCAATCCAGACAGTGACGTCACAGGGATTAAACGCATTTATTGAACTCTTTAATATGTCTGCGAGAAAATTACCATGTTACCTTTTTTATAATTAATTACTAATTAGGGTTTCGATAGGCAAAAACCCTAATTCCCACGCCACATGTGCTAATGGCAAACAATGCCAGCCACGCCCACCGTGCCAAGGCATGCCAACCATGATAGCCGCACCACCGTGCCAGCCACACCTACCGCGCCAAGGCATGCCAACCATGCTAGCCGCAGCCCTGTGCCAATGGCAAACCATGACAGCCACGTCTTCTCGCTAAAGCATGCCAACCATGCTTGCCGTTCCAACACGCCGTGCACAACGCTGGTTGCCAAAAAAAAAGGCTTGCAACAATCTATGACCATCTTTCCATCTAAGACGCAAATCTTAGCTGTCCAAGGTTACCAGACAACGCATGGTAAACATTAACCCAAAAACCCTAGATTGGTCACGGTCCTAGCTTGGTCACGCCAAACCCTTGGCCCCACCATGCCAAGCCAAACCGCATCTTGCCTTGGCCTTATCCATACTAGCCGCACCATGTGCCAAACGGAATGCCAAACCATTGACCCCACCTCGCCAAGCCAAACGCACCTTGCCTTGGTCCTAGCCATACTAGCCGCACCATGTGCCAAACAACATGCCAAACCATTGGCCCCACCTCGCCAAGCCAAACACACCTTGCCTTGGCCCTAGACATGCTATCCGCACCATGTGCCAAACGGCATGCCAAACCATTGGCCCCACCTCACCAAGCCAAATGCACCTTGCCTTGGCCCTAGCCATACTAGCCGCACCATGTGCCAAACGGCATGCCAAACCATTGGACCCACCTCGCCCAGCCAAACGCACCTTTCCTTGGCCCTAGCCATGCTAGCTGCACCATGTGCCAACGGCATGCCAAACCATTGGCCCCTCCTCGCCAAGCCAAATGCACCTTGCCTTGGCCCTAGCCATGCTAGCCGCACCATGTGCCAAGGGCATAGCAAACCCGCGGCCCCACTATACCATGCCGGCCTTCCTTATGCGGCTACTAAAACGAAGGCGTGCGACAATCAACGGACCCCCTTCAATTCCAGGATCAAATCCTAGCCGACTAAGGTTACCAGACAAAGCATGGTAACCTTTGGCCCGAAATCCTAAGTTTGGCCACGCCCAAACCGCACCAAGGCATGCCAACCTAGCCGCGCCACCATGCTGGCCTTCCCTATGCGGCTACTAAAACGAAGGCGTGCGACAATCAACGGTCCCCCTTCAATCCCATGATCAAATCCTAGTCATCCAAGGTTACCAAACAACGCATGGTAACCTTTGACCCTGCCATGCCCACGGCATGCCAACCTAGCCGCACCACCATGCTGGCCTTCCCTATGCGGCTACTAAAACGAAGGCATGCGACAATCAACGGTCCCCCTTCAATATCAGGAGCAAATCCTAGCCGTCCAAGGTTACCAGACAACGCATGGTAACCTTTGGCCCGAAAACCTAAGTTTGGCCACGCCAAACTATGCCATGCCGACGGCATGCCAACCTAGCCATGCCACCATGATGGCCTTCCCTACGCGGCTACCAAAACGAAGGTGTGCGACAATCAACGGTCGCTCTTCAATCTTAGGAGCAAATCCTAGCCGTCCGAGGTTACCAGACAAAACATGGTAACCTTTGACCCAAAACCCTAGTTTGGACACACCAAACCGCGCCAAGGCATGCCATGCCAATGGCATGCCAACCTTCCCGCGCCACATGCTGGCCTTCCCTATACATCCACCAAAACAAAAGCGTGCAACGATCAACGGCTACCTCTCGTCTTAAGATGCAAAATCTCGACCGTCAGAGGTCACCAAGCTAGCGAGTCTCCCAAGCACGACTTGCTAGGCAACAACAACACGCTACATGTTTTCCACAAAAACATTCGAGACATCAACACATATCACAAACTGGGGGATCCTCTTTGGGTATTGGTTTGGAGGTTTACAGCGTGCGGCGTACACTACGCCCGTCATAAGGAAGTGTCATAAGGATGAGGTGGTTAGTAAATACGGGGAGTTAATGGTGAAACGTTCTTTTTATGGAACATCAATTCCATGCGTTAACGGTTTTATGGAACATCAATTCCATGCGTTAACGGTTTTATGGAACATGAATTCCATGCGTTAACGTTACCACCTCCTCCCATTTACTCACCCATTTTTCCATTCCTTAATGAGACCAGAGTACGTTTCACTTCGACTTGTATAAATAGGTCTTACCTATTTCCACCGAACAAGAAGTTCAGTCAGGAGCATACACCACTCAGAAAACGTTTGCTAGCTTTTCATACATTAGCTTCCAACTTTCTGATACAAGTCGTAACACAACTACTCTTCCAGAATCAACTATTCTGATCTCATCACTTTCCTTGCTTCCCTCCACAAAACCAACCCATTCTCCTCCATTTTGTGACCAAAGCAAGTCTGGAACGGCCATTTCTTGGTTTAGGCCGGACTTGTACAGATTGATCTCTCGAATCTAAAGTACTCCCTTGCAGTACATTGTTTAGGGTTTAAATTCGTTTCTCAACCACACACCCGAAATTACCGAAATCAGCAGAAACCATTTTCACCCACAAACAATTGGCGACCACAGTGGGAGATTGATCTTTCGGTTACAATGTCAATCATTGACCAGCGATCTCATGCTTCGACCCAGACATCAAGATGGTAGAAGCAGGCGATCCTCTCAAGGATCAACGACTAAGTTACCTGATGACTCGATTATCAGTCATGACACGACAACGGATGACTGGGGACTTCCCAGAAAATTGAAGCAAACGATCCGCCCGAGAATCAGCGACTCGGTTATCAGGCAACTCAGTAACGACTGGGGACTTTCTACAATCACGGCGGCGCTTCCCATAAAACTCAGTATTACACCCGGAAGGTTCCCTTTTCATCAGGAGACCTGAGAAACCGAGTAAGTCTTACCTAGACAAGATACGTGGTTTGCTATTTCAAGTTTTCATGAGAATGGAAAAACCGATAGTCATGTTATGTTTGATCCCATGTCATCTACAACACACGGTTCCAGGTTTTCTGGTATGCCCGCGTCACTTTCAGTCATAACCAAGATAATTTCATTTCCTAAATAATTCATTCCAAAAGAAAAATCCAAAACCTTCGAGATAATATTTTTCAACCCAAAAAATCCAGAAAATCAAAACCATAAACTAGGCGTTTCATTTGCCTTTCAAAAATAAAAAACTAAAAATAAGAAGTTTAGATGACAGAAATGTATTCAAGTAAAGTTTTCCAACATCGGCTTGCTCCTCTTAGCAAAGGCCTCCCTCGTGCTCTGGAGAGCCGCCCTTTTCAACTTCAGCTGTCTGCACAATTTTTTGAATTCCGCTTCATGCTTCTTCACCATGTCTGCGGAAGGACCTTCGACTGTTTCAGCCAGCATCTTTTCAACCTCAGAAAAACCTTTAACAAACCAAGGAGCGTTGAACTTGAACTTCACGCACAGGTCACGATGGAACCTCCAACTTGTGACTACATCCCAAGAAATGGTATGACCTGTCACATTACACATGTCGTCGATCGAAGACAGAATTTCCTCCACACATTTAACCAACGCGTACGGACTAGTAATTTGCTTGGTCATGGCAATATGATCATAGTTTTCCCAGATCTTAGTGTACAGTTCCGCATGTCTGGCTTGCATGCTAAATCCTCCAATCAGCATGTGATCCCAATGAGCAACCAGGTATGGAGGATTGAAAAGGGGGCCCGCGACTACATCAGCGACCGACAAAGGACTCTTAACAACAATTGCGCCTGCGGCTACTGGGGTACTTTTCATTGTCTGAACAGCAGCGACGTTTTCATCTTGGTCCACATCCATTTCAAGATCGCTCGGTACGGCTGCCGCAATCGAAGACAAAGTTGCATCTCCACCAGTCTCCGTCTCAGGGTCATTCTCATAATCGGCTTCCTCCTACGATATCACGGATTAGACACTTCCTTAAAAAAAAAAAAAACACATGGAAAACTTACCGATTCGTTTTCAAATCGAACAGAGGAGGATTCGACACTACTATCGGAAGAACTACTCTCGCCATCACTGGACCCTGAGCTTTCATCCTTCTCATCTTCCCCATCGCCCTGAACAGGCTCAGCACCGCCACCCTCCGTCGCATGAAGGGGCGTATTCTGACTATTGGCGATCTTGGTGAAAGCGTTCACACTACTGAGACCCTGGGCGGGATGCAAATACAGATACTCAGAATAGAAACGAAGATATGCACAATCTAACTAAAGTCAAAAGGAAAATCATACATACCCGCATGTTGGATGAACTAAAAGTCGGGAGAGCTGTGGAATCTGACTGGAAACCACCTGCACGATTTTTAAACCTTTGTTCCTTCGCTTGGGGACTATCTACACTCAGGCTAACAGATTTTCGCTTGGGCGAAGAAGGATCTCTCATCAGTGGATGCTCCGCCAAAACCGCCGGAGAAGGCTTACCATGACGGTTTTCTACCACGCCATTCACGAACCCGTAAAAAATGAGAAACTCATCTTTCCAGAATATATTATACTTAGAGGTTGTTGATGGGCTTCGTTCCGCAAGCAGAAAAGGGAGACTTTTTCCCGACTCAAGAACAGTAACATCGAGAACAGTTAGCCACGAAACTTCTGGAACAACAGGTTGACGAACAAGTGGGACCCCTTGGTCGAAACTCATATGACGAGCCGCCCTATCAATGTTGTAAGAGACCACTTTTCAAGATACTCGAAAGAAAGATGGCACGGAACCAGGGGAGCAACTTAGCATAAACACCATCTCTCCAACACTTGTATCCTCTTTATCAGAAGTCAAAGACATGCATGGAGCAGGAGCGAAGGTACTGATCTGAGTTATGGACTCATGCAGCAAAACCTATGGACAAAAATGTACCATGTGCGAATTGTCAAGGAATCTAACCAGGTTCGAACCAAACCTTGGACGCCTATTCGACCAACGCGGTATCCTAGAGCCACCCTAAGACTCGGGGAGTACTGCCAACGGTTTTGGAGCATATTCTTCGAAATGCTCCCACAACCACTCTTGGAGAAAGGCGGCATGAACATACGAATCCACTTTCATGTAACCATTCGAAGCGCGCATACGCAACCAGCTGATCCAAGTGTGTGTACAGAGAACCGAGAAACAGGCAGCCAACTGGGAGAACGACACCTTTTGCCAGTTTCACGACAAATTTGATAAGTTCCTGTCTTATCTCCTTCTTACCCGAGTCGTCATCGAAAATGTCTCTGGATAACAAAAAGACCAAAAACACCGCAACATGGAGAGGACTGTTCTTCTGATTCGGCTCCAACTCATCCGGAAACCACTGGGATACCCACCAACCGTAGAAGC
Source organism: Papaver armeniacum (assembly GCA_023531295.1). Classification (NCBI taxonomy): domain Eukaryota; kingdom Viridiplantae; phylum Streptophyta; class Magnoliopsida; order Ranunculales; family Papaveraceae; genus Papaver; species Papaver armeniacum. The sequence continues at coordinate 142,569 of JAJJWW010010706.1, forward strand.
ACCTCGTCTCGTTTCCTTTCCGAACGAATCCTTTTGATTTCGCAACCAGAATGGCGCGCATTTCCTCTTCATCTGCAGACAACTTGATATCGAGACTACCTAATACGGGAAGGCTCAGCAAGACGGCCACGTTTTCCAAGGAAATTGTCATTTCACCACACCTGCATATGGCCGTGTGAGTGTCTGGACATCATCTGGAAATAAAAGCAACCAAGCCTGGGATATCTTTCCTAATCTGAAGAACTGCGGATATCGCGACATCATCAACAATCTGCGCCTTGGCCTAACTGGCATTTACACGTTCCTGGCTCATCATGAAGTGCATCCATTTCTCGAAGGGATGCAACGGGCTTACACTGATCTTAAAGTCAACGGGAGAAGCATGGTACTCTTTCCTCTGAAGACAAAACCTTATTACACCCCCTGGCCGAACCGACCAGGCCTCTCCTTCGCTTTCCGGACCAGTCAGAAGAACCGGCACATACTTGGGATGATTTTTCCTAATTGTTGCGGATGTTGTGAAGAACTCATCATCTATGTTCGGCTTGGAAGTGCCAATATCCTTCGGTACGGCAGAAACTGTTGACATCCTAACGAAAATTCTATTACGCTTCTTTCACCTCCGAGATAACTGCAATGGAACAATACGAAAGAAATATTATTAAGGAAAGTCCAGGAAAATTATTTCATCAGACACAAGAGCGCCATCCTGGATGCAAGCCAAATGGTTTCAAAGTCATTTCGTGCATATGCGAAGAAATGGGGACTGATAGACTTTGCATCACCGCTTCATGTAGCCGGAAATTTGCACCCAGCCAAATAGGCACGCCCCACCAAAGGAAATCATACACATGGCTACATCATAAAAAGGGGGGAAACCCTAAAAGATAGTTCTTTCACGGGAAGGGAATGACAATCCTCGTGCACACCTATTTCGCACAATAATTGAGGCGGCCAACATCACTACAACATTCGCACCTGAATTTTATCACAAGTTCGAGCGAAGCATACCTACGGCTAGTGTTCACACCAACAATATTTCTACAGGTTCATGAAAAAGTACGCCTATAGCTAGGGTTTACACCAACGCAAAAGAAAAGAGAAAGCAAGTTAAATAAGAAGTATTGGAAGGCATACCCGGGATTCGCTTGTCCGCTTTGATTTACTGCTACCACACGGCTGGGATAAAATAAATAGGCGTGAAGCAAAAAGGAGAGGCCGGCCCTCCTTTTATAGGCGTGATACTTGGGAGATTGAATAAGGAAAAGACTTCCTATTTGAGACAAGTAAGGAAAAGAGGCAACTGGGCCCGTGAAGACAAATTACCAAGCCATCCGCGCCTTGCCTTGGAACCACCACGCCGAGCCGCCCGTGCATGCCCCGCAAAACCGCGCCTTGCCATGGTCGCACCATGCAAAGCCGTCCGCTCCATTGATGCTCCCCCATCATGCCAAGCCATCCATGCGATGACTTGCCGCGCAAGCTCCAACTCGCCAAGCCAGCGTCATGATGTTCCCTCACCCATCCAAGATGATGAGAAGCCATACTAAACCGACGAGTATCATCTCACCACTTCACGGTCTACACCACAAATAGAATCTATGCAAGTCCTCCAAACACGGGAAGCACAAACTCTCTTCACCTCTCGAAAAAGGTTAGTCGGACCTTCCTGACCATCTTATCACGGCTTGTTGTTTCGATTTCCTGTCCTAGCCTGTCACCATCTTATGCTTACCTCGCAACGAAGCTCCCATTCCGAGCTAAGCAGGGGACTTAATATTGATGGTGGTTTTTAGCTTAGGGTTAAAATCGTAAAACCCTAGCCAGACAGTGACGTCACATGGCTGAAACGCATTTATTGAACTCTTTAATATTTCTGCGAGAAAATTACCAGGGTAGCTTTTTTCTAATTAATTACTCATTAGAGTTTCGATAGGCCAAAACTCTAATTCCCACGCCACATGTGCCAATGGCAAACCATGACAGCCATGCCCACCGCGCCAAGGCATGCCAACCATGCTAGCCACACCACCGTGCCATCCACACCTACCACGCCAAGGCATGCCAACCATGCTAGTCGCACCCCTGTACCAATGGAAAACCATACTAACCACGTCTTCTCGCTAAAGCATTCCAACCATGCTTGCGGTTCCAACACGCAGTGCACAACGCTGGTTGCCAAAACAAAGGCCTGCAACAATCTACGGCCATCTTTCCATCTAAGACGCAAATCTTAGCCGTCCAAGGTTACCAGACAACGCATGGTAACCATTAACCCAAAAACCCTAGCTTGGTCATGTCAAACCCTTGGCCCCACCATGACAAATCAAACCGCACCTTGCCTTGGCCCTAGCCATACTAACCGCACCATGTGCCAAAAGGCTTGCAAACCATTAGCCCCACCTCGCCAAGCCAAACGCACCTTGCCTTAGCCCTAGCCATACTAGCCGCACCATGTGCCAAACGGCATGACAAACCATTGGACCTACCTCGCCAAGACAAACGTACCTTGACTTGGCCCTAGCCATACTAGCCGCACCATGTTCCAAACGGCATGCCAAACCATTGGCCCCGCCTCGCCAAGCCAAATGCACCTTGCCTTGGACCTAGCCATGCTAGCCGCACCATGTGCCAAACGGCATGCCAAACCATTGGCCCCACCTTGCCAATCCAAACACACCTTTCCTTGTCCCTAGCCATACTAGCCGCACCATGTGCCAAACGGCGTGCCAAACCAATGGCCCCACCTCGCCAAGACAAACGCACCTTGCCTTGGCCCTAGCCATGCTAGCCGCACCATGTGCCAAACGACATGCCAAACCATTGGCCCCACCTCGCCAAGCCAAACGCACCTTGCCTTGGCCCTAGCCATGCTAGCCGCACCATGTTCCAACGGTATACCAAACCCATGGCCCCACTATACCATGCCGGCCTTCCCTATACGGCTACTAAAACGAAGGCGTGCGACAATCAACGGTCCCCCTTCAATCCCAGGATCAAATCCTAGCCGACCAAGGTTACCAGACAACATATGGTAACCTTTGGCCCGAAATCCTAAGTTTGGCCACGCCCAAACCGCACCAAGGCATGCCATGCACACGGCATGCCAACCTAGCCGCTCCACCATGCTGGCCTTCCCAATGCGGCTACTAAAACGAAGGCGTGGGACAATCAACGGTCCCCCTTCAATATCAGGAGCCAAACCTAGCCGTCTAAGGTTACCAGACAATGCATGGTAACCTTTGGCTCGAAAACCTATGTTTGGCCACGCCAAACCATGCCATGCCGACGGCATGCCAACCTAGCCGCGCCACCATGATGGCCTTCCCTACGCGGCTACCAAAACAAAGGCGTGCGACAATCAACGGTCGCCCTTCAATTCCAGGAGCAAATCCTAGCCGTCCAAGGTTACCAGACAACGCATGGTAGTCCAAGGTTACCAGACAACGCATGGTAACCTTTGACCCAAAACCCTAGTTTGGCCACACCAAACCGCGCCAAGGCATGGCAATTAATTGACATTCCAACCTTGCCGCACCACATGCTGGCTTTCCCTATACGGCCACCAAAACAAAAGCGTGCAACGATCAACGGCTACCTCTCGTCTTAAGATGCAAAATCTCGATCGTCGGAGGTCACCATGCTAGCGAGTCTCCCAAGCACGACTTTCCAGGCAACAACAACACGCTACATGTTTTCCACAAAAATATTCGAGACATCAACACATATCACAAACTGGGGGATCCTCTTTGGGTATTAGTTTGGCGGTTTACAGCGTGTGGCGTACACTACGCCCGTCATAAGGAAGTGTCATAAGGATAAGGCGGTTAGTAAATATAGGGAGTTAATGGTGAAACGTTCTTTTTATGGAACATCAATTCCATGCGTTAACGGTTTTATGAAACATCAATTCCATGCGTTAACGGTTTTATGGAACATCAATTCCATGCGTTAATGTTACCACCTCCTCCCATTTACTCACTTAGTTTCCATTCCTTAATGAGACCAGAGTACGTTTCACTTCGACTTGTATAAATAGGTCTTACCTATTTCCACCGAACAACAAGTTCAGTAGGGAGCATACACCACTCAGAAAACTTTTGCTAGCTTTTCATACGTTAGCTTCCCACTTTCTGATACAAGTCGTAACACAACTACTCTTCCAGAGTCAACTATTCTGGTCTCATCACTTTCCTTGCTTCCCTCCCCAAAACCAACCCATTCTCCTCCACTTTGTGACCGAAGCAAGTCTAGAACGGTCATTTCTTGGTTTAGGCCGGACTTGTACAGATTGATCTCTCGAATCTAAAGTACTCCCTTGCAGTACATTGTTTAGGGTTTAAATTCGTTTCTCCACCACACACCCAAAATTACCGAAATCAGCAGAAACCATTTTCACCCACAAACACCAATATATGATTTCTGAAGGGAAAATTTATTTGTGCATTTCTTCAATTACATATTCTTTTTCGAGAAGTACTCCATATGCTTTGCACTATTTAGAGTTGGCAATCTATTTTATACTAATATCCTATTATTTTCCAGTGTATCTAATATCAGATATCAATGTTTTCATTTAACTACTAATAGTACTTGATGTTTGCCACTACTTAGTGATTTCAAAGGTTCGTATAGTTTTTCAAAAGTATTTTACGTAATGAGATTTCTTTAATCTCCAACATTTTAAACAATACATGAATATGTTTGATTACACCATCTTTGACGGGAAGCACTTCATATTTTTTACAATATTCAAAGTTAACAATCTATGTTGTATCAGTATATTGTAAAAAAAAAAAATCAGTTTCTTTAATATCATATATCGTACCTATGTAGTGAGTAAGGGTATTCGCCTAACTACAATAAGTTGGAACTTGGAAGAGCCGTTGAGTTGACTGCTTGATTCTGAACACAAATAGATGGTTATCTGCGGAAGAGTATATCAATGTATTTCTTTAACTACATCTTCTTCGACGATAAGCACTTCATATGCTTGGCAATGAGCAATATATTTTATATCAATATAATGTTTTTTTTATACAATTATATAGTGAGAATGATTTTTCATTTTACTACCAATAATATTGATGTTGGCAATGTCAAGAAACTACTAATTTAAAATGTTTGTATAAGTTTTCAAAAATATTTTTTTTTGAAGAGGATTCTGTAATCTCCAATAGTTTAAACAATATATAGTTGGTGGATTTGGTTCTAACTTTTATCCACCAAATGATAATCGATTTTTTTGGACCCCTTTTGGGACGGGTGCGGGGCGAAGCCCCGCCTCACCAAATGGGGGCCAAGAGCCATCGTTCCGGGTGCGTAGCATGGGATCCATACTAGTAGATGTTAATGCTCCAATATATGCTAATGCTTATGAGTTGGATGATGGGGCTACCGTCGTTCTCAGTCACATACTCTTGGGGAGTCAAGAAGGATGGATTTGTTACGTTAGAGCTAGACTTACATTAGTAGCCACGAGAGTGTCCATGTATAGAAAGTATCCCAAGAGGATATAACTTGAGTCACTTGACCAGTTGACCGAGGGCACCACCTTGCCTTACGTAAGAGTTTAATAGTAAATGCAACTCTAGAAATTCCCGGATATTCTAGGGTTAAGTTCTTCGACTTCCGTACATAATTTTCTGTCTTTTAGGTCTCAAACATGTAATACCAATTGAACCACAAATCAATAGTTCTAAGAAAGGTTACGATGGTGGGTATTTTTCTCACAGAAGATACTTTGATTTATATCTTTACTTTTCTACCTCTAACTTCAATCTATAAGTTCAGATCAGTTTCAAAGGTATGGTCATCTATTCTCTCTAATCCTTATTTCATAACCAAATGGTTTCAGCTTAATAACACAAATAAGTCTCTCCCATGGATACATTACCATACGACCATTTACTTCAAGCATAAAGTAGGCACTTTAAGGTTAAAGAACTACGCATGTCCTAGCTTACATTCACAATTCATATCTAGACATGATCATGGCTTTTCTTTTAGGTTTCTAAATTCAGAACCATTTCAGGGAAGAGACTTGAACTTCGTAGGTTCAAGTAATGGTTTGGTACTTTGTTATAAGATGGATATATCCACCTTACATAGGGTTAGGATGTATTATGTTTGTAACCCACTCACACAAAAATGGGTTCCAATTCCTTCGCCACCCAATCCCATGCTTTGTAATTTTGGTGTTATTGGTTTCTTTAGTGAGTATACGTCATCCTACACCACTAGTTGTTACAAGATTGTACGCATCACAAGTTCTGCATCAGTGAAACTTTACGCTCATATATTTTGTTCTAATTTGGGCGAATGGAAAACTTTTAAAGTTTCATGCCCTCTAGATGTCTCAATATGGGATCCTTCTTATGAAAATAATGTTGTTGCCAATGATGGTGTTTTATACTGGATTAACGAAGGAATTCAAATCATAGCTTACAATCTCGACAACAACAGTTGTAGTTTCATCTGTTTCCCGGATGAATATGCTGATCGTCGAGATCGTATTCTTGGTGTGTCAGAAGGCTTGATCTGTTACGCTAGAATTACAAGAAATCAAAGAAAATTGAGTGTTTGGGTGCTCAAGGGAGACAAGTGGAAATTATCGTATAACAGTATTGATCTACATGATATCTTTGTAGAAATGGATTTGCGGAAACAAAGGACGCGGTATCCCAGTTGTTCGGCGGAACGAGTACAGCTTGTAGGCTTTAATCCAGTAGATTGTCATGTTGTTTTGCTCAGTTGCTGGGACTACATTTGGGGGTTCAATATCCAGAACCGGAGATTTGAGGAGCTATCCTATCCTTCTTTGTTCTTGGCTAACAGCAATTTAGATGATTTTCCTTTGATGCGCACGCCATTTGTACTAAAGCCGATGCCAACAATAATTCCACCACCTTCATGGATAGACACTTAAATTATCTTTGTGTTGAATTTCCATAGAACAGGAAAAGAAAATGCTGATAATATAGAATTCACGACGAACTACACATTTGAGCTCTACTTAGGTCATTTTATGGGAGTTCCCCCAACTTTAATAATGCCTTGTCATATGCACTGTCTTTTCTTTATTGAACTTTGACGAGCAAGTCAACCCACGCGGCCACCGCATATCTCCTATGTGTATTGGGATGTGTCATTTTCCCCAATTTGGCAATCGGGTCGACGCCAACCTTTTACAACTTCGGATCCTCTCGATAAAGTGCATGAGTACTCTTGGGGCACGGCATGCCATGCGTGGTTGATGGAAGAGTTGAGAAAGGCGTAGGGTTGGAATTAGCCGAGGGGCAGTTAGTGTACGGTATTGTTTATTAACTCCACATACTTGGTTATTTTTTTATTTTTTTTATACTATTGAAGAATCAATTTCCTAATACTTGCAAAAATGACATCTTCTGATCCATACAAGGAAGACCGAGCTCTTGGACATAATTCAAATCCAAGGTAATCGACGATGATGCATTTTTTTTTCCATCCTGTCAATTCCATTGGGATAGAAGGGCGCTTTTTAAGGTTTTGAAAATGCTCCCAACTACATGGATTTTTGTTCGTTTTTTGAGAAAATGGGTTAAGTTTGAAATTAAGTTCAACTAATCATTGAGAAGATAAAAGACCACAAACGGTTGATTGACAACGTTGACAATGAGGAGTATGCATCTCGGTTCGGGGAAAAATTGCAAAAGAAACCTGCAACCAAGGTGAACAAAAGAACATCAAGCACTCAAGTTGATGAAACCCAATAAAAGCTAATAAAAAGTAGGAACAAGTGAATTGAAATGGTCCCCGTTTTCCAAAGACACGGAATATTAGTTGTTTCGTTATGTTTATGGATTAAGAACATTTTACAATTTATGCATTTAAAGTAAAGCGAATCACACGAAGAGACATGAAAGTGTTGAAAATCGGAAGATAGGTTTATATATTAACCTACCGATTTGACGAGAATTTCGAATCGGAGGATTGCTAATATACTTTCTCTCCGATTATCATGTGTTGCACCTTCAGAATAACAATAAGTTTATTTGTAAACATTATATGTAAAAAAATTTGTCAGAACAAACAACACCATAATCGGAAAGAAATTGAGCGCATTTAAAAACTAATCGGATGTTTTGTGGTTTCGTTAACATATGGTTTACAGTAACCAAACAACTTTCCCATTAATATATTGAACTTCCGATTAGCATCCAAAACGAACCACATGGTTATGCAGCGTACACTCCAAACCTATATTTTTGCTCCTTATAATCGTAGGTTATTAAGTTAACATTTATTTATTTTAGAAAAACTAAACCAATCGGATGGGTTGGTAATATATTTAACTCCGATTATTAAAAAGTCAAAACCCACGGATCCGGCTCGGATCGGCGGGTACCCTACCGATTTTGTTAATGTTTTTGGTTTGATGTAATTTTGGGACTACTCCTAATTGGATTTGATAGAAAAAAACTACTTGTCTATTACACACAGTTATGAATTGTTCTCCCGCGTTAGTCACCATCTCAATTTTACTTATTCCATGTCTATCTGCATCTGAATTTTTGCAGTACGTTTTGCTAGCTAAATAATAGTTAATTTTCAACCACCAGTAATACATTTTCCATCAGATTTAAATCCATATGTCCATATCTAGACTCCAGCCTGATACTTAACGAATTCAAATGTTCTTTTTCATTTAAAATTATAGTAGCTTGCGATGCAAGGAGATTGAGTAATTAATTAAGATTCAAAGAGATTGTCGTTGACCATCATTGAATAGACTGATTCTACTGAATTAAAATTATAAATTCTTGGACAACACGTCTTACTCGTGTAGGTGCTCTTCCCATGTGAATAACTCTATAACTTATTAAAGTGACAGTTTGGTAGCTCTGCACTGGTAACTGGTGTGGTTGCAGGATTTCCTACAACCACACCCATCCAAGATTATACAATGTTCTTAATCAAATTCAATGATCAATTAATAAAGTTTTATTTATTTTTCTCAAGAATCTTATAAGAGTAATAAGAATACAAGGAAATCAAAATAACTCTAAACTTTCTCTCTCGTATTTGTTCTCCTCTTCCTCTCTCAAAAGCTCTCTCCCATCTCAACTCTACTTGGTCCTTTATATAGGATATTACATAGTGGATGACAGCTAAGCCGGCCTTTATTTTCGGATCTGACCTGCGTCATTCTCGCAAGCTTACAAATATTTTCTTCACAAGTTAATCTCGATCTTCAGAATCTTCACACTTTCCTCATGATTATGCTGACGTCATTCGCTACATCACTTCTCTAATATTCTGCGATGGTCTTCGCAACCATCTTATAGTTAAAACTTCGCTAAGACATAACTGTTGCGAGATAATGATCCTACATCTTGCCTCTTCTCATGTCTTCTCTGCGAAGAAGAGAATGATATGAGAATTTATATCTCTAAATGCCGCACCTATTTATCTTTCCATGTCCTTCTTCACCGACAACCTCCCGTGAATTAAGCATAACCGTCTACACGTGTTTATTGTTCCCCTAGTTTACCGGCTCATTCAATTTCAACCGGTCATCCCTTTTTATCTATTTAAGGAGAAGACTAGTGGAAATATAATTTCCTTCTTTTACTTCGTCTTCCTCATCTCCAAACTCTCTGTGAATCTTCATCTTCTGCAATTTTCTTCATCTTTGCTTCTCACAATTTTATCTACCTGCTACTGTTTTCATGGAGTCACCAAGGTTAGTTTTGCTTTTTCTTCTTTGATTTTGCTGGAACTGATCTTATTTTGATGACTTTCCTAACTAATTTTATTATTTTGTCTAATTCCCATACTGATTCTGTTTCAGCAAAAGCATCTCTTCCACCAAATTCACAGTCCCAAACCCCAAGGTTTGCAGAAACTCGCAACACAAAGTTGTTGTGGGTAAAAAAACTCTGCGAATATCAAGGTGATAAGAAACATCTCTTCTTTAATAACAATATTGGTGCCTCTGTTTCTTATTTGAGTTGATATTCGTAGGATGATGAAGATATTAATAAATCCAACAAGAAACCTCGCAAAATACAAACTATTATTTCTTCCGTTTCATTTCCTGATTTCAAACATCTAGCATCTTCTCTTACAACTTCGCCAGCCGGATCTTTATTACTTACTGCTCATTCCCATGAAAATATCATTACATACACCGCCTTTTCAGCTAACCCTTCTGCGAATGAAACCCCTTCTTCTCCCCTTGCGAACGCCGCAAAGATTGATTCCGTCGCAACCTCGCTTATAGAACCTTTTCCATCTTCGCCGAGGAAAAATATATCCATTGCGAAAGATGATTCACCTCCCATAACTTCAATCATCACTACTTCTTCATCTGAAACCCTTCATGTTAAGAAGGATTTTTTGGAAGGAGTGGACATTTACTTTAGAGTTTTGTCTGATATTCTTGATGATGCTCGAAGATCTTCTGTTGATCCTCTCAAGCTTAACGTCTGCGAAACCCTGGGTAAATATTTTAGTTCTGAAAAAGCAGCTTCACAAGCATCTTTAGATAAAGAAATTGAATCTTTGAAGGAGAATCTCCAAGCTATGACTTTGGAATGTGATGATCTTCGCCTCAAAAATCAAAAACTTGAGAATGTTTCGCTGGATTGCGAGAATCTTCGCAGAAAAAATGATGAAATGAAAGGTATGATCTTCTTGTTTTCACTTATAGCTTATCTTCTTTGTTAATTTTACTTCTTTTGTATTCACTTTTCTTGTTCGCACGTTAAGTTCTAATTCATAAACGAATAATGGAGAGATGCGACTTTTAATATGCCACTGAAGAAGCTCGTGCTGACAATGAAGTTTTGTTTAACCAATATAACCAATTAGATAGTCTTTACTCGTATTTTGTTGATCAAATTAACAACCTTTCTAACGAGAATTCCCAACTAATTCAAGAACAAGAAGTATCAAGTAGCAAGCTATCCCAACTCTCTTATTCATTAACTAAAGCTAACTTGAAGATTGAAACTTTGTCAGATGAAAATGGAACCCTGTCTCAAGAGAAGCGAATCCTCCTAAACAAAGTTGCTATATCTTCGCAACAACTTGATATACATCAAAAAATATGTGATGAAAAAGAGCGATCTCTTTGCTCATTAAGAAGTGAACTAAAGGAAGTAACTGAATTGTATATCGCTGAGAAGAATAAACTCATCCAAGGTAGAATAGCTTTGAGTGTAAAGGCAAACCAACTTAAAGAGCAGCAAACCCAGTTAGAATATTCCTATGCTTCTTTAGCAAAGGAAAATGCTTTACTTATCGCTAATGATAAGAATTTTCGATCTCGCTTGAAAGGTTTAATCGGGGATAATTTTGATGATGCAATGAACAATTTGGAGAATAATAGTTTGTCTTTAGCCCAATATCTTATTTCGCAGAAGGAAGGTAGTCATAAGAATCTGACTGCCTCATCCAACTTTTCATGCTTAATTATTTTCGCAATATTCTTCTTTCATGAATTTCGATACAACAATATTTTGTCTTTTTACTGTTCGCAGATTCTGATAGAAGTCTTTATTCTTCTATATCTTCTTTGGAATCGAAATTGGCCAAGATTCGCAAGGAAAATGCTATACTTGATACTACTCTTGCTCATTCTCGTGATCGTGCAGAAAGAAGATTTGACTACCTTCAACATTTCAAAGATATCGAAAGTAAGAATCACTAGAAAGCACTTCTTCGCCAGTTTCATCTTAAAGCTGAAGTTCTTGTAAATGGCATCTTACTAGATAGATCACTTCCTCCTACAAAATTTATGCCTTTTGACGTAGATACTGATGAAGTTCCTCGCAATCCTGACAGTGATTTTGACTTCGGAAGTGATGATGAAGCTGCTCTTGAAAAAGATGAAAAAAATGAGTCCATCAAGGAAGTTAATGCTGACGATAACCAAGATGGAGAACAAGCTAGGATGGACCAAGAGAAAGAGAAGGCTTGCGAAGACAAGATGATTTTAGAAAACCATCCACCAACCCCTCTTGGCGAATCACATGTGGAAATATGAAATTCTTCTAGTTACTCAGCTTTTAACTCCTTAAGTTGTTTTATTTTCGCTTTACTATTCTGTCAAACGATGTACTTTCATGAATCTTAAAATTCATTTATCTTTTTGATATCTTCTTATTGGCGAGATAAATAATGCTTCTTCTTGCCTAATTCCCATACTTGTCTCTCATTATCTATCTTGCGAAAACTGAGTCTATCTCCTGCACAATACTTAAATAGTTAGTTTGTATAAGTTCATTTTTGTTTCATATGCGTCAATATCGCAGGCTTGTTTTTATTTTTATGCAAAATTTCGCTATCAAATATATCTTGGAATTTTCCAAAATTCTATTCAGTATTATCCTCTTATGTGGTCTTATTTTGCCTTCCTAAGTAAAGGTCTTATTTTGCCACTCTTTGTATTTGCGACAAAATCGCAGGACTTCTTTACACTTTCATGTATTGACCCATTGATCTTGCCTTATCACTTTCCTGTATTATTACCTCAGCAGGATATTTTTCATGAGACAATATGACAGGCCTAAATGTTCTTGCGAAATAAAGCCCCATGACATTGCCGTCTTGCGACGAAATCGCAGAACGTCCTTACACTTTCGTGCACTGACCCATTGATCCCGTCTTATTTTTCTCTTGTATTATTGCCTCTTCAGGATTGTTGCACAAATATGACAAGCCTTAATACTCCCGTGAGTAAAAAGTCTCATGACATTTGCGTCTTTAGACACTTATCATCTCCCTAATGGAGGGTGACGCCCTTATCATCCCCTTGGTTGCCCCTTCAAGGAGGCGTACCTCTACCATACAAGGTTGGCTCCTCACATCCGGTCTTAACAACCAGTTGTTTTCGCATCCTCTTATCCCTTCTCCGATATGGCTTATGGTTACGAGACCACACCCTAAGTGGGGTTTTCTTCAGGCCGAGTGCATCATAGCCAAGACTTGCAAAGAATGGCCAAAACGCTTCGTACGTCCCAGGCACTCTTGGCTCAACCGTGTACCTCGGCGCCTTGATCGAGTTCTACACTCCTTAGGAGAGACCTTCTTACCTTAGTCGCCCAACCTAAGTCATAAGCTTAAGCTGAGAATCCAAGGCTCCTCTCCTGGATGGGTTTAATAACCCCAAGTCTCCATGACCCAGGTTCCGAGGCGGTGTAACCTTTCCTTGAGCCATGTAATAGGTCTCCCCTTCAAAGACGCACTTTAGGTCTTACATTTGCCTCTTGCGAAATTTTATTCGCGAACTAGGGTGTACGCCAAAGTTGGGTGCCTTTGTCTTTTTTGTTTATGCTTGTATTTTGTTTTATTTTCTTTTGTAAAATTCATAAATCTTGCGAAATTATCGCATATTTGTTTCGATAGAAATAATTTCTGCGAAATTATCGCATTTTTCATTCTGTAAATATAACTTCACAACTGTGAAATTTCTTCTTTCTTTCTGCTTCCTGGTGATTTTCTCCAAATCTGTTATGGATAATATTTCTTTAGATACAATCTATTCCATGGCCCATCAAGCTTATGACCAGTGTTTTTTCCCTCAGGATCCATCAGTCTATATGCCCCTGTTCCAACTATTTCTTTAATAATGTAAGGTCCGTCCCATTTCTTTTCTAATTTTCTATTATTTCCTCGCTGATACACTGGTATTTCTCGCAGAACCAAATCACTTGGCTGAAACTCTCTTATCTTAACTCGCTTATTATATTCTCGAGCTAATCTTCGCTGATAGTTCTCCATATGCTGTAGAGCCTTCTCCCTATTTTGTTCTAAATCATCAAGCTTTGATAAAATCATATCCGCACTTAGATTTTTCTCCCATGCTTCTCTTTTTGTAGTGGAATAATGACTTCAATTGGTAGAACTGCTTCAACTCCATATGTTAGACAGTAAGGTGACATTCCTGTATCTTGTCTCCTAGTTATGTTATAAGCATAAACGACATTAGGCACCTGTTCACACCATGCTTTATTAGGCCCCTCCAACTTCTTCTTCAATGTATCAGAAATTGTCTTGTTTGTTGCTTCTGCTTGTCCATTACTTTGTGGATATAATGGTGTGGATTTCCCACACTTTATCTTAAATGCATTAAGCAACATTTCTATATTCTTCCCCTCGAATTGTTTTCCATTATTAGACACCAACTATGCAGGAATTCCAAATCTACAAATGATATTTCCGAATATGAAATTGAAAACGTCTTTATCGCGGATACGCTGTACCGCCTTTACTTCTGCCCACTTTGTGAAATAATCTGTTGCGACAATTAAATATCTTCTTTGCCCGGATCCTGGTAAAAATGGTCCCACAATGTCTAAACCCCACTTTCCAAAGGGCCACACACTTGTTGAAGATGATAAAGGTGCTCTTGGTGCATGTATTCTCTTACCATGCCGCTGGAACTCTTCGCAACGTTTGGATACTTCTTTCGTATCTTCATGCATGTACGGAAAATAATATCCTTGTGTTTTCGCTTTGTATGCCAAAGATCTTCCTCCACTATGATTACCAGCATCCCCATAATGTAACGCTTTCAGTATTTCCTCTACTTCTTTTTGTGTCAAGCATCTAAGCGAGGGTCCATTAAATGACCTTCGATACAATATCCCATCTCTGAGTTCGTAATTCGTCGCATGACTTTTTAACTTATGTGCCTCCAATCTATTCCTTGGTACTTCTCCTTTCTCCAGATATGCATGAAGTTCAGTTTTCCAATCTGCGACCCTATTCGCCTCTTCATCTTCCCCATCTTCTATTATCATCACATATCTCGCAGTTGGATCTACCATCATACATGGGATAAAAGCAAGGGCATGTGCTAGTCTGTTATACTTCCTTGATATATGCCTCCACTTTATTTTGGGGATTTTCGCTGATAATTCCTCAACAAGTCTTCTGTATTTCTTCAATGAGGGTTCATTTGTAGTGTATTCTCCTTTTATTTGGCAAATGACTAGTTTCGAATCGCTAGTGACTCTTGCGTTTTCTAATTTCATTTCTATTGCGAGTCTTAAAGCATGCAACACGGCTTCATACTCCGTTTCATTGTTAGTAGATGAAAACTCCAATCTGAAGGAAAAAGCCATCTTTGTTCCTTTTGGCGAAATTAAGACAATTCCAATTCCATTACCTTCCCCATTTGATGATCCATCCACCAATATTTCCCATCTATCAGGCTCTGTCAGCAAGTCTCTTGGATTCCTATGTTCTTCTTCTACATCCACCATCTCTTCCACTGCTTCATCAGTTTCTAATGAAAATTCTGCTGAAAAATTCGCAACAACTTGTGACTTCGGCGAAGATGATACTTCATACTTAATCTTAAAATGTCCCACTTGAGCATTCCATCTCTCAACCCTTCCTGATCTCTTCGAATTTGTCATTACTGACTCGATGGGCACCTCTGTTAATACCCTTATTCTATGGGCTTGAAAATATATGCGAAGCTTAAAGGATGCATAAACTAATGCCAGTATTAGTTTTTCAATCTTCGAATAGTTCAACTCTGCTGCATTGAATGTCTTGCTAATGTAATAGATCGGATTTTCTTCTCGTGCATCTATTCGCAACAAAACGGCACTTAAAGCATGCGAAGTGGTCGCAAGATAAATCAACAATTCTTCCCCTGGCTCCGATTTTTGCAAGATGGATATATTCATCAAGTGATCCTTTATCCCTTGCAGTGCTTTCTCGCATTCATCTGTCCATCTAAATTTCGTTCCCTTCTTGAGTATATTGAAGAAATGCTTGTATTTGTCTGATGATCGCGAAATGAATCTTCCCAGCGAAGCCAATAGTCCATTTAATTTCTATACATCTATCACCGTCGCTGGTGTTGGCATGTCGCGAACTGCTCGCACCTTCTCGGATCAACTTGTATTCCTTCTTTTGACACAATGTATCCTAAAAAATTTCCTGATTCAACACCGAAAATACATTTTTCAGGATTTACTTTGATATTGAACTGCCACATATGTTCAAAAATTTCTTTCAAATCTTGCACATGATCTTTAGCTTCTTTACTTTTCACCAACATGTCGTCCACGTACACTTCTAATGTCTTATGAATCCATTTCGCAAACACCTTCTCTACCATTCTCTGATATGTCGCTCCAACATTTCGCAAACCAAACGGCATTTTCGTGTAACAATATAATCCACTTGGCGCGAAAAAGGCGGTATGCTCCTGATCTTCTTCAGCGAGAGGAATTTGATTGTAACATTTATATCCATCTAAAGAAGCCATTTTATCATTCCCTTCCACTGACTCGACCAATTGTGGGATGTCTGGTAAAGGAAAGTTTTCCTTCAGACAAGCTTTATTTAGATCACTGAAATCTATGCAAATCCTTATCCCATTATCTTTCTTAGGTACCACTACCATATTTGCAATCCACTCTGGATATTTTGCTTGCCGTATAATTCATGCATCCAGCATCTTCTGCAATTCTTCTTCTATTTGAGGATGGTATGTAGTTGCTATTTTTCTTATTCTCTGTTTGAATGGTCTTGCATTTTTGCTAACTTCCAAACGATGACACGCAACAAAAGGATCTATCCCAGGTATATCATCCATGCTCCACGCGAAGATGTCCTTGAATTCTCGCAAGAGATTGATTGTTCTTTCTTCTTCATCTACATCCATTTTAGTTCCAATCTTTATCATCTTTGGTTCTTCTTCAGTTACAACATTTACTTCTTTTGTTGGTTCCGCTGCAGTGTAAACTGCCTTTGACTCTCCTATTGGTGTTTGCTCTTTTAATGTTTTTATCGATTTGCCCCCTCCTTGCGAAATTTCGCTTGGTATTCCTTTTCCTTCTTTGGTTTTATCATGTAAATTATAAATTCTTCTTCTTTCCTTGCCTCCTTCGCCATTTTTCGGCGAATTTTTCGCCTCTTTTCACGTCCTTCATAATTTTCTACTCCCACCTGATAACAAATTTTCGCATCGCTCACGTCTCCCCTAATTTCACCTATTCCGCTAGGCATAGGAAACTTGATGCACTGATGCAATGTTGATGCTACCGCTCTTCCCAATAACATGTTGTAAGGCGACTCCATATCCACCATACACAATGTCACTTGTGTTTCAATTTCTCCTAGTAATATTCACACCACTATTTCACCTTTAGGTTTTGTTGTAAATTTACCAAAACCATGGATATGATATGTTTAACAAGTCATCTCTTCATCTTTGTATCCCATCCCTTTGAATGCATGGTTGAATATTATGTTGACTGAACTTCCTGTATCCACTAGAGTTCTGTTCATCGCCCATTCTTCTATAAACTTCGCTGGTTCATCTTTCTCTTTTCGTGATGCAGTTACTGTGATTACCAACGGAGTTGTGTGATTTAGATTTTCCCTCGGTGTTTGTGCTGCTGTGAATGTGATTTTCTGTTTTTCCCATTCCTTCAATGGTGGCATCTTTTCTTCTGTCATAATTTTCTTTCCTTCCAAATCTCGTTTATGTATTCTTCCTTTGATATTTTCATGAAACTCATTAATCATTGTCTTTGTTATTAAGCTACATTCCAATCTCTTGCCGTCTTCTTTGATTTTGATTATTTTCTCCTCAACCAGTTTACTGACTTGCTTCATCATCTCTTTTGGTTTCAATAACCCGTTATACACTTTACAAATTCTTCATTAACTGCTTCAAATTCTGTCCAATCATAATATCCTCATTCAATCTTGTTTTTCAAATAATCTTCAAATTGGTGTCCCTGTTTCTAGCGCCAATATGTGGTTGCAGGATTTCCTACAATCACACCCCTCCAAGATTATATAATGTTCTTAATCAAATTCCATGATCAATTAATAAAGTTTTATTTATTTTTCTCAAGAATCTTATAAGAGTAATAAGAATACAAGGAAATCAAAATAACTCTAAACTTTCTCTCTCCTATTTGTTCTCCTCTTCCTCTCTCAAAAGCTCTCCCCCATCTCAACTCTACTTGGTCCTTTATATAGGATATTGCATAGTGGATGACATCTAAGCCGATCTTTATTTTCGGATCTGACCTGCGTCATTCTCGCAAGCTTACAAAGATTTTTTTCACAAGTTAATCTCGATCTTCGCAGAATCTTCACACTTTCCTCATGATTAAGCTGACGTCATTTGCTTCATCACTTCTCTAGTACTCTGCGATGGTCTTCGCAACCATCTTATAGTTAAAACTTCGCTGAGACATAGCTGTTGCGAGATTCTGCTCCTACAACTGGTTGTACGAAGATTCCAAACTAAAAGTTCAACGATAAAAGACCAATTACTTTCTGTGGATTCATAAATCGCTCAGCCATGATTTTTGCATATAAATTGTCATATTCAAACCCTGAAAAATCACAGACCAATTAAAAGATTTTTAGTGTGTTGCCTCGTCTTAAACTTGTGATTTACATCATTTAAATATCAGAAAAGAGTCATTTGATCTATATCTATAATATGTGATTGAGTATTTGTTATATCTAAGATTGTGATTAAGTATTTGTTATATCTAAGATTGTGATTGAGTATTTGTTAATATCTTGGATTTTGGATCTCAATTTCATTCTTGTGATTGCGTCTTCGACTACTTTTTCATCGTCTGCTAATGATATCTTGTTTGAGATCTTTATTTATCTTCCTCTGACTTCGATTTAAAAATTTAAATCAGTCTCAAAGGTATGGTTATCTTTACTCTCAAACCATAATTTCATTACCAAATGGTTTCAAATTAACAGCAAATCTCTTCCATGGATTCAATATCATACAATTGGTCCCCACTATCATGATTCTAACCAATT
Organism: Papaver armeniacum; assembly: GCA_023531295.1. Lineage (NCBI taxonomy): Eukaryota > Viridiplantae > Streptophyta > Magnoliopsida > Ranunculales > Papaveraceae > Papaver > Papaver armeniacum. The sequence continues at coordinate 161,382 of JAJJWW010010706.1, forward strand.
TAGGTTTGGAAATGCATATTAAACCAGATGAACTGATCCTGTTGGGTTCTAGTAACGGTCTGGTAATTTGTATATCATGGAAAGGTCGGGGGAAGTTTTATGTTTGTAATCCACTTACACAAAAATGGGTTTCAATTCCTTCACCACCGTGTCGCCTTGCTGGTCTCTAGGGGTTAAATACCGCACAACCGATAAATCACGCGAAGCAATTTAATTAGAAAGGAGCGAATGAAATTCGCACATAGTATATCCTGAATGACGGAAGCAGTGACGTCACAAAGTCACGAGTAAAATGTGGAACTTGTACGAAGTTGCGGAACACGTGCGAGAAGACCAGATACATGGGTGCGAAGATGTCGCACGTAAGATCCGAAAATAGGGGCTTTGTTAGCTGTCCTCCACTATGTAAAATTCCTACATATAGGACCAACCACCCTTGTGGTGAGGGGAGAGGTATTTTTGAGAGTTGAGATAGAACTTTAGGAAAGAGAAAGTTATTTGCTTCCCAAGTTAGGGTTTTATCTTCTTTGTATTGATTTCTAAACTTAATAAAATCTCTTTAAGTATTTTTCACAATGGTTTCATAATTTACTATATAGATTGTTTAAGGGGTGTAGTAGTAGGATTTTCTACTACTACATTTTGGCGCTAGAATACAGCTCGGGAATGGGATCACACATGTTTGTGAAAATTTTAAGTTGAGTTTCTTTTTCAAAAATTTCTTTTAAGAGGAGTTTTTTATTTTTCTTGCTTTTGAAAGATTTTAATCGTTTTTGCGAAAATAAACATGTGGGATCACCCATTAAAACCACAGTTTTCAGTTAGGAAAGAAGTTTTATAGAATAATCTTTGAGACTATAAATTACCTTTTGAAGAGCAAAGTTTACAGATCTGAAAAAGATTTCCATAGAGATAGTGGGAGAAGTTACCCGTAGATTTCAAGTTGAGGTTGTCTGCACGTAAAAGAAAGAAGAACCAGTTGATGCGAGAAGAAGAGCGAGCAAGCACGCATACAATACACGGAGCGAAATATCTCTATCTTCAATTCGTCTTCTTTACAACTCAAACAGAAGAAAGAGAAATATCTCTTCTTCTCCATCTTCTTCATCTCACTCCCTGCTTCAGAAAAACAAAAAAAAAAAAAATCTCACTCCCTCAACATCTCACTCCCACTCTTCTTTTCTTTCTAACTCCAACAGAAGAATATAGAAAATCTTCTCCATCTTCTTCATCTCCTCCGAAGAGAAGAGATCTCGTCTCCATCTTCTCCTTCTTTTTCTATCATGCAAAAGCTATTTTTCTCACAAATATAAGAGCAATGTAAGTTTTAAGGTATTCTTTGATAGTAAAATCGTTATTTTGTAATAGATCTATCTTTTCAATATGATTTTTGAATCTGTATTTTCTTGTAATTAATCGTTATTTTTAATGAGTTAGGGTTTTATACTTTAATAGAAGATTTGGGATATTATTGTGATTGGGTTTTGGTTATTTGATTAATTTCGAGGATTCTGTGAAGAACAAGTATCAACTGATTTACCAGCAATAAGGTAATTTAATAGTAAAAAAGTGACTACTTCTGTTTCCTTACTTCTGATTATGATTTAAATTGTTCGATTTTGTTTTCATTTTTGGGGTTTTCATGCACATGAAACCCTAAGTTTTTAATTTGGGATTTTTAATTTTATTTTTTTACTCAATCTATGTTTCATTCAACAGTTTGACCTAGGATAATTTGTTTTGAGTTTTTTTCGATTTGGGTTTCTTTTGATTTTGTTGGGTAAGATTTTAGGGATTTATCTAATGATTTTTGTTGGTGATGATTTGGGTATTGTAGGGTTAGCTAATGCAAAGACTTATGCAATTCAAGATGGAAAAGATTCAGGTGTTGTTCTTGCTGCTACTAAGAGTAACAAACATAAGAACCCTCCAACTTTGGTGCACAAAACTGTCATGAAAAAGGAATTCAGTAGAATGGCTAAGGGTGTTGCCAACCAGGTAATTTAACAAACCCTTTCTCTTACTTCATATTTTGTAATAGATTTTTGATGCATACATAGATAACTTGATTTTTTTAGCCACTTTGACAGCACTGGTTGTGTGTTCCACAAGTGTGTGCAATGCGATGGTTGCTGGGTACATCATATTACAGAACCTCGGTTTAAGTCCAAAGTGTAAGAGTACAATGCCTTTTTGGTTCCTTTAATTTAGTTAATGAATCTCTTTTAAGCTAGTTATTACTTTTTTAAATTCGTTTACATGGGGAATCTCTTTGTAGGAGAGCAATTACAATCTCTGCACCATTTGCTTCTAGGAATTATGGAATGACGCTCAATGAACCAGAGTAGAAAAACCCCATCTTTTACCGATGCCCTCGCAGGTAAGGATCTAAAATATTGTATTGTCAATATAGAACTGTTTTAGCATTTAATTTTGACTTGTAGTGACATTTTTCTTGTGCTTATATTATTGGCAGCATCTTTTTTCTCAAGGTACAGCTGCACCCATCCTGTATCTCTCATATCTTGAATGAATCTAAATTTTTAGATTCCAGGTGATGGATACCCTATGGGAACAACAGTAGACATTGTAGTTGATCTAACAATACCATTTGCCCATGGACATTATATTTCTTACTGGAGGATGATGTCACCTTCTGTTGAAATGTTTGAGGAGCGGATTTGGGTACTAATCGAGGTATGCTTACAGCACCGTCTTCCTTGGAAATGATTCCAATCAATGCTTTTATTAATCTTTTACATATGGTGATAGGTTAATACTTTATTACTTGACTCTTTGTCGGACTTGAATATATTGTCTGGTATAGGAATATGTTCATATTGTGATGACTATGGATGGAATTTGGAAATTAAGTATCAGATGGAGCCATGTATCAACCATGTATATTTTCTTGGAAGGCTTTTGCTTTGTAAAAAGTTGTGGTCGTTCCCCTGCTTATTTGCATTATGAGTTTGATTTTCATTATGTAAAACCATAGATATTGAACTAGGAACCGGCGTTAATTAGTCGATTCTGGGATAGGTATAAACTTCATGACTAACTAGATAAAGCTTCATTTTCTTTGTTTGATCCAGTTACTAGTAATTGACTTAAAATGTTTCCACATTACCTATCAAGGTAGTACAACTTTTGCATATGCTCAATGTGAACTGTTGCCTGTTGCATTCTAGTTTCCGTAACCTCTTGATCTCGTTCCATTTTGTTCTTAATTTTTTTTTTAAATGTGTATTTGTAGGCACATGTTGGCGTTGCGATAAATTTTCCTCATACTATAAGAAGCTCAAGATGGTATTGAAGGTAGCTAGGAAGAAGATGAGGAGGCTTATGAGGTATAGTTGTTTTATAAAGTTTATGTATCCAACTGTGAGGTATTAATGTTAGAGATGGACATGGAAAGTTCACAATAGGAAATGAGAAATTTCCATTGGTGTATATGTATTGTAGCCTATAATTTGATTTATCCCGTTGTTATTTTCTATGAATTCTGAAATATAGTTCTTCTGATTTTAGCAATTAGTTAATCCACTGGTAAAGACATCACAAGGCTATTTGACTTGAAACTTTTTACTGATGTTTGAGAAGTTGATCATGATGATTTCGGTAGTCTGGTAAACTACCAACTTCTTAAGTGCTTGGCTAATTCTAGAATACTGTGCTTGGATAATTCTAGAATAATAACATGGATTGGCACACTTAAATCTTATCATTCGACTTTCTATTTTTCGAGATATCGGTGTTTCTTATTTTGTATATCGAAAAGAAAGGGTTTGTTTTGTGTAACGTAAGTGATTGATATCAAGTGTTGCAGGCATATATAAGTCTTTTTGTGAAAACATTTTTGATAAGCAGCCAGGATGGTTGTACTTTATCACTTGTATCAGCATACGCAATTGCTCACCGATTCCTGTGTTCAACAATTGTTTGTTTATTTCTTTTATAACTTTATTAGTTATTTTTGAATTGTGCAGCTACGATTCTGCGGTTGTATCTGGGATTATATTAATGTTGTTTACCTGCATCGTATAGTTGAAGTTAGTATCATATGCACATGCCAATTATAACACGAGGGCACTTGCAAACTCAGATGACAAGGTAACTGTGCATCTCCATTGTACTTGAAGTTTTTTTTAAGAATGTACCGCTTCTTGTGTTTGTCAAGCACTAGAAACTACATTATCTGAATTTCATGTGATACAACTTTGAATGAATTCAGTATTCCTTACATGAAAATATTTTCCGTGTGATGTTAGGTACCTAGTTCTTTGGTTCACTGTCGATTCCGCAGATGCGGTTGAGAATTATGAGGTTAGCTTCAACAGTTTGGTATACTTCATGGTTGCTCCAACATTGTGTTAGTAGGTAATCTTTATTTTACTTTTATTGTCTAGCAAATCATCTTATAGCTATTCGTGTAACCATGGGTTAATTTGAATTGCATTCCTTTCTTATAGATGTGTAACTTTAGTTTTGACAATTGATGAGAATTTCGCCAATTTTTTTCCTCCGATGTCCATATCACTAGACAAGCTACCCTCGTACAGAAAGCATTCGAAAGCATTGGGTGACTCGTCAACTTATTAAATTTGTGATATTCACAGGAGTGATGGGCTTCATCATCGAACAAGTAAGTGACCATTTCTTATATGGGAGCCATTTCTAATCATATTTTGAAATGACATAAAGTATATTACTAAGAACCAAATACATATGTTAATTTATTCTAAAGACATCAATCCAATTGTTCAGAATTCTCAACATCCTTTGAAAGGGAACCTATTAAATGCCATAAAGAGGGTGCTAAAGTTATCTGTTCCAACATTATATGTGTGGCTTTGCATGTTCTACTGCTTTTTTCACCTTTGGTATGTCCGCTTTCTTGACTTTGGTGAAGCATTTATTTTTATGCTCTTCTATCTCCTGGTTCTCGGTAATTTACTTATTCATAAATACAGTTCATATCCTGTAATGTTTATGGCTAGTATTTAACAGTTCATATCTTACTTGGAACGTGGCATTGGCAACAATTAGGTGATCTAAGTATGCACATCTGAATCCGAGCCTCCACCATCAAGGACGGAACATAAAACACCTAGTTTGTTAGGAAAACTAAAGGACAAGTCTATATTTCCAAGCTGTGATTATAATAAGCTACTTCTTGCTTGTCGGTTGACTGTAGGAGTTTAGTGCTGTGAATCCTACTGTTTAGAACATTGTATCATGCTATGCAGTTGTTTCTAGGATGCCTTCCCTTCTCTCGTAGCCTTTTCTCTGCAAATTGAATTATACTGTTTGGTGTACCTTGGATGGACCCTCAACAAGCATGAATGTATTCTGGCATTATATTCAAATGTTGATTCAAATGTTGTCTTTCTTCAGCTCAAATCAAGAATGACCCTGCAGTAGTTGTTTGGTGAATTGGTATAAATTCAAATGTCTGCCATCCTGTGTTGCGTCATATTGTATGTTGTGTTGCTATTAAGGTTTCCTATTATGCATCTTCTATTTGGGTTATGTATTTTGTTAGTGCAGTGTTTGATCTTAACTGCTTGTGCATAATCTAGGTTCTGACATTTGTTTATGAAGTGTAAAATGATTTATTGATTTTTTTGTTTTCATTTGCAGTTACTGGTGACTTTTCCAAGACTGCAGTGTAAAATGGGGGAACTTCATTTTGAAATATGGGCTAAGTTCATCATCAACTGAGTTTATTCTTTTGCTGTTTAGCCAATCGTTTATTAGTTTATCATTTTGTAACTAAATCTTAGAACTTAATTAACTTTATGGTTGTAGAAACTTAAATTGGTCTGAGGTTAGATTTTATACCTTTTTTCTGTAATTTGAACCTAGTGAATGTTGAATTGAAAGACTATTTGTGTGCAAATTTAATTTGAATTTGGTTCTCATTTGAGTTTGATTGTCATTTGAGTTTATTTTGGTTTTCATTTGAATTTTCATTTGAGTTTATTTTGGTTTTCATTTGAGTTTAATTTGAGTTCCATTTGATGAGTACTCGTATTTAGTCACTTGTCAGCAGATTCATCAGCAATCGAATCTGATTTTTTTATATTAAAATCCAAATCTAGGACCGATCGTGGTCAGTCTTAACACATTGGCTCATACGAATGGTCGTTGATATGAGTTGCACCATTCGGCAGAGCCACGTCATATATGAAAAAGAGCTCGATGCGACCATTTCCACGACTGACAAAGAAAGTCATATATACGAGTTAAATGACTTGCTTCATCGGTCGCGATATTGCTGATTTCTACTAGTGGAGAACTACACTCGCTTAAAAATAAAAAACAAGTCCAAGAGACAAGTCAAAAAAAAAAAAAAAATGAAAAAAAAGAAACATAAGTTGGTGGAGCTCTAATTCAGCTTCGAACTTTCCTTTACCAGGATTGCATTTGGACCTTGAGATGGAGCCAGCTTATTAATGTATAGGTGTGTGGTTGCACATGTAGACAAGCTGGATTCCAAGCCTCTTTGACAATTGTAGTTTTTTTGGCATTTTTTTTTTTGGTAAAAATGGGTCTTCCAAGCCCATTTTGCACCCCTAACAATATGTTAGTATTTTTTTTGAACCATACTTTGGGGACTACTTAAAAATGGTGGGGGACTACTCTCCAATTTTTGGGTGGATATTAGAAGTAATAATGAGTCACCCCTTATCTAAGTTTTTTTTAATACCAAACTTGCCCTTAGTAATTAAATTAGTGTAATGATTAGTGAGTTAATTAATGATTAGTGAGATTAAATTAATAAGTTGATTTTTTTCAAATGAAGAATTATTGAGAGGGAGAAGAAGAAGATGAAGATGATAATGAAGATGAGGGTTTTGGAAGAAAAAAAATTAAGATCTTTTTCTTTAAGAGCCACAACAAGAGTATGATGTTTTGGGTACTCACGGGTACTTCAAACTTAGTTAATGGTGCTTGAATTGGCCAAAACATTCCTAAAAATAAACAATTTACAAATTGATTTCGGTTTGGTTAAAAAAGTTGGGTTACGACATCTGAAGAACAGGTAGCCGAACTCACCTGCAAGTGTAGTTTGGTTAATATTTCTGAAAACATAGGTAGCCGAACTCAACTTTAATGGAGTTTTTTCTTTCAGAGAAAAGTTCGGTTAGGAGAAGAAAATTGCGACGTAACCGAAGTAAGAGTTCGTCTAGGAAAAAAATTGCGACGTAAACCGAACTCAATATGTGTTTTTCAAAGAAAAGTTCGGTTAGGATAAAAAATTGCAATGTAACCGAACTTTTTGTGGCGTAACCGAAATTTTTGGGACGTTTTGGACATTTTTTTCTCGACGTAACCGAATTGTTCTCTGAAAACAAGAACCACCATTAAAGTTGAGTTCGGCTAGTTCGATAAAAATTTTCACATAATTCCTAACCGAACTTCTCCCTGTAACTTCCATTTTCAACTCATTTTGATGATTACTTCTCATTTTTTCAACGGAAAACGAATGAAAAGTAATGGGTTTGTTATATAATTTTGATTTTGATTTTGTTTTGTTAATGATTTAAATTAAGCTATATATAGAGGTGGCGGTGGTGGTGATTTGAGGTGGTCGGTGGTGGTTGGTCGGTGGTGGTTGGTGGTCGGTGGTGGTAAGCGGCGGTGGTGGAGGAGGTGGCTATATATAAATAGGTGGTGGTGATGGGAGGAGGTGATTATATATATAGGTGAAGCGTAGGTTAGTCATTTCCACACCTTATGACACCCCTTATAAGTATAGGGTTGACAATCCTATCACAAAGTTTTTCCCCACCATTTTTAAGTAGTCCCAAAATATGGTTCTTTTTTTCCCACCCCCTTCATACAAACCTGGTTCCGCCATTTATTTTTTTTGAAAGGAAAAGGTTATATTAAAAAAGAAAAATATGTACAGAGTTTTGCATTGTAGTCTATTGAAGCAAAGTACAAAAGGTAAAGTTCATTGTATGTTTGACAAAGTCTTTAAATCTGAATCCAGCCCTTACACGAAACAAAAACAACATGTTAATTGATGAACATTGTGTTTGAAACAAATTTGGGATTACTTCTTGTCAAAAAAAAATGGTTAAAAAATGGTAATATAAAAAAAAAGATAACGAAAGAACATGAAAAAGCCTTCGCCCAGGTTTGAACTGGAGACCTTCAGTGTGTTAGACTGACGTGATAACCAACTACACCACGAAACCATTGTTGGCAAATTCTCAAAAACAATATATATAAACGCAACTTCAGATACTTTTTCCCCCTTGTCTATATAAACTCAACAGATCTGTCGTCCCCCTCTCTGGTTTTTGTTTTTCTCCTTAAACCCTAACAACAAATTAGCAGCGACAATGTCGACTTCACTGGATATGTCTTTAGATGATCTAATCAAGAACAACAAGACATCTGAAGGTGGAGGAAGAGGCGGTTCTTCTTCTTTCAGAGGTGGTAGAGGTAGAGCCAGAGGTGGTGGTGCTTTTGGTTACGGTGGCGGTGGCAGAACCACCAGAGGCGGTGGTAGTTTCGGTTTAGGTCCAACTCGTCGCTTTCAAAACCGTGGAATCCGTCGTGCTATGCCTTACGCTATTCCAAATGTATGATTTCGGTTTTAATTAGGGTTTTAGGTTTTTGATTTCGATTTTGAATTTTTGTTCGAGGGAATTAGGGTTTTGATTGATGAGTTTTGGTGTGCAGGTGGTAGGGATGTATGATATGTATGCCGCTGCTGCTGCGGATACTGGGAGTAACAAGCTTTATATATCTAATCTGGATTATGGTGTTTCGAATGAAGATATCAAGGTAATTTTTGAGATTTCTAGGGCAATTTTTCTTTTTATGTTGATTTCGTTGTATGAATGTTTTGTTGTTGGGGTTTTTGTTTTTGTAGGTAACAACAGATTTAGAGTATAATGGATTTTAGAATAGATTTTGATTAGGTTTTGTTAATGGAGGAAGTGGTAGATTTTGGAAATACTTGTAGAATTGTAGTTGTTTACACCGATGTGGTGAATCCGTGGATGGTGTTTCGGAATAAGATCAAATTACTTGAGGGATCTTTGAAATTAACATGTTTATCTTAAGATTTATCAGTTTCATCATCGACATATACATTGCACGGCATGTTTGTTAGGGGATGAAGTGAAATTTAGTAGATTATAACAGGAAGAAATACTTGCATCATTGCAGTTTGTGAATCCGTGGATGGTTTTAGAGTTAAAGATCAACTTACTTGAGAGATCTTTTGAAATTATCATGGTGCTGTTAGACGATATGGACCAAATTCAGCCCATTTTTTTCTATAAATAGCTCATCCATCATCATATACATTATATTCCATGTTTGTAACTTAGAAAATTATGATATTAAAAGTCTGTTGAAACAGGAAGAAATATTTGGATACCCATTTTACCTCATATCCCAAATTCATGGAAAATTTTGAGTACAGATAAATTAATCATCTGTAAGTTACAATACCAATTGTCCCCCACTCCCCCTTAGCCAATTAGTGAGCCTTGAATTCGTACGTTGGGGGTCCTATTATCATACCATACATTACACGACTGTTTCCTTGGAGAAGAAAACATTTGGAATCGAGAACGATGAGTTGCTTTGAAAGGAATGATACTCTGTGCAGAAATTCAGAGTTAAATGACATGTTAAGAGTTAGGGATTAAGAATCAGGATGGAACAGTAAAATCTTCGTTAGCCGTTTGTTGAGAGAGACTTGAAAATAATATGTTGCTGTTCAACATTCTGGTTTCATCATTCTTTGCATTACATGGCATGTTCTTTATATTTATTGGACGAGAAAACATCACATTACAACTCAAACATTTGGAGGAGTTGAGAACGAGGGTTGATTTGAAAGAAATGAATATCTGTGCAGGAACTCTTCTCAGAGGTTGGTGAAATTCAGCGATATTCAGTCAATTACGATAGGAGCGGAAGATCAAAGGTAGATATTCAGTCAAGTTTGGACTTCTGAGGAATTCTTTGTGTACTTCTATCTTCAGACATAGTTAAGCAACGATGGTTCTTTCTCTCAGGGCACGGCAGAAGTGGTCTTTGTTCGGCGTTCAGATGCTGCTGCAGCTGTCAAGCGGTACAACAATGTTCAGCTTGATGGAAAGCCAATGAAGATAGAGATTGTGGGAGCAAGTATTGCGCCTCCTGTATTCCCTGCAGTCAACACTGCTATATTTGCAAATCCAGTTGGCTTTCCTCAACGGTACATATTTTTTCCCATTGCAACTTTTTGAAGTCTTCATAGATTCTTGTTTAATTTTAGGTCTACTCGAGAAGTTCAAAAAGTAACACGTATAATTTTTGATTGTTTATATACATGTTTGTTGAGAGATTGAAAATCTATTTGCCATTTTGTGACTTGTTCATCCAGTGGACTACGAAGGGGTGGAGCTATGGGACGACTCAGAGGTGGCAGGGGTAGTGGAGGTCGCATTCCCCAGAGGGGGGGAGGTCGTGGCAGGGGAAGAGGCCGTGGTGAAAAGGTGTCTGCAACTGATCTGGATGCCGATTTGGATAAGTACCACACAGAAGCCATGCAAATAAACTAAGAAGATCTCTTCCTTTCTGATCTTCTTCAGTTGCATCATAGTCTGCATCTTCTTGTCTATGCCATATATTTCGATTTAGTATGCTGCGGTTTGTAGGAAAATTAGCTAGTTCTGGCTTTTACTATTGATATGATTTGGAGTTATTTCATATCAAATTATTCTGAGTTGTTGACCTGAAATTAAAAAGTAGAACAGTGTAGTAGAGTGTTAATATTACTAAGAAGGTTGCTTACTCCATTTCATTAAGTTTACCTTTCTTATAACAAGATGTTTGAAACTTGAAGTCATCCATCTATAAGTGTGTTATTTCTCTATTTGGGGGAACAAAATTCTTGTCAGTACTAAAATATCTGCGAATTACTTTTGCTGTCTTAGTTTTGTAAGAACCCTGCAGTCCTGCTTGTTGGGCAAATTCGGCTATATCTGTTGCAGCTAGACTCTGATAAACCATCTCTGGCATGGTACCACAATCTGTGTATTGACCCAGCACTGAGATTGTAGATTACAAGCTCGCTGAAGTAAATCATATCTCTGGCTGTAATTGCAGAAATATGCACATAGCTAGTTCCAGAATGGCAGAATTGGATCCTCTTCGAGAGAATTTTGATTCAAGAGGAAATTTAAATAAGCAGAGGCAAACTAGAGGAAGAAGAAACACTCTTACTGCAAAAATTTATATTATTTCTACAGGTTGAAGTAAAGAATCAGATGCATCTTTCATTTTAGAGAAAGATCTACATAATGAGGTATAAGCCTCACAAAAAAGCCCCCCTGGATCATTTTTTCATTTTTTTCCCAGGAGGGTCTTAAAAACTTAGTATACAAATTAGTGAATTACATAAAAAAAAAAATGTAATGATAAAAAGAAAATATAAACTCAGGCCCCCAAAGCAAGACTTATGTCTCAGTTCAGGGCTCGCTCTGATGTGAAGTTAGTTCTTGCGTAACAGGACCAACCCCCCAAATTGCCGTACAGACAAGTTCTCTGCAACGCACACAAAATCAATGTTTCTCCGTTAGAAAACAAGAGAATGAAAGATGATTGAGAAAAGATAATTCTGAGGGAAGAACTGAAGGAAGAAATTAGCACTGGTTTTCATACCTGAAGATCTAAGATAAAAAGAACTCGATCTTCGAACAGAACCAGCTTACTGGCAGATGAAAAATTAAATTAATCAAAGAATTACAAGTTACTCCTCTTTCCTGTACATGCCATGTCCCAGCTATCATCTCTACTGCTTGCTACTCTGTATTCAAATCTTCATGCATATCTGAAAGATTCTATCACCCCTCACAGTGAAATATCGACACCATATGCTCTGAATGTATGGAAGACATAAGTCTGGTGGAATAAGAGATGCCTCCAGAAATTTCTCACGACCCTTTATGCAGACTTGTGGAGTTGTTATTTACTTGGTTGTAATCATTAGAGAACTTATAAATGCTAAGCAGGGTCATCCAGCACAAACTCTTTATCCAGTATTTCAAACGAGGATATCAGAAACTATACTTCAATAAGGCTGAGACTGTTGAATATGAAGGTTACATTAAATGCCAACTCACAAGCAGTACCCACTGTTAGACTACCAAGAAGGTCAGATTATAACCTTGTTCCAAGATCACTCGAAAGTTGAATAATGCCGCGGATCTGGAGGTATGGATTTTCCAACAGCTTTTCATTGTTGCTCTGGTTTGCAGAAACAGATACAACCAGTTAGCCTTGCAACATTCATTTAACAGTTCAACTAGGAATATAACAAATGGTAGTTCCTATATTTCGTAGTAAGGATTAACTGCATTGAGTGCAAGTGACAATGGATGATCTAGGTCTCACCTGTTGTGCTCTAAAAATCAGACTCTGTAGTATACGCTGGTACTTTTCAGGTTCTTCCGTCATCATCCTCTGTTACAGTCAGATTGATATTAGCTAAAAAGAACTTTGACCAAAGTAAGATAAATAAAATTCGCAAACAAATTCCAAGCCACCAATGTGTGAGAAAAGATAGTTCTGTGCATGCCTTCAAAAGGAAAGCTGAAGAGTAATATGCAACTCTGGAGTCTGTATCATCCAATAGTTCCCTGTCGAAGGCCCAAACCACAAAGATATCAGCCTTTGCCCTCAAAGAAATTATTGATGGGATGCAGGTAGAGGAACATATTATATTTATACCTGAAGAACTCTTCTCCTCCGACCTCTTGAAAAGCAGCGGCATCATTAGTGCATTTACCAATAAGAAGTAAAAGAAGAGCAGCTCGGATATCTGATGTGGCACCAGGTAGGTTTCCCCTTCCTTTGCTACCCACGGCAACGCCCAGTGCGATATCATCCGTTGCTGCACTGGCAAGTTGTATCAACGGCCAGTAAAGTAGAGGAGTAGGGACACGTGAAACAAGTTGCATTGGAACAATAGCCTGTGCTCTAAGAAGCAATGCTGCCAAAGATGCCGTCTTCCAGAAAATAGAAGGGTTCTGATCGGAGCTCGTTTTGCTAATGGTTTCTTCTGGAAACTCATTCACAAGTTGTTTCTTCTCTTGCAGAGTGGGGGAAAATGTATCTGTGGCATGTTTAAGACTCTCTGTGCTACCAAATACTTTACCGAGTGATGTCAGATCCTCAAGAGGCATTGCGGGAGCAGAAAGAACTCTTAGGCATAATTGAGAGAATAACATGTCACACATCTGTTTTCAGAGAGTCATTGACGCATCAGAGATATATCAAACGTAAGTGCTATATAAACAATGGTTATCTTATCGAGGAACGTAAGTGCTATAGATAATAGTTATCATATCAAGACAATAAAATACATGATACATGAGACGTTTTAAGTTTTGGAATCAACGTACAGAATCTTGGTAACCAAGGGATCAGCAGAAACATAAGTAACCATTAATTGGAGATTGTAAGGACTAGAGTTGAAAACGAATGAACGGGTTTCTTGATGAGCAGTTGAAGTCTCAGATACTCTCAACTGCAATGACAGCCTAAAATGCGGAAGTAATCTACCCAAGTCAGATACTCTCAACTGCAACTAATCTACCCAAATTAGTTGGACCCTTTTTTATATAAAAAAAAAACCCTATAGTTTAGCTGTGCCACTGCCTCATTTAGCCGCTGTTGGAGTAAGGGTAGGGGTAAGTTAAGCAGAGTTAGGGTCCGGTGACAGATCTCCTAACAGCATATGTATCTCTATGTTCTCAAAAGATGATTAGTACAAGGCTCAAACATTTACTTAGGGTGGAGAAAAGAAAATACCTTCAAAATATTAATTCGATCGGTTTCATTTATCTGAACTACCAGGGATAAAGCACTGCTCATTATATCAATCACTGCATTGGCTTTCTCTAAACGGATATCACCATCATGAGAACGGTCACCAACTTCACTACCACTTGATTTTTGCAGCTCGTTTTCGTCCAGCAACAATTTCAATCGCAGAAGGAGCTTCTCTATGACAAAAAGAAAACCTCGTCTAATGAAATTGTGCTTTGACTTCAAAAGACCACGCAGGGTCCAAATGGTTAAAGTAACTTCTGAATCACCAACTGATGCTTCTCGACTACCAGCGAGTCCAATTTGCTGCAGAAAATTCTTAATATTGGACCATATACTTTGATCTCGTTCCTCACTAATCTCTGCAAGTAGTAACTCAACTAACCAAATATACCCATTTTGACGATACGCAGATCTTTCAGAATGAAGAAGAGAATGCAAAGTGGTCCATGACAGTTTCCCTTTCATACTTAGCCCATATTCAAGGGTTACGTCCTCGATACTTTCCAAAGACTTGTAAGATTTTGTGACGCGTATCATGTCCGAGAATTCCCCATCTAAACGACCAAATGAGCTCATAACAATATCAAGTTTTCTTGTTATTTTCTCCAAGAGCTAGAAGGTCAAAAAAAAAGAAAATTAGAGGCAGCAGAAGTCAAAACTGAAATATAAACAATCTGTGAAATTCAAAGAAGAACAAAAAAATTACCACATTTAACCGTTCAGCGTTGGGATATCTGGACAAGGCTAAGGAAATCGATCCTCGCAATACCTCTCCTATGCCCTCCACTCCGTGCTTGACAGCAATGTAAAAAGCTTCAGCAGCATCTGCAAGAGTAAGCATTGAAGCGAGCGGTTGAATCTCCTCAAAGCTGTATTCAGAGTCTCCAATAGCGATACACGTTTCATTTATTTGATGTAAAACATAGTCTAAGAGCACAAGGAAGAGATTTCTCTTTTCTTCTCTTGAGTTTGCCAGTGAATACTGCAAAAAATAGTAGATGACAATTAAAATATGTCACCTGCTATAAAAAAGAACCTTGCTAGACAAAATACTCTCCGAGTTTATCCGGAACGGAGTCATATACATAGATTATAGGAAGTCCTAATATCTGCTGGAATAAATTTACCTCTCCGGGGATATGAATATAAATTTCATTACTAGATGAGGATTCAAAAAAAGGAAAACAAACCATTAACACATCTTGAACTGATTAGGAAAATTGAAATACCATATCACACTAGCTGATTCGATATCACGCTACATACCTCAAGGCAAATGAATTCAATTCCACCAAGTAGATCAACCTGTTCAGCCATAAAAGTAGGAGCACTTGGAGCAGCATTTGTAGCTCCATCAGAAACTTGATAAAACATATTCGTCAACATGCAAATCAGTTTTCCATGAACTAACTCTGCCCATGAATGTTCCCTGCTGATCTCCAAAAGCCACTTAATCACCTGTAAACATTGGATTGATTAAAGATCCCGAAAGAAGGGTATTTATGTAAAGCATGTAAGTTAAGCAGGAAATGAAAGGAAGCTTTGACAGCCTTGTGCTGGTCCATAACGAAGTAGGGAGGACGAGTTGATTAGACCCCATAGTCTACTCTCTCAAGAAGGAAAATAAAAGCTTCAGGCCCAGAAATGATTAAATGATGCACTTCTGTTCAGCTCAAAGACATTTTACATGATCCAACATCCTCAAGACAAGCAATCGTAGCTGCTACAAGTGAAATGCTTTGAGAAGAATCAGAAGTACTAACCCTTATGTCAAGGCCTTCCAATTTGTTCCTCCAAATCTTGCCCCTGTCGCATATAAAGTAAAGTAAACAACTCAAAGCAGATGCCCACACCGATTCTTCCTTTTCTTCCATCTGTAGAATAAAACATTGCTATCTACTGAGATGCCAAAAGTAACAAGAGAACATTCAAAAATATTTACCATCATACACGTGACGTAAATCAGGGTGCATATAATTTTTAGATGGTCAAAGTGTCAAGCACAAGCCCTATAAATATCAACCTGTACCTGAACAAGAAGAAGAAGAATCTCATGCAGAATGCTCAATATCCAAGACTCAAACTTGTCAACAGCTGAGACAGTTCCATTTTCCTTACTTGAATCAGTCTTTCCTTCGACGTCGGCACCAAGGGTTCCTTCATTATTAGGGTACGATTCTAGAGCAGGCTCTTCTTCGATGGTGGGAGGATCATCAGGTAACATAGGTTCCAACAAATGAGCATGAACCCCAAGGTTTAGAATTAAGTCAAATGCACGCACCCTGGATGCTAGTCTTGGAGAACGGAGCATCTCCTGAAATATGAAGACGTTAGAATGAGCTGGGGAAATCACAGGTTAATCGAGGTGATTTGTATGCACAATTGATAAGCACCTCTAGCATTGAAAGAGTGAGAGGAGCAGCAGTCCGAGAATCCATCACATACCTAAAAAAAAAAAGAGGTTCGTCATACTTCCATCTACAATCTAAGCAAGACATACAATGGAAGCATTTCAATTTCACTGGTCATTGCTTAAAGAGGACATACATGTCAATGACAAGTTTAATGAGGACACTGACTGCCACATCCATTGAAGGCTTTCCACTGTTATTACTCAATTTCGATGAAACTGTCATAAGATTTGTTTTTGTGGAAGATGCCTCGGAGGAAGCCGCATTTATAACCTCGAACACTTCAGCAGGATTTAACCGCAATGGTTGTTGCTCACTGATCCAATTAATAAAAATATATATTAAGAGATGGACATTTAAACCATGGCTATGTAAATTTCTTTCACCAAACAATGTGAGTAAACAATGACACTGAACATATCAAACACACAATTTGATCAGCAGACTCAAAGCAAGGGTAAATCTCTCACCTGTAGTGGCGATACTGGAAAAGGGGCCGAGAGCGTGGGCGGAATGTATTAACTTGCGAATCCTCCCTGGAATGAATAAATAGTTATTACATGATAAAGGAGAGTCTCACACAATCGAGTGAACCAGTAAAAAAACTGGATAAAAATGCAAACATAAAACAAGCCAACAAAAGAAATTCCGTATGAGAATGAGAATTAAGAGAAAAAGAACATACCAAATTTGGTTGGGTCCTGGCTTTGTACGTTTAGCAGCAGTTATTGCTCTCAAGTGGGACCGAGCAGAGGCAAAATTAGTGGCAGTTGTGACTGTAGAAGGCTGCAACAGTTGATCAGGATCAGGTATATCTTGATTGCCAGAATGTCTCCAAGGCTGCCCTTCCATCTCCCCTACGAGAAGAGCAGCAGCTCCAACTTCCAGGAAGCTATGTGTGCTAACTTCTTGGGGCCTAGTAACACCATTACTGTAATCAAGCCGATGATGTAAGGACACACTTAGCAGTATTAGCAATTGAACTTCAACTCTGAGACACTCATACCAAACTCTAGCAATCGAAATAGTAGCCATCGGTTACCTGTCAGCAGTTAGCGAGGACGACTGTTTATCTCCTAGCCACCGCCATTTAAGAACATCAGTGGATATGTAATCAGCACCTTCTTTCCCTTCAACTACTTCAACAATTGTTGAGTTAGGAACAGATACTATTGAAGCCTCTTTCCTCTCAGGAGAATCTCTAACTGAAACAGCTGCAGGGCTTAACTGGGTATTAAAAGATTTACTCAGGAATGATGACAATGATGGGAGGGACTGTTTCGAGGCTGTAGAGGCCAATGAAAAAGCTGCTGGTTGGAATGATCTTTTCGGAATATGCCGAGCTAATAAAGAACGAATATAATTTAACGACTTAATAAGAGCTCCAGATGCAAAACTAGAAGCAGGCAAAGATGAAGGAAAAGTATTTGTAGATGCACTGGGTGCTCCAGACTGTTGTTGGCTTAATGATTTTGACCAAGGTGATACTCTCCTAGTTGTGGTAGAATCACACTCTAAAATTGAATTAACACAAAACTGATCAATTAGCTGTAATGTCTGTTCACTGGGTACATATCTGCAGAAAGAAGAAGAAGAAAGTAAACACAAGGGTCGTATACTATCAATGTTTAATATACAAAAGGTAATGGTCCAACATGAACTTGATTTAATACTGGTGGATGTTTATATCTTAAGAGTAATTAGACTAAAAACTCTTGGATAGTTTTTGCAGAAACTGAAAGCGACATCTACTGTTAGAGTTATATGGTTGTATGGATTTGGTTTTATATGGTGAAAGGCGGCAAGAACTATCTGACTGATACAATAAGCCAATAAGACAGCAAATACTCAAGATAGCTTACTCAAATGCCATGTCCAGCCCTCTAGACTCACATACAATTCCATTCAGGGAAATCAAACTGTGTTCTTCACGGAGATGGTCACTCCGGCTTTCATTTCTAGGTTTACAGACATCTCCTATTCTATGTGAGTACGTGTACCAAGTTCAGGTAGTCTATATGATCTTTCCTTCCTAAACATATACAACTAGCAAGAACTTGTAAGTTAAAACAAACATACCGCAATAGATATCTCTTCAATAGCGCCACACACCTTGCAACAACTGCAGGACTGGTACAAGTAAGTGTCAGCACTAAGAGAAAAAGACAGTAAAACTATACTAATTGCATTTCTGAATCTGAAACTACTCATACGAAATACCTGCGTTCACGCTCTGCTAGTGCGTGCTCTATGATCACACTATATGCTAAGTCAATCGTCGAAGTGGCTGCAATATAATCCTGCCACAAAAAGATCCAAATTTTACCACAATTAGATTCCTAAACTCAGAGAAAAACCCCCAAATTTGAAAATCTCCAACTCACTAAATCACTGTATAAATAACCTAATTCTCCAAATTCCAATCAGATCAAAACAAATCACTAAATTTCAACACAATTAAAAACCATAACACATCAAATTAGGCAAAATTTAGCAAATTTAACAAAAACCCAGACCCAAAAAACCCCTAAATTTCTGTAAATTGAACAAACCCTTAGAGTTCGAGTAGCTTCAGTAGAAGAGTTCCCATGATGAGACGAAGAAGAAGATAATGAAGACGATGAAGAAGATGAAGATAAACAATCAGCAACAGCTCTTCTTAATGGTTCAGGTGGTTTCTTAAATGATGAAGATCTTAATCTCTGAGACACTCCTCCACCACCACCACCAAACTGCAATCTTGCACTTCCTGGACTACTTCTCGATGGACTGAAACTTTTCTCCATCACTCTGCAAAATTCGAAACCCTAATTTTTCAAAATTCTCTAAACATTTTTTTTTTGAAAATTTGAAGACCCCCAAATTTGAGAGACAAAGATTTTTAAGTGTTTGAGATTTGGAAATAAATTCGGGTTTTTTCTTTTTATTTCGGTTGGTTTATTGATTTTATTTATTAATCTGAGCTGTTAATTTAAAAGTATCCACTAGTGAGTCTAGCTGGCAGTGGGGTGGAAAAAATTCTCTCATTTTTTAAATGTTTGGAGGGTATTGTGGTCTTTCGATGTTTTATTTACTTTTTTTTGTTTTTTTTTTTTTATGCCAAAGAAGTGATAGATTTATTAACCGGAAATAGGTACATTGTCTGCTAATAAGGTTCTCTCAATAATACTAGGGGTTCTAGTGACTCCAAATTGCCTGCTGAACTTAGCTAGTTTGTCAGCAGGTTTATTACAGATTCTAGGAATAAAACGACATTCCCACTGTGGGATACTTCTAAGACATTCCATGACATCTAGCAGATTATCTTCGCTTTCCCAAGCTATTACTGATGCTTGCTTATTGATGTAGCTTTCAATTCCTTTCAAATCAATTTCCAGTACTACGTGTGTGTGTTGTAACTCCTTGCTCCATTTGACAGCTTCGAAAAAGGCCAGACATTCCGCTTATTCAGAGTCTTTTACTCCTGCATAGCATTTTGCAAAGCTTCCCCTCCATTGACCTGCAAAATCACGTAGAATGAGGGCAATACCCGTTAGTCCAGTGTGTGTATCATACGAAGCATCACAGTTTATAGTAAGAAAAGGTGGTGCAGGTGGTTTCCAGTGTCTAGATGATGTGTTATAATGCGCAACAGAATTATTAGATTCCTGCTTTGCATATAGACTCTCTAGATAGCTAGCAAATCTTATAGCTCTCTTTGCAGTTGTTTGAGGATTGGCTTGCTTGTGTTGAAACTGCACTTCGCATCTTTCATTCCAGATTGTCCATGCTACTATCATGGCCAAGTGTAGCCATTTAGATTGTGAACTATCTTGTTGAGCTGATTGCATCCAGGCTTCAAAAATTGAGGGTATAGCAGTGAGTACCCCTGTTACAACACTCGATCCACCAGGAATTATCATCCAGACAGCTCTTGAGAAAGGACATGTAAACAAGACATGCATAGTATCTTCATCGTGTTGGTTGCAAAGGGGGCAGGTTTTACTGATGTATCTGCATGATCTTGAGAGCCTCTCGTTTGTTGGTAAAATGTCAGAAGGACACTTCCACCAGAAATGATGTACTCTCGGCCACATTTAGGGCTGCACAAGACCCGCCCACCATACCCAAACCCGTCCGTACCCGCTAAACCCGTGGGTTTTTAGTCCATACCCGCCCGTTGTGGGTGCGGGGTTGGTTATGAAGAAGAAAAAAAACCTATGTCTGTAGGTGCGAGGTTGGTTTAAGCTAATACACGTCCATACCCGCCCAAAAACCCCGCAGATTATATACCATTAGATAAAACTAATCTTAGAAGTCCATTATGAAACCCTAATACTAGTAGATATGATAACTGATAACCCTCATTCACTTTCTATACTCTTCTCTCTGTTCGGCCTCTCCTCTTCTTCCTCCTCAGTTCTTCTTCTTCTTCAATTACTTAAATCTTCTGAGAAATCGACAACAACAACTTCGAATCTTCACTTAAATCGACAACAATCGAAAAATCGATTCAACACTTAAACGTGAACTTCCTAGGTATGAAAATCAACAGATTCAACACTTAATCTTCATTTTTACTCATCGATTAGTTATTTTATGTGATTGGATTGGGTTTTGAATTCAATTTTGGTTTGATTACTAAAGCGGGTTTCAGCGGGTTTAAACCCATACCCGCCCAACCCGCCCGCTGTTTGTGGGTGCGGGGTTGGTTATGAAAAAAAAACCCGCAGTCTGTGTGTGCAAGGTTGGTTTTAGCTTATACCCGCCCATGTGCAGCCCTAGCCACATTTTGATATCACATAGCTCTTTCCATAGTATTTCTGTGTTCTGAATCTTAACTAAGACTTCAGTGTCACCTAGACTTATCTTATGGAGCTTTTTATAAGAAGATTTGAGAGTAAAGTTTCCGTTTCTTGTGAGATTCCAAACAAGGTTATCCTGAGCAGCTATTGGTATTCTCATATTCAAAATAAGATGTGCAGTATCAGTTTCAAAGAGTTGCTGCACAATAGTCACGTTCCATTGTTTACCATCCTGGGTTAATAATTCTTGAACCCAGATGTAGTCTTCACTACTTTCAGTCCCTTCCTTAGGAATTGGAGGTTCTGTCATTCCAGTGATCTAAACATCTAACCAAATCTTGATTTTATCTCCTCTGCCAAATCTCCATCTGCTATTAGCTTTGATGAAAGGTAATTGTTTCTGCACTCCCTTCCAAGCCCAAGAACAACTTGATTTTGGAGTTGCATGAATCATACTAGTTGAAGGGAAGTATTTAGCTTGCATATCTTTTACCCATGGCTCATATGGATTACTACACATTCACCAAGCTGCTCTGGTTTGAAGTGCTTGATTGAGAATTCTTAAATCTCTGAACCCATGTCCACCCAGATTCTTGTGCAATCCAAGCTTCTTCCAAGAAGTGATAGAGGTTCCTCTTTTCTTTGTGAATCCCCACCAGAATTCCCGTTGCAGTGTATCAATTTGTTTGATGATATCCACAGGTATTTGAAGACAACTCATTGTATAAGAAGGTATAATATTGGTTATTGTTTTTATTATTAGTGATTTACATCATTGCGACATAGACTCTCCATTCCACTTTGATAATCTGCATTTAACTCTTTCTACCAGGCCTGTGAAGCATTCGATCTTATTCTTCCCAATAAGGAGTGGTATACCCAAATACCTTTCATGAGAATTCATTCTATGTACTTTTAGTCTTCTAGTGAGCATTCTACAAAACCTCTGTGGCACATGTACACTGTAATAAACATTGGACTTTTTAAAGTTCACTAGTTGGCCAGAGGCCTTACCAAAATCTTTAACAATATCAAGTAGATTATTAACATTGTGCATGTCTGCATTTAAGAACAAAAAACAGTCGTCTGCGAAGAATAAATGGGATATAGATGGGGCACCTATAGCAATTTTGATACCTTGAATTTTTCCATTGTGTTCAACATGAATTAAGAGCGCTTCCATAGCGATTATGAACAAATAGGGTGACAACGGATCACCCTGTCTGACTTCTCGTGTTGGTTTGTAGGCATGGCACGGAGCACCATTAAGAAGGATAGATATCTGGATGGTGCTAATGCACTGCATAATCAGGTGACACCATTCCAGACTAAATCCCATTTGTACCATGAAATCCAAGAGAAAAGACCACTCGAGTCTGTCGAAAGCTTTCGACATATCGAGTTTCAAAGCCAAAAACTTAGAAGTCTCCTTTTTGTCATTCATTGTGTGCACTATCTCTTGAGCAAGATGAATATTATCTGATATTTGTCTTCCCGGGACATACGCTTCTTGGAGTGGAGAAATGATCTTCTTCATGACTTTCTTCATTCTTGATGACAAAATCTTTGATATTAACTTGTATGAAGTATTACAAAGAGCAATTGGACGCAAATCGGATGGAAACTGCTTATTCTTTGTTTTTGGAATGAGGGTGACATTAGTGGCATTCAAACTTTTGAGAAGATATCCCGTACGAAAGAAATGTTTTACCATTTCCATCATGTCATTACCTACAATATCCCAATGTGATTTAAAGAATCCAGGTGGAAACCCATCGGGACCCGGTGCTTTCCATGGTTTCATATCCTTTAGAGCTTTTATAATTTCAGCATTATCTGGTATGCGTGTTAGTTCGACATTGTCAGCAGCTGTGATTACTTGCGGAATGCATTGAAGGATAGACTCATTTTTCTCCGGAGAAGTAGTGGTATGCAGAGTACTATAATGGTCCACTAGTAATTGCTCAAGCTCTGCTCTGGTGGTTCAACAATTCCCATCTGCGTTTTTAAGGGCAATAATGTTATTTATGGATCGTATTTTATTAGCATTTGCATGGTGGTATTTGGTGTTTCTATCCATTTCAAGATAGTACTCATCTCTAGCCTTTTGTCCCCAAAATTCGCTTTGTATTTGATGCCAATGCTCTATTTGATTCTCCACCTGAAACACTTTTTGGTTGGTATCATTGTTTGGATCATCTTGTTGAACTTCTTCCAATTGCTGATGAAGTAGATAGATATTACTTTGGATACTTCCAAATTTTTCTCTATTTTGAGATAGATCTTCTAGTGGAAACTAGTTTGGAGGAGAACTGGAAAGCATGAGACCCATTGATTGTTTGTTCCCATGCAGCTGCGACTTCTGTCTTGAGAGTATCATCCTTCTCGTAGCATTGAAAGTATTTCCAATTTCTTTTATTATCACCGTTAGAAGATGAGGTATCTAGCATGATTGGGCAGTGATCTGAGCCCAACTGTGGAAGATGGAGAAGTTTTGCATCTGGTAAATGGATGGTCCATTCCCCATTTACTAAGGATCTATCAATCCTCGATCTTCTAACTCCAGTACCATGAACGTTACTAGACCACATAAAAGACCTACCCACATAACCAAGATCATCTATACCCGCTTCATATATCATCTTGACATACGGTGCATCTCTTGAGGAAGTATCCACTAATTTGGAAGTATGAGAAGTACTTGAGAAATTGTTGGAGACTCGTGCTCTATCTTCATTCTTGAAAACCAAATTAAGATCGGCAACAATCACCCATGGCTGTTGAATATATTGGCTTTGATTCTTGATAAAATTCCATTGAATTTCCTTTTTTTTTTTTGGGATATGAAGAACCATACATGCACGTTAATAAGAACTATGGCTTTGATGGATCATCCTGCACCATACAGTTAATAATCCAAGATTCTGCATGCATAGTTTTAAAGTGGAAACCATCTTTCCAGAGGAGGATCAGTCCTCCAGCAAGACAAACAGAGGAAATAAGTTTGCTATTAGGATACTTATATGGTTTGATAAGCCTTATCATTTTATCTTCACCTATCTTAGCTTCAGAAATAAATATAGCGGTATATCAAATCTTTAAGGTGGTCTCTGGTGGTCTTACTAGTGAATCCTTGACAGTTCCAAGCTAGTACTCCCATGGTTGTATTAACTAAATAAATTACTGAAGAATTTATGCAACTATGCTTTATGACAATGTGACTACTATTAAAAACGCATAAAAGATTAGATTCAATATTAGGAGAAAAATAGAAGATTATGATTACCTCAATTGCATGGCCCTCTTGATTTTGCATGGTATCAGCCCTTGTGTTTTCACTTTTGGTATCATTATCAGTTAACTCAACAACATCCATGAGTTCAGCTTGAGTGTTCAGTGTAGAAGCATCATTAACAACCCATCCATGAACAAATAAAATAGGGCCATGAATGGAAGGACCAGCCCCATTAGTCTGGCTAACTTGGTTTCTGGCTCTTTTAGTTGTTCTATTTTCCTCAGCAGCATCTGAAATAGTAGCATCTTTATCGATATGAACAAATTCATCATCAATATCTTCCTCATTGTCAGTCTTCTTCTCTGCAACATTCTTCTTAGTAGCACAATGAGCTTCATATTCTTCTTGAGTCATGGCTCTTTCTCTTAACAACTCAGCTACTTCTTCACAGGCATCAACATCATGATCAATGGTATAACAATCCTCACAAAGACTATGTGGTTATTTTACCCAATGATATCTTATCCAGACAGGTTCCCCTGAGTTAGAGTTCCACCATTCTCCTCTTTTAAGGGGTTTCTTCAGATCAATCTCCACACGCGCAGTGATCATGTTTCCAGAACGTGGCCTGTAGTTATTGGGTTCTATAGAGATTTTCGTTCCCAGATCTTCAATGGCCTCAGTCACCACCGCAACATGATGATGTTCTAGTGGTAAACCTTTGAATTGAACATGCCAAGCTTGCTTTGATAACACATAATCTTTTTAAGCTATTTTTTTGTGTATTCTTGCAGCGCCAGTAGACTTCTGTGCACGTTCCATGGTATCTTTTTCATAATATCCTTCATATCTTTTTGAGAGTTGAACTTGAAAACAAACAGATACTTCCCTACAACTTTCATCTCCCTCTTTTTATAATTCTTCCAGAGGATATTCAGTTCATCCTTGATGGTTGAGGTTTCGATTTCGTCATCTTCATTGATTAAATTGCCAATCAAGCTATTAGCCCATGCATCAGCAGCTTCATGCAGATTTTTTGTTGATCCGATGGCACACATGTTGTTTCGAATCGTAGTGCTCTTCATTTGTTCAGTGATATTATTAAGACTGTTGTTATTTCCATACTCCATTAAATCACAGCTGTTGTTCTCTGCTGTAAGGTTACTGCAGAAAATGTTTTCCTCTGGTTGCTAAGAAGTTTCCTTACCTATATAGTGGAAAGAAAATAAAGGAGAAGATATCTGAATATTTGGTTTCCTATATCTTGACCAAGAATAATTCAAAATATGGATAAAATATTTTCTATGAGAAGTTGGTTGCATGGAAACCGAAAAATAATGGATTTTCCTACAATTAAGGGACCTAAATGGCGGAAATCTGAGTTTTTGAATTTGTTGAAGATGAATCGGGAAGTGACTAAGTTGATGAACTAGAGGTTTCATGGATTCAAATATTTGATTTGGGGTGTAATGATGGTTCTCATAATGAGAGATACTCGATGCTGATATATTGTTGTTTAGCAAAATTGTTATATGAAGTTGAGTTGTGATAGGCAATATAGCCATGTTTGACAAAAATGTCGAGATAATGATACTAAAGTGAAACACAAAGGTCCAAAACTGGAAAGGATCCATCTGAATCAAGAAAAGCCTGCAAGAGAAAATTAGCACTCCATTAGAGAGATCAAGATCAAAAAATTTTAAAAGATTTTCTTTTGGAAAAACAAAAATGCAGAAAGACAATTAAAGAATGCCAACTTTACGAAGATTGATGTGATTCATAAATGAAAAAACATGAGAAAGGAGAAGAAAAGGGACAACATAAAAGAGAAAAAACAGCAAAGATAAAAAAATCAGATTAAACAAATAAGAAACAGATCAAAAACTCCTAAAACATGATTAAAAGATGACACTGAGTTAACTCAGAAAATCTCCCGATTCACAGAGCATATTCATGTACACATCCCAAAATCCAGACTTTTTATGTTTTATTTACTTTTTTAGGTAGTTTTTCTATAAGCAATTGATATTTACTTGAATTTTTAGTCGTGTAAAACCATTGGCAGGAGATGCTTAGCTTAAAATTACGCAGCGTCCTCAAATGAAAAATTTTAGAAACCAAATTCATTAAATGACAAATTACTTGAGTTCAAAACTCTTCAGTATCAAGATATCAGGATGGAAATTCTTGAAAATGTGATTAGGATGGAGATTTAAAAGTGTTCTTCGCATCCAAGTTAAATATTGTTATTGCGATTCAAAAATAATCAAAAGTATAAGTTTGATTTAAATTCAGTTGTTACGATTTATATGTTGTTTACACATTTGGTTCTTTTAATTGATAATTAATTTCAATATTTGTATGTCCCTTCTTTGCAGAGTATTATGTTGTCATGCCTCAAAATTTCCTTAATGAATTTTGGAATAATAGTTGATAAGATTTATTTCCTGGAAAATCTCTATTATTGCACTAGTCAATAATGGTTATAGTGCTAAACACAAGAATTACTCCATCCTTCGTATCATTTAAAAACTTAAAGATAATTCCTTGGAAATCAAAACTTAAACAACATCCGTACATCTCAATCTCCTCCACCATTTCAACTCTTACTATGAGCATACACAAATATTACAGGAATGATTGTATGTATACCATAAAAACATCGTAAGTAATTTCATATACATATATATAGATAGGTATTCAGTAAGACATGTAACACTCTGCAAGTTTGTGTCACACGTATGTCATTCTCGACATGTAATTCTATCACAATTAAATACAAACTAGTCTCTACTCTACGATAGTGCATTTGATTGTTTTGATAGTGTTCCATCTGATTCCCATCATTACCACCTAGTTAAATTAACAAGAAAGTAATACTCCATCCTGTGAACCCTCAAATTTTCCAATCTTCTGAACTTTCAAAACTGTTATTGCAAGTTTTTGTTGATTATTTTGGCTTTTGTGTAACCACAAGAAGGCATTCGACACATAAAATAGACACTAGTCATCTATGACGTAATCTATAAATTGCATGAGGTGGGAGGGGTCGGAGGAGAAACTCCATAATTCACCTTTTTGGCTACAAAAAATATGTTTTTGTTGCTCAACAATCCATCTCGTTACATAAAAAGTCGCTTCATTAAATGAAGTAGGTCTTATAAACCAAAAAACACTTATAAATTCAAAAGTTGTGCATGCTTATAAATTCAAAAGTTGTGCATTGTAATTCAAAATGTACACGACCTCAAAGTCCCAATATGATCCACAATCTTCCTCTTGAAACCAGGTATTAATTCCTCGTGACCCAATTTGCGTTGTGACCAAAAATATGGCAATGTAATACAAATGTCACTGGACTTAAATCTACATTGTAACCAAAACCTATATCAACTAAGATTACACGTATTATCAAGACAATCCACGTTTCAAGGTTGTATTTCGAACAAAATCATTTTTTTCCGAAAGAAATCACTATATAGAGAAAATTTCACCATACGATTAAAGTGAAGAGACAAAAAATTGTATTTCTAAAAAATTATGTCAAAAATGATAATATCACTCTTTTTGGGGAAAAAAACTGATACTTCACTATAACATTCTTGTAGATATCACATGGAGTAAAGTAATAACGGAATTTGTAAGCACCAGCAACTCATGTTTTATGCTTCATAAAAAAAAACTCATGTTCTTAAAGAATGGTAAAATATAAGTAGAATAACATTTTAAATTCAATTTCAAATATTACTGAAAACGTATTAAGTTGGTGATTCACTAATCATCTTATCTTAATTAATCAATTTACTCTTTTCTTTGTTTAAGTTAAACTTAGAGAATAAATTAAATCATTAATTTTAATAATATTTTATGGGAATCAACTATATTGTATATGTCGTTCTAATTAGATCTCAATAAATTATATTAATCGTACGTAATGGTTTGTAGGCATTGCCTCCGGATTTAAAAAGAAAGATGGCTAGCTAATATTAGGAATTGGCAAAATCTGATTGTTGAAGGCAACTGTTAGGTGGTTAAAATTTTAAGTGACACGAAACTTTAAAACTATAGAGAATCTCATCTTATCGATGAAATTCACAGCAAGATTGCCTCCTTAAACTCCACCACATTTAGTTTTGTTCCGAAAAGCCTAAACGAAACAGTACATCATAATCTCGCAAGTTATGCAAAGTCCCAACATATCCAACAATTGTGGACCTATTCCTAACCCCTCAAGATATATTCAAGAGCTCTTTTCTTCTTCTTAATTTTTGTTTTTTATTTCTCTCTGCGCACCTACAGTATAAAAAACAAATAATAATAAAATAAAATAAACTCTCATGTTGGATCTTTAAATAAATATTTGATTACACCTAGTGAATCTATAATTGAAGATTTAAATGACAATTGTGATATAATAATATAAATAATTGTTTAGTTCATTTGAGATGTTAAGATGGCAGTTTAACAAAAAAATATTATACATATGACCTTATATAGGGAACTATTTCTGAGATTAACTTCGGGGCTACAATTTCTCAGGGGCTGCCCTGGTATAATCTCCTGCTAAATTGTAGAATTCTACCAATATATAAAGAGGTCTGTCTTTCATGTTGCTAAATTGTAGAATTCTACCAAATTCTGGGATTAGAAACAGAACCAGCCGTCATACAAAACGGTTGTAACCCCCTCGCTCGTTGCAAAAGTGGGTGTTACATTTTTTTGTAACGACTTTGTGGCCGTTATGAATTTTTTTTAACGACCTTCGAATGCTGAGCTTGAAATAAGCATGAATTTTCCACGTGGTAACGGCTCGGTGGTCGTTATTTAATTTTTTTGCAACAGGGGATGTTGTAATACTCATAACCGTTATTTAACTTTTTGTAACAGCAAAAAAATTACCGCCAGTCAACATTGACCAGGTCAAGGATGACCGGCAGTTCATTTTCTGCCGGAAATAAGCCGGAATTCCAAAAAACAACCTGCATACACCTTTCATTTCATCCTCCGCAATCAACAATATTTTCTTCAATCAAATTCATCTCACATTCAATCAAATTCTTATCACATTCAAATAGCTTAATACAAAAAGAACTTAAATTCTTCTAAGTATCAAAATTTTGTTAAGTATGAAATACTAAGGGGATACTAAGTATCGTTCATAGAAATTCTTATGTTCACAAATTCATCTAACTTAGTGTTGATGGTGGTTTTTAGACAAAGGGTAAAATCGTAAAACCCCAAATAACCTAATGTCACCAAAGTGACACATTTATTAGAACATTCAATGCGTGTAGTCGGTAATTAATAGGGGTATTTTTTTCAAATTAGGTTACAACGAACAAAACCCTAATTCACCTCCGTGCCAATGGCAAACCATGCCAGCCACACCTAGCAAGAGCTAGCCGTATCTCTATGCCAATGGCAAATCATGCCAGCCATACCAAACGCGCTGAAGCATGCCAACCATGCTAGCCGCACCTCCATGCCAATGGCAAATCATGCCAACCATACCAACACCTAGCCCGAGCTAGCCGCATTTCTATGCCAATGGCAAATCATGCCAGCCATAATAAGCGCACCGAAGCATGCCAACCATGCTAGTCGCACTCGTGCCAATGGCAAATCATGTCAGCCACACCTAGCCCAAGCTAGCCGCATCTCTATGCCAATGGCAAATCATGCCAGCCATACCAAGCGCACCGAAGCATGCTGGTCGGTTGTCAATCCGTCAAATATAATTTCACTTTTCCAATCAACTAAATATAAATATAGTATTCGATAAGAAAGAGTTCGTATCCACAGGGAGGCGTTTGTTGTTATAAACTTTAGGTTTCTAGAATAACCCAAGGTATGTTTGTTGTATTTAAGCAAATAAAAGTAATTAAAAGCAAAGTAAGTAATTCGAGAAATCAATAAGGAGAAGATATTGGTCAAGGGATGGTATCATTCACAAACATGTATTTTCATCAATGATTAGAATTGGTATTTAATCTCGTATTTATTAAAAGTCCTAGGATATCTTGATCGCAAGTATAACCCGTTAATTCCTGTTTTCATCACAACCACATTAAAAGATGCATAAGTGAATTCTTCGTCGAAAGCAACCTAAAGTGTAAAAGCACAATTAAGTTTAACTCCCTAAAAGCATTAAGATTTATGGAATAAGACTCATCAATGTAAACGAATGTGTAAAAGCACTAAACGCTTTTAACAAAAGTTATGATTCACTTGTGACTAATAGGATATATCACTATAAGCACTAATCACAATTATGCTACTTAGAATCGAGGGATAAACAACGTTTTCGTATTGAAAACCCTAATATAGCTCTAGAGATGAACACAAATCGGATTGATTCGGACTCAACCTAACAAGTTTTCAAATCTTATGACAATATTAATTGTGAATCACAAACAATAATTACTGAGACAAAACTAATTCATTGAATCAAAAGCATGTTGAGAAATCAACTTTTATCCCATAACCAATAAGATGTTTAGCTACTCATAGCTATGGAGTTCATCATCATCAATATTCAATAATAAAACAAGGAAGAAGAAGAACAAAACCAAACCCTAGAAGCGTAAACAAAAGTGGCTCTCCAAAATTCCAAGAAAAAGATATCCCATAAGTTGTAGAAGACCTTCCCTTTTATAGCTTTCTCCAACTTCTAAAATTAGGTCTAGTCTTCAAAGTCCATTAGGTGAAAATCCACCAAGCCCATAAGAAGGAGAAACTGTGTAGAAAATACGCCCAAAAACGGTCGCCGGAAGTCTGGGATTGTGGCCGGAAATCGGCAGGAAAAGTCGCCAGTAAAACATGTCCGGTGATTGAAAAGTCCACCGGCCACCGGTCAACGGGTCGTAACGGTCGGTCAACGGGTCAAAGCTCGGGTCAGTCACGAGTCGGATCATGAGTTAGACAGTGAGTTAGACAAAGCGAGTTAGACAGTACATTGGTAGAAGGCCATTGCATTGGCCGAGCTTTGTAGCACAATCATTGTGCTTGACCATGACGGGTGACTCACTTGCACATATCACCATCTTCATTCAATACCCATCACCACCGCAAAGACTATAACCAAAACCCTTTTATCACATTCCTGGGTGATTTCTCCTCTCACTCACCATCTCAATCATTAAACTCATCTCACCGCATCACCATTTCTTCATCACTAGCACACCCAATGTGCTCACTGCACCCAAGCCATGATACCACAGCTCCAAATCCTCCCTTAGTTTGCCAACTGCACACGCTGCCTGGGGTTCCGCACTATCATCCTTCTCGCCTGCCATTCCATTTCTTTAGCTCGTGCCAAAATGGCAAGCAACACTTCACTCACAAAATAAGAAATCAAAGCCATCATCACAGCTTTGTCAACTCACATTGTTGCCTCACGACCGCAAATTAAACAACTCATCTCAAATAAAGAACCATCATCTCAAAGCCACTCAACCATGGCATATTAGCAACACCATCAATAACTCCACCGGGCCATACGCCATTCATGTTCACTCAGCTACTCGCTAATAAAACACAGACTCATCCTTTCTCGCCAAGCTCAAGACCAACAACAACCTCGACCGCCATCCAACTCCTTTGGCACCGGCCTGTCGGCTCGGCACCAAAGACACCCGCCGGGCCAACATCTCACCTTGATGAGCTCAAACTTGAGCTGCAATTCAATCAACTCCCTCCAGAAACAGCACCATACCCATTTCTGCAATCATTACCTCCACCTGAACCACAGCCACAAGCCTCATCACCTCTGGCCATTCAATCCCTGCAATCATTCATCCTAACATACATCTAAGGTTTGGTGCTTCAAACACCAACACAACGTCACTCCCTATATGGCATGAGCTTCTCAATCGACAGCAAACATCTAGCTTCATTAGTTCATCTTTAGCTCCTGCTAAAACCCAACTTCAAACCTCCATTTCCCTTGCCTTCACTGCACTCCAGCCCATGACAATCACCAGCTGCAACCTCAAGAACTTGAGCCACTGCAATTTCATTTCAATTCCAACTCCATTTCCCCAGTTCCCCTGTATTGCAAGCACCAGAACAAGACACAACCATCTCTGCCACAAATCCCATATTCTGCAGCTTTCTTTTCTTGTTAGCTCACCAGTGAATCCTAGTACCCAACTACAGTCCCTTCTAGCTAGTGCCATTATAGCCACGCATTATATTTCATCCCTGCAATCTCCCATCTTCTAATGCTGCTCAACCAACAACTCAAGAGACCTGTAAATCACCATACCAGCAGACCCATTAGCTCTGAAAACCCTGGACTGCAGTTCAGATCTGTCCACCTTCAACTCCATTCTAACTCAGCAAAACAGCAGCTGTATCTCACTGCAATTCGAGTTCCAGTGTCAACATCAAGTTACAAGACCCTAACCTCAATCTCCACATCCTCCAGGTACCCATTGCAGCATCCCATTCACAGCTACATCTCAGGCCTCTCAAAATCCATAACAGCAGCACCTTGAATCAAAACCCCAACTCTGACTCCACCCATCTGAAACAATCTATCAAATAACCCATCTATATGGTTTTCAATTGAAGCTCAGAGAACCAATTCGACAGATTCATCTCAAGGGTTGGTTGAATACTCATTTCGATCTCCATCTTCTCCCTGTTGTTCTCAGATTCGAACCCCTTTCCAATTTCTGATCTCACAGCAGCATCAATTTCTCGCTAAACCACGAGCTCAGCTCCTTTAATCCACCAGCGAAACTCATCGATCTGTATTCTTCTGGCTCTTCTATTCAATTCGACAACAATCTTCAATCAAACCCTAGCTTCTAATTCCCGAGCAACACAACACAGATACATGAACTCGAGCTCAATATTCGATGAACAACACCATTCATTCCAAAACCCTAGCTCTTGAGATCCCAATTTCCCTCAAATTTCTTCCAATCTAGCTCCTTCTATCTCTCACAGAAACAACAAACTAAATTCTGAGGCTGAGAACGATTTCCTTCTTCACGACCAAATGATAAGGTTGCCTGTACGGCCATTATTAAGGCACCAGGACAATGGATATGGGCCACCAATAAATCTCTTTGTATTATCGGTCCTTGGGAACGACAAGCTTAATTGTTGACTTTGCTTACAACCTTCTCATACGGACCCGGAATGGCCTCGTTCTTTCGCCGATAGCTTCGCCTTTTTGCTCCAATTGGGATGATTTCCGCTTCTTTTCCTCCGTGCGACTCCAGAGTACCTAACAACTCAAAAACACACGTAAAGTGCATAATTCACAAGAAAAATAGCAAAGACAGCGTAACTACTAGATAGTAAATACGGTGTATTCTACACTGTCGATTCCCCCACACTTAGACTTTGCTAGTCCTCGAGCAAATCAAACAAAACAATAAAGTACAACAACCTCGTGTCGTCGAGGCTACGGTCACTTTTAGCATAAATAACAAGCCTTTAAACCCCTAGGTGTCCCTAGTGGACGAGTTATAGTCTCGTGAGGGTTTACTAGAGATATACCCACAAAACCTATATTACCAACTTACTAGTTCTCCGTAATGATAGTATCCAACGTGCTAAGAAGACATAGAGATTCTCGCACACTAGTCATAAGAAGTTAGACACATAAATGAACACAATCTCATTCTTAAAAGTTGAGAGAGAGATAACCATCCCTTCTCGAAAGAAATTCGGGTTCGGAGTGATCAAAAGTCTCGACTCGCCTCACAAGAAAGGGTTTTATGATATTGCTCTCAATAATAAAATGACTCTTTATGGGTCACACATGTGTCCAGGTTGGAATGAAGAGAGAATCGCGACACGTTGAATGGTAGGAAGGCATAACCCTCCAAATATTTTGAAAACCCACATCTTTTATATATTTTTGAAAACCCATTTTTCTCGACGATCTCTTCAAAGGAAATCAAACCATTTAACGAAGGTGGGAATATGCTTACTTACGGTGAATCCGTTCTCGGCGTGCGACTAGCACCACTCTCACAAGATCCATAGAAACGTCTTCGGTCTTCTATCGGTGTCTTCATCTTCGTCTTCTGTCTTCAACTCTTGATGATAACTCGAACCTCGTAGAATCTTGACAATATGATTCTTTCCTCAAATTCCTTGTCGCTTGAAACTTCATTATAGATATTCCTTCTTTCCATAGGCTTTATTGAAAGAATACAAAAATAAATTATACAAACCCAAATCTTTTTTTCTTTTTTTTTTTCTTCTTTTTCTGTTTTTTTCAATTTTTTTTTTCTTTGAATAACAAATAAAAACAAAAAAAAAAAAACATTTTTCTCTTGTCTCTTTTTTTTTTTTTTTTTTTTTTTTTTTTTTTTTTTTTTTTTTTTTTTTTTTTTTCATTGAGACAAGAGAAAGTAAAATACAAAAAATAAAAATGTAAATACAATGCCATGGTGTAAGTACTTTACCGCTTGAATCTTCACAACTTATATGTCTTGATATCATAGACTTCTCAAATTCTCATCCTTTGCTCCATGTTTTGTTGCTTTACTCAAATCTGAAATCTGCCCATTTCATACCATTGTTTGTAAACCTCGAACGTGTTCAACTTTCCTTCGAATTTGTGATGCTCCTCTTGTTGATGATGATGGTGTTTCTATGGACTGTTGGTGTAGAGAGAGATAAGGTGGATGGTGCTAATCTGCGAACAAGATCACAAGTGGTATGTAAGTTAGCAATTCGATGTCACCAACATGGTTGATAAAAATAGCACTCAAGAGATCAAAATAATGCTTCTATGGTGGGAAGTTGGACAGCTCACCATTCTCGCTGGAATTTACGTCGGTGACACACACTCTAAAAGCACAATTTAGACAGTACAAAGAATTGAAGGTTGGTGCCTCACATTATGTAACATGGGTAGTCTCCACTATAGGGATCACTGTTCTAATACCGAATTCACCTCGCACCTTATTTGCCACCGGCATGGTTAAATCCAACTTTAACTCTCATACAATTAAGAAACCCGATCATGTTCTCTGTCATCTCTAAGTTCAGTCACTATTGTGAGATTCTCGATGTAATCTTAGCGACATGTATACTATGTGACTCTAAATAACTACAAGTTGGAGGTTTCTTATTCACTAGTTCACAAAAAAGTTGAAAAATTGTAAAAACTTACAACATAAACCACCCCCCACACTTAAACTTTACATTGTCCTCAATGTAAATTGAATCATCCAAAGTAAGTCAAGGTGGGAAATCCTAACAAGAAATCAGCAAAAACAAAGAAAACAAAACAAGAAAAACTAAAAACAATAAAAGAAATAAATACAAGACAAGAAATACTCATCCTTTGGGTTGCCTCCCAATTAGCGCTTGGTTTAAAGTCGTCACTGACTATCTCCTTGCTTTCTATGACTCCTCCGGAGGGAGCACATCCACAAAGTTAACTCCTTCCACCACTTCGAAGTGAAATTCTCATAATATGGTTTCAACCGGTGCCCATTAACTTTAAGTTCTTTCCCCCGTAGCTATGCTACGAATTTCCACCGCACCATGAGAAAACACATTAGTAACAATAAAAGGTCCGATCCATCGTGACCTTAGTTTACCGGAAATAATTACAAGCGAGAATTAAACAAAAGCACTTTTCGCCCAATGCAAAATTGTTTCCTAGAAATCATGTTATCATGGAATGCTTTCGTCTTTTCTTTGTAAATCCGTGAGCTTTCAAATGCATCATTGCGAAGCTCCTCTAGCTCTTGAAGTTGTAACTTCCTTTGCTTTCCAGCCCCATCCATCTCCATGTTGCATTGCTTAATAGCCCAAAACGCCTTATGCTCAATTTCCACGGGTAAGTGACAAGGTTTACCATACACAAGCCTAAAAGGAGACATTCCAATAGGTGTTTTATATGCGGTTCTATACGCCCACAAAGCATCATTAAGTCGCATGCTCCAATCCTTCCTTGTCGGGTTCACTGTCTTTTCTAGAATTGATTTCACCTCACGATTAGACACCTCGGCTTGTCTATTGGTGTGGGGATGATAAGGTGTTGCAATCTTGTGCGACACATTGTACTTCGACAACAAGCTTTGTAAAATCCTGTTTTTGAAGTGAGAACCCCCATCGCTAATTATGGCTCTTGGAATTCCAAACCTTGCAAAAATATTAGCTTGCACAAAATCAAAACCACTTTAGAATCATTAGTAGGGGTGGCTTTAGCTTCCACCCATTTCGAGACATAATCAACCGCAAGTAAGATATAAAAATTCCCATGGAGTTGACAAAAGGCCCCATAAAATCAATACCCCATACATCAAAAACTTCAATAAATTGAATATAAGTTTGTGGCATTTGATTTGGACACCTAGATTGCCTGGTTCTTTGACACCTATCACAAGTTGTACAAAATATGTGTGCATCCTTAAACAAAGTTGCCAATAAAAACCACTTTCAAGTACCTTGTGCGCGGTTCTCTTACTCCCAAAATGTCCTCCGCAAGCATAAGAGTGACAAAAAGACAAGATAGAGTTAAATTCAGATTCGGGCACGCACCTTCGTATTACTTGGTCACTACCATGTTTCCATAAGTATGGATCATCCCATATGTATTGGTTCCCTAACCTCTTAATTTTTTCCCTCTCAAAGACGAGACAAGTTCTTTGGGATTTGTTTAGAAACTAAGTAATTGACAATATCGGCATACCATGGTTCTCCAAGGGCAATTGAAAAAGTTGCTCGTCCGGGAAACTTTCACGCAACGGGATAGTCTCCTTGTCCACGACAAGTCGGCTCAAGTGATCCGCAACGGTGTTCTCAATTCCTTTCTTGTCTTTGATTTCAATATCAAACTCTTGCAAGAGTAATATCCATCGTATGAGCCTCGGCCGCCTCTTTCTTTGTAAGCAAGTATCTAAGTGCTGCATGATCGGAAAAAACAACAACTTTTGTACCAATTAGATAAGAGCGAAACTTTTCTAAAGCAAAAACAATGGCTAATAACTCCTTTTCAAAGTGGTTGTGTAGTTTTGTTGAGCCTCATTTAACGTTCTAGAAGCATAATAAATAGCATGAGGAAGTTTCCCCACACGTTGCCCAAGCACCGCACCAACCGCATAATCACTAGCATCACACATGAGTTCAAAAGGCTTACTCCAATCCGGTGGTTTTTAACTTTGATGAGAAATGTATGGCTGAAATCAAAAGTTCTTTCAAACGATTGAATGCCGCCATACATTTCTCATCAAAGTTAAAAACCACATCTTTTTGCAATAAGTTACATAGTGGTGATGCTATCTTGGAAAAGTCCTTGATGAACCTACGATAAAAACCTGCGTGACCAAGAAAAGAACGTATCTCCCTCACCGTAGTGGGAGGGTTAGAGCACGAATAAGGTCTATCTTAGATTTATCGACTTCCAAGCCTTTAGAAGATATTATATGGCCTAAAACTATGCCATGAGTTACCATAAAATGGCACTTCTCCCAATTCAGCACAAGGTTTGTTTCAACACATCGTTCAAGGATTAGAGACAAATTGTTCAAGCAAAGGTCAAAAGAATCACCAAAGACACTAAAGTCATCCATGAACACTTCGATTATGTTTTCAACATATTCAAAAGATACTTACCATACACCTTTGAAAGGTAGCCGGAGCATTGCATAAGCCAAAAGGTATCCTTCTATAAGCAAAAGCACCGAAAGGACAAGTGAAAGTGGTTTTCTCTTGGTCCTCCGGTGCTTTATCACAATCTGATTATAACCCGAATAGCCATCAAGAAAGCAATAGTAAGAGTGTCCGGCTAAACGTTCAAGCATTTGATCAATAAAAGGTAAAGGAAAGTGATCTTTTCTAGTGGTGGCATTCAATTTTCTATAATCAATACAAACCCTCCAACCGGTTTGCACACGAGTTGGGACAAGTTCGTTCTTATCATTCTCCACCACCGTCACACCCGATTTCTTAGGTACCACTTGTACCGGGCTTACCCACTTGCTATCGGATATGGGGTAGATAACACCCACTTCCAAAAGCTTGAGTATCTCCTTTTTCACAACTTCCATCATGAGGGGATTCAAACGACGTTGCGCGTCCCTTTTAGGCTTTGCATCATCCTCCAAACGAATTTTGTGCATACAAACGGCAGGGCTAATACCCTTGATATCGGCAATTGTCCATCCTATGGCCGTCTTGTACTTCCTTAGCACCCTTAGAAGTTTTTGCTCCTGTAAATCACTAAGCTTGTTAGAAACAATCACCGGTAACTCTTCATTATCACCCAAGTACAAGTACTTAAGGTGGTCGGGAAGAGGTTTCAATTCTAAAATCGGAGATTTAACAATTGAAGGTACAAGCTTTTCATCACTGCATGGTAAAGAAATAAAAGAGATATTATGAGTTTTCGGGCATTCTTGTAGTGAATTAAGATCACCAAGAGCTTCCTTGACTTCATTACCACACTCTACACCATTATCTATGGATGTAGTTAACACGGTTTCCAAAGCATCATCACCGTTTAATTCAAACATTTGTTGTGCCAATGTATCCATCACATCAATGGAGAAACAAGAGTGGACATCGCTAGGATATCTCATCGTCTCGAAAATGTTGAAACGTATTATTTCTCCATCGAACTCCATAGTTAGCGTTCCCTTATCCACATCAATTATGGTTTTCGCCGTTTTCATGAAAGGACGCCCAAGAAGCAATGGAAGAGATGAGTCCGGTGAACCTTCATACATCTCTAACACACAAAAGTCCGCAGGAAATACAAGTTGATTAACCTGCACAAGAACATCCTCAACAATACCCATTGGGTAAACATTAGAGCGATCGGCTAATTGCAATACAATTTCAGCCTTTTTAAGAGGACCAAGATCAAGTGAATTATACATTGACGCAGGCATAACATTAACGGAAGTACCTAAGTCCAACATAGCTTTGTTAAAAGTTGTGTTACCAATTGTGACGGGAATGTCAAAACTACCCGGATCCTTACACTTAAGTGGGAGTTTGTGTTGTAAGATTGCCGAAGCATTCTCCCCCACACTAAGCACTTCATTACCTTTGAGCCTTTGTTTGTTGGTACACAAGTCCTTCAACACCTTTGCATACTTTGGAACTTGCTTGATAGCATCAATGAGTGGTATGTTCACATGGATCTTTTAAGAACGTCTAAAATCTCCTTTTCTAGTTCCGCCTTCTTAGAACTTGCGAATCTGCGAGGAAAATGGAGAGGAGGAACATAAGTAGAAACCGGAGTTTTAGAGTTAGAAATAGGTACCTCATAAGCTTGGGGAGAATCCTCGACTTTCTCCTCCAAAACAGGTTCCTTTGGTGTCTCCACCTTGCCCGAATCAGCAACTTCGGGTTGCACAAGTTGTGTACCGCTTCTCAACGTAATAGCATTGACACCCCTTTTTTTGGGTTAATAGGTTGAGAAGGGAGTTTCCCACTATTTTGCGCCTTCAATTGGTTCAACTCAATAGCCATGGAGCCCATTTGTGTTTGCAACTCCTTAATAGCACTCTTAGTCTCTTGTTGACTTTCTTTGAACATGGTGGAAATGCCTTGCATAAAAGTTTGAAGCTTTGCATCAATATCGCACCTTGAGTTTGCATTGATTGTTGTCTTTGGAGGTTCTTCAAAATTGTTGTCTCTACTGGAATTGTTGTTGTTGAGGTTGAAATCCACTTGAAGAGTTGAAGGTAGGTTGTTGAATTGCACCTTGCTTGTTAGCATAGCTAAAATTGGGGTGATCTCTCCATCCCTGGATTGTAAGTGTTGGAGTAGGGATCATACCGTCTTGGTTGATTTGGAAAGATCGCATTAGCTTGCTCGTCTTCATAAGATTGAGGAGAAGTTGGTATAACCGCGGATGCCACTTGTTGCAACATTGTCTGTCATGTTACCCATTTGTTGACGAAGTTCCTCCACCTCGCTCACTTCACTCACCCTTCTTAGAATCACATCCGAACCACGACTTAAGAATTGTTGTGAATTCGCTGCCATGTTTTCAATCAACTCCCTAGCTTGTGCCACCGTCTTGCTAACTAGTGCACCACCACCCGCAGCGTCAAGAAGATTCCTATCACTTGATTGGAGTCCTTCATAGAAGTATTGGATGATCATAGCGTCACTAAATTGGTGGTGAGGGCAGCTTGCAACCAATCTCTTGTACCTTTCCCAACATTCATATAAGGATTCTCCCACGTTTTGCTTCATCCCACAAATTTCTTTTTGAATTTGAGTAGCCTTGGATGCAGGAAAATATCTCTCCAAAAAGAGTTTCTTCAACCCATTCCATGTGGTGACACTTAGGGGAGGTAAATAGTACAACCAATCCTTAGCACTATCCATTAAAGAGAAACGGAAAACCTTCAACATTGCACCATCCGCCTCAACATTTCTTTGGAAGCATAGCCGTGACAATGGTGTGGAAGTCCAAAAGATGTTTGTTAGGATCTTCATTCACCATGCCATGGAATTTTGGTAATTCTCTAAGCAACCCCAGGCTTTATCTCAAAAGTAGAGTTCGTTTGAATACACCCCGTTGTGTATCAAGCCTATGAGAAGCCAAGTCCTTGAGTGAACGATTTGCATCACCCATTTCTTCTTCTTCTTCTCGTTGTCGGAAAATCTCTTCTCCTACTTCTAACTCGTGCTCGTCCATTGTGTTTCGCCTTGGTTGGAGTATTGTGCCTTTTCGAGTAGCTATCCCGCTCCTTGGATAATTCCAATCTTTAGTAGCCGAGGGATTGATACCGAAAACAATTCTAGCAAACAAGTGAGAAACAAGACGACAAACAAAAAAGCAAAGATAAAAGCAGAAATTGTAAAAAGAAACTAAAAACTCAATAACAAGCCGTATGCCTCCCCGGCAACGGCGCCAATCTTCAATCAAACCCTAGCTTCTAATTCCCGAGCAACACAACACAGATACATGAACTCGAGCTCAATATTCGATGAACAACACCATTCATTCCAAAACCCTAGCTCTTGAGATCCCAAATTCCCTCAAATTTCTTCCAATCTAGCTCCTTCTATCTCTCACAGAAACAACAAACTAAATTCTGAGGCTGAGAACGATTTCCTTCTTCACGACCAAATGATAAGGTTGCCTGTACGGCCATTATTAAGGCACCCCGGACAATGGATATGGGCCACCAATAAATCTCTTTGTATTGTCAGTCCTTGGGAACCGACAAGTTTAATTGTTGACTTTGCTTACAACCTTCTCATACGGACCCGGAATGGCCTCGTTCTTTCGCCGATAGCTTCGCCTTTTTGCTCCAATTGGGATGATTTCCGCTTCTTTTCCTCCGTACGACTCCAGAGTACCTAACAACTCAAAAACACACGTAAAGTGCATAATTCACAAGAAAAATAGCAAAGACAGCGTAACTACTAGATAGTAAATACGGTGTATTCTACACCTATCAGATTCCCCCACACTTAGACTTTGCTAGTCCTCGAGCAAATCAAACAAAACAATAAAGTACAACAACTCCGTGTCGTCGAGGCTACGGTCACTTTTAGCATAAATAACAAGCCTTTAAACCCCTAGGTGTCCCTAGTGGACGAGTTATAGTCTCGTGAGGGTTTACTAGAGATATACCCACAAAACCTATATTACCAACTTACTAGTTCTCCGTAATGATAGTATCCAACGCGCTAAGAAGACATAGAGATTCTGCACACTAGTCATAAGAAGTTAGACACATAAATGAACACAATCTCATTCTTAAAAGTTGAGAGAGAGATAACCATCCCTTCTCGAAAGAAATTCGGGTTCACTTTCCCGGCAACGGCACCAAAATTTGGTCGGTTGTCAATCCGTCAAATATAATTTCACTTTCCCAATCAACTAAATATAAATATAGTATTCGATAAGAAAGAGTTCGTATCCACATGGAGGCGTTTGTTGTTATAAACTTTCAGTTTCTAGAATAACCCAAGGTATGTTTGTTGTATTTAAGCAAATAAAAGTAATTAAAAGCAAAGTAAGTAATTCGAGAAATCAATAAGGAGAAGATATTGGTCAAGGGATGGTATCATTCACAAACATGTATTTTCATCAATGATTAGAATTGGTATTTAATCTCGTATTTATTAAAAGTCCTAGGATATCTTGATCGCAAGTATAACCCGTTAATTCCCTGTTTTCATCACAACCACATTAAAAGATGCATAAGTGAATTCTTCGTCGAAAGCAACCTAAAGTGTAAAAGCACAATTAAGTTTAACTCCCTAAAAGCATTAAGATTTATGGAATAAGACTCATCAATGTAAACGAATGTGTAAAAGCACTAAACGTTTTAACAAAGTTATGATTCACTTGTGACTAATAGGATATATCACTATAAGCACTAATCACAATTATGCTACTTAGAATCGGGATAAACAACGTTTTCGTATTGAAAACCCTAATATAGCTCTAGAGATGAACACAAATCGGATTGATTCCAGGACTCAACCTAACAAGTTTTCAAATCTTATGACAATATTAATTGTGAATCACAAACAATAATTACTGAGACAAAACTAATTCATTGAATCAAAAGCATGTTGAGAAATCAAATTTTATCCCATAACCAATAAGATGTTTAGCTACTCATAGCTATGGAGTTCATCATCATCAATATTCAATAATAAAACAAGGAAGAAGAAGAACAAAACCAAACCCTAGAAGGGTAAACAAAAGTGGCTCTCCAAAATTCCAAGAAAAAGATATCCCATAAGTTGTAGAAGACCTTCCCTTTTATAGCTTTCTCCAACTTCTAAAATTAGGTCTAGTCTTCAAAGTCCATTAGGTGAAAATCCACCAAGCCCATAAGAAGGAGAAACCCGTGTAGAAAATACGCCCCAAAAACGGTCGCCGGAAGTCTGGGATTGTGGCGGAAATAAATGGGAAAAGTCGCCAGTAAAACATGTCCGGTGGCCAGGCAAAGTCCACCTTGGCCAATGGCCAACGGGTCAGAACGGCCGGGTCAACGGGTCAAAGCTCGGGTCAGGTCAGCGAGTCAGATCATGAGTTAGACAGGTAAGTTAGACAGGCGAGTTAGACAGGCGAGTTAGACAGACATTGGCAGAAGGCCATTGCATTGGCCAGAGCTTTGTAGCACAATCATTGTGCTTCACCATGATGGTGACTCAATTGCACATATCACCATCTTCATTCAATACCCATCATCTCACTGCAAAGACTATAACCAAAACCCTTTTATCACATTCCTGGTGATTTCTCCTCTCACTCACCATCTCAATCATTAAACTCATCTCACTGCATCACCATTTCTTCATCACTAGCACACCTAATGTGCTCACAGACTCCAAGCCATGATACCACAGCCTCCAAATCCTCCCTTAGTTTGCCAACTCACTGCTTGGCTCTGGTTCTCGCACTATCATCCTTCGCCTGCCATTCCATTTCTTTAGCTCGGGCCAAAATGGCAGCAACACTTCACTCACAA
The DNA here is from genome assembly GCA_023531295.1 of Papaver armeniacum. Taxonomy (NCBI): domain Eukaryota; kingdom Viridiplantae; phylum Streptophyta; class Magnoliopsida; order Ranunculales; family Papaveraceae; genus Papaver; species Papaver armeniacum. The sequence continues at coordinate 205,105 of JAJJWW010010706.1, forward strand.
AATAAGAAATCAGGCCATCATCACAAACTTTGTCAACTCACATTTCTTTCCAGACCTGCATTGAAACAACTCATCTCAATAAGAACCATCATCTCAAAGCCACTCAACCATGGCATATTAGCAACACCATCAATAACTCCACCGGGCCATACGCCATTCATGTTCACTCGGCTACTCGCCAATAAAACACAGACTCATCCTTTCTCGCTAAGCTCGGTACCAACAACAACCTGACTCGCTCATCCAACTCCTTTGGCACTGCACTGTCGGCTCAAGCACCAAGACCTGCTCAGGCCAACATCTCACCTTGATGAGCTCAAACCCGAGCCGCAATTCAATCAACTCCCTCCGAAACTTGACACCATACCCATTTACGCAATCATTACCTCCACCTGAACCACAGCCACAAGCCTCATCACCTCTGGCCATTCAATCCCTGCAATCATTCATCCTAACATACATCTAAGGTTTGGTGCTTCAAACACCAACACAACGTCACTCCCTATATGGCATGAGCTTCTCAATCGATAAACAAACATCTAGCTTCATTAGTTCATCTTTAGCTCTGCTAAAACCCAACTTCAAACCTCCATTTCCCTTTGCCTTCACTGCACTCCACCCATGACAATCACCAGCTGCAACCTCAAGAACTTGAGCCACTGCAATTTCATTTCAATTCCAACTCCATTTCCCCAGTTCCCCTGTAATGCAAGCACCAGAACAAGACACAACCATCTCTGCCACAAATCCCATATTCTGCAGCTTTCTTTTCTTGTTAGCTCACCAGTGAATCATAGTACCCAACTACAGTCCCTTCTAGCCAGTGCCATTATAGCCACGCATTATATTTCATCCCTGCAATCTCCCATCTTCGAATGCTGCTCAACCAACAACTCAAGAGACCTGTAAATCACCATACCAATGAGACCCATTAGCTCTGAAAACCCCGGGCAGGTTCAGATCTGTCCACCTTCAACTCCATTCTAACTCAGCAAAACAGCAGCTGTATCTCACTGCAATTCGAGTTCCAGTGTCAACATCAAGTTACAAGACCCTAACCTCAATCTCCATATCCTCCAGGTACCCATTGCAGCATCCCACTCACAGATACATCTCAGGCCTCTCAAAATCTATAATAGCAGCACCTTGAATCAAAACCCCAACTCTGACTCCACCCATCTGAAACAATCTATCAAATAACCCATCTATATGGTTTTCAATTGAAGCTCAGAGAACCAATTCGACAGATTCATCTCAAGGGTTGGTTGAATACTCATTTCGATCTCCATCTTCTCCCTGTGGTTCTCATTCGAACCCTTTCCAATTTCTCGATCTCACAAGAAGATCAATTTCTCGCTAAACCACGAGCTCGGCTCCTTTAATCCACCAAATAAACTCATCGATCTGTATTCTTCTGGCTCTTCTATTCAATTCGACAACAATCTTCAATCAAACCCTAGCTTCTAATTCCCGAGCAACACAACACAGATACATGAACTCGAGCTCAATATTCGATGAACAACACCGTTCATTCCAAAACCCTAGCTCTTGAGATCCCAAATTCCTCAAATTTCTTCCAATCTAGCTCCTTCTATCTCTCACAAACAACAAACTAAATTCTGAGGCTGAGAACGATTTCCTTCTTCACGACCAAATGATAAGGTTGCCTGTACGGCCATTATTAAGGCACCCCGGACAATGGATATGGGCCACCAATAAATCTCTTTGTATTGTCAGTCCTTGGGAACTGACAAGCTTAATTGTTGACTTTTGCTTACAACCTTCTCATACGGACCGGAATGGCCTCGTTCTTTCGTAGATAGCTTCCGCCTTTGCTCCAATTGGGATGATTTCCGCTTCTTTTCCTCCGTGCGACTCCAGAGTACCTAACAACTCAAAAACACACGTAAAGTGCATAATTCACAAGAAAAATCGCAAAGACAGCGTAACTACTAGATAGTAAATACGGTGTATTCTACACCTATCACATGCCAACCATGCTAGTCGCACCTCCGTGCCAATGGCAAATCATGCCAGCCACACCTAGCCCAAGCTAGCCGCATCTCTATGCCAATGGCAAATCATGCCAGCCATACCAAACGCACCGAAGCATGCCAACCATGCTAGCCGCACCTCCATGCCAATGGCAAATCATGCCAGCCACACTTAACCCGAGCTAGCCGCGCCATGCCAAACACCCTTACCTTGGCCTAGCCGCGCCATGCCAAAGTAGCGCCCGCACCTAGGCTTGCAAACCATGGAACCTAGGCCAAATTGGCCACACGCGTGCCATTGGCACATGCCAACATGCGCCACTGGTAGCTTTTCCTACCAAGGCCACGACCCTAACGGCCACGCATGCCATTGGCACATGCAAACATGCGTCCATCGGGTAGCTTTTCCTACCAAGGCCACGGCCCTAACGGCCACGCATGCCATTGGCACATGCCAACACGCCGTCGGTAGCTTTTCCTACCAAGGCCACGGCCCTAACGGCCACGCATGCCATTGGCACATGCCAACACGCTCACCGGGTAGCTTTCCTACCAAGGCCACGGCCCTACTATGACCACGCATGCCATTGGCACATGCCAACACGCTCGGCGGGTAGCTTTTCCTACCAAGGCCACAGCCCTAACGGCCACGCACGCCATTGGCACATGCCAACACGCTCGCTGGTAGCTTTTCCTACCAAGGCCACGACCCTAAACGGCCGCGCATGCTATTGGCACATGCCAACACGCTCACTGGTAGCCTTCATCGCCTAGCCATGCCCCTAATGCACGCCGGTAGCCTAACTTGCAAGCCGTGCAACTTAGTCCAACTTGGTCCGTATGCGCCATTGGCACATGCCAAAACCCACGCTGGCCAGCCTAACTCGCAAACCATGCAACCTACCACCAAGGCATTCCGCACATGCCATTGGCACATGCCACACACGCCACTAGCGGCTTCCGGCATTGCCACTTACACTCAACGTACAACCTACCACCAAGGTGTTCCACATGCCATTGGCACATGCCACGCACGCCACGCACGCCACTAGCAGCTGCATTGTCACTTGCGCTCAAGTACAACCCGCAACAAGGGCATTCCGCACATGCCAATGGCACATGCCACACGCGCCACTATAGCGCCACTTGCACTCAAGGTGCAACCAACACTCGAGATATCAACACAAACCGGGGATGCTTTCTAGGGTTTTGGTTTGGCGGTCCCAAAGATGCGGCCGTACACTACGCTCACATTAAGAAAGCGTGAATAGGAATAAAGCGGTCAAATAGAAGAGGAAATAATGGTGAAAACGTTTTCACCCATTAACACCATGCGGTTACCACCTCCTCCCATTATTTCACCCTTTACTCTCTTCCTTCATGAGGCCAGGGTACGTTTCAATCTCGACTTGTATAAATAGGTCTTACCTATTTCCACTAGACACAAGTCTCGGTCAGGAGAAAAATACTACACTCTCAGAAAAGGCAACTTTGCAAGCTCTCCAAAAAGCTTTCATCTCTTGCAAGCTTCCGAAGCTTTCACTTTATGATACAAGTCGAGACACTACTCTCAGGAATTATTCGGTCTCAACACCTTTCTTTGCTTCCTCCACAAATCAACCCTTCTCCTCCACTTTGTGACCAAGCAAGTCTGGAACGGCCATTTCTTGGTTTAGGCCGGACTTGTACGCATTGATCTCTCGAATTTATAAAGTGCTCACGTGCAGCACATTTGTTTAGGGTTTGAACCAGTTTCTCACTCACCTACCGAATTTACCAAATCGGCGAAACGATTTTTACCCATAAACAATTGGCGACCACAAATGGAGGATTGATCTATCGGCCACAATGTCGATCTGGTCGATCTCGTTCTTGGACCCGGATGTCAAGATGGTAGGGAAGGCGACTCAATCCGACGCAACTACCAGACGACCGGAGCATTAGTTATAAAAACTACACAAGAAACTGGGACTTGCCGAAGATGCTACCACTCGATCCGACTCAACTACCAGACTAATCTTGGCTACCGGGTTCCAAAAACTACACGAGAAAACTAGGGACTCGCCGAAGATGCTATCGGCCGATTGGGGACTTGTCGACGATGCTACCAAAGAAAGCCGCCTTTTACATGGAGAGGGGCGTGTTCACAAAAACCTATGAAGTGAGTAAATTTAGACTGCACAAGACATACGACATTTTTAGGCTCTTAGTAAACCGTCATACTACCGAGTATTGTGCCTATTGCTAGCACACACTTTCATAAAAGCAATATTCCTTTCCCAAAACATAATCGTAGTCATATTATCAAAACCATTCATCCTAAATAATCCAATATCCTCAAAAGCTACCACTGTCTACCAAAACCGGTCGAACCTTGAACCAGACATCCAGCATGTCTTTAAAAAAAAAAAAAAAAAAAAGAACCTAAATGAAAGTTTAACAGAGAAACATTCAAGGAAAATCATCCAACAAAGGTCTGTTCTTCTTGGAGAAAGTCAACTTTGCATCTTCAAGAGCCGCTCTCTTCATAATCAACATCTTGGAAAGCTTTTCGAGTTCTACCTCCTGTCGTGCAATCTCCTCGGCGGAAAGGCTTTTGTTGCTGCATCTTTCAACTTTTGATCTCAAAGAAAGGCCTTCGACAAACCACGAAGTGTTGAACTCCTTTTCTACGCACACGTCGCGATGGTGCTCCTGGGGTTGGCAATAACGTCTTCGTAAACGGTGTGACCGGTCACCCCACGCATATCCTCGATGGAAGATAAAACCTCTTCCACACGCTAACCAGCGCAAATCGACTAGTGACTTTCTTGGTTGTGGCCATATGCCCGTACTTCTCCCAGATTCGGTGTACAACGCCTCATGCTTAGCCGGCACGCCGAAGCCGCCAACCAACACATGACCCGGATAAGGAACCAAGTTCGGGATCAAAATGGCGCCCGCACCCGGCCTCACGACTCGCAGAGGGTCTTCTTCCATGTCTACGGCATCAACCATCGAGAATCATCCACCGTTTGAGCCACATCCGTGTGTAGCAATTGGCTAACTCCCATCTCCAAGTCACCATGGTGGCCACCAAAGGCAAGTTTTCGTGTGGTTTCACCCTTTAATCGTCCTCCGAACCGGATTCCTCCGCGAACTTGAGTCGACATTTTTCAAAAGAAGAAATTGAAGAAGAAAGAAAAGAAGCGCGGAACTCACCGAATCACTTCCCGAAAAAGAACCAGTGTTGCCAGAGGAATCACTCTCACTTGTCGAAACCCATGTGACGAGCAGCACGGTCAATATTGTAAGCAGCTATCTGGAAAGACCCCATGAAGAAAGACGGCATATAACCGGACGTGCAACTTTGAATAAACAAGTTTTCACCAACGCTCAAATCGCCATCATAAGATAAAGACATGAGCAGAGCAGAAGCAAAGGTGTCAATTTGAGTCACCGACCTATGGACCGGCTCCCATGGGCGAAAACTGATTTCATACGACTTATCAAGAAGACTAACCAAGCTCACGCCAACTCTTGGACGCCTGTTCACCCATCGAAGAATTCGAGAGCCGCCCCAACTCATGGGAATCGAAGGCACGGTTTGAGCATACTTCTCAAAGTGCTCCCATAGCAGACTTGCAGAAAAGCAACGTGCACATATGAATTCACTTTCATGAAACCATTCGAAACTCGCATGTTCGCAACTAGGTGATCCAGATGCACATACGGGAACCGAGGAATAGCTTGCCAATGGGAAGAACTTCACCTTTGCCAACTTCACAAAGAATCACTAGCAACTCGGTCTTATCTCCTTCTTACCGTAACTGTCGTCAAAAATGTCTCTAGACAACCTGAGAGCCAAAATGCCGCAACGTGAAGATCTTCGCTTTTTGCTCGTGTTCCACTCGTCCGGAAACCATTGAGATATCCACCACCAGAAAGGCACCTTTCATCCTCTTCCCGGATTTAATCCTTCGACTTCGCAGTGGAGTCTTTCCGAGCGAAATCTTCCAACTTAGCGGCAAGGTCATCCCGCATCTTCCCCTCACTTTCGATAATTGGATTTTAAGATTCCCGCCATTCTGGGAAGATTCAACAAGAGAGCCACACTCTCCAAGGAGAAAGTTATCTCACCCCATCTACATATGGTCGTATGGGTGTCCGAACACCATCCGGAGATGAAAGCAACCAAGCCCGAGATATCCTTCCTAACTGGAGATTTATCAAGCTCGACAAAGATCAATAACTGCGCTCGAGTCAAGTTGGTATTTATATGCTCCTTACTCACCATGAACTCAACCCATCTATCAAAAGAACGCAATGGGCTTTGGCACATCCCGAAATCAATGTTGGAAGAGGAATATACCCCTTTATGAAGACAGAAACCGTATGGTGTTCTCTCAGGCGAACCGAACGTGTCTTCTTTTCATCTTCACCACCTAGGTTAACAAAATTGGCACGAAACCCGGGTGATTTTTCCGAGCGAGGCAAGTTTTTTGGCGAAGAATTCATCATCCGTGTTCGGTTTGGAACTATGGACATCTTTCGATGAGGCGAAATTGCCTGTGTAACATCTTACCGGATTTCTTCATAACAACTTAGTAACAAGATATCTGCACACCTGAGAAAGACAAAATTATCTCCCCGACACATAACCGCGCCCAACAAAGGAAAACTGAAATACAAAAAAAAAAAAAAAAAAAAGAGAGAAAGGGCGTATTCTTTATCGGCTCAAACCGCACACGCAAAGATTTTCTTCGTGGTTCAAAATTATATACGCAGGTATTTTATACTTGCTCAAGTGCGTCACAAAGATCATTCTTCGGGTTCGAATTATATATGGAGCATTCTCTACGGGTTCAAAAATACATACGCAGTATTTTCTTCAGTGGTTCAAAATACACACGCAAAGTATTTTCTTGAGTTTCAAATTATATACGCAGATTTTATACGGGCTCAAGTGCGTCTCAAAGATCATTCTTCGGGTTCAAAATTATATATGGAGCATTTTTCTATGGGTTCAAAATCGCACGCGTGATATTTCTTTCAGACCGAAAATTCATATATGCGATATTTCATACGGGTTCGAAGTCATATGAAGCACATATACAATATTCTTCTTGGATTCATATATAAAGTATTCTCTACGGGTTCAAAAGCGCACACGCGTATTTTCTTGTGTTTCAAAATTATACGCAGTATTTTATACGGGCTCATATACAGTATTCTTCTTCGGGTTCAAAATTATATATGGAGCACTTTCCTACGGGTTCGAATAATATATGCAATATTTCCCTTGGGCGCATACATACAATATTTTCTACAAGAGGCACGCCAAGAAATTATATGCGCAATATATAAACGCCTACTCTTAGGGTTTACACCTACATAAAAAGGGAAACAAGAGAAGTACTGGAAGACATACCTGGAAGTGGTTTTCTTTGTGACTCGCCGCTAGTAGGAAAGGATGAAAAGATGAAAGTGCAAGATGGGAGAAAGGGACTTTGTATATATAGGCGTGAAGATTCGAAATAGGGAAGGATTTCCCTTTACCAAAATCGTGCGTGTAAGAAACGGCCCACAAGGGCGCCCAACTTCCCAATGTCGCCCAAGCCGCACCGGCCCCACCAATTGCACCGACTTCCCAATGACCGCCCAAGTCACGCCTACGCAAGCACGCACGACTTCCACACCTTGCGCCGGCCCCACCAGCCTAGCACGCTCGCTTTCCCAACTCACGCCAACTTCCCAACGTCGCCCAAGTTGCACCGCCCCACCAATCACGCCAACTTCCCAATGACCGCTCAAGTCCCGCCAAAGCACGCACGACAGCTTCCCCACCTTGCGCGGTCCCACCAGCCTAGCACGCTCGCTTCCTAAACTCGTCAACTTCTCAATGCCGCCCACTGTCCCTCACGACGCTAACTTCCCAATTGTGCCAGCCTCCCGATTACAAAAATCGCCGGAGGCAAGGATTCCAAATCCTATTTATAAAAAGGTCGACGAGCCTCCTCAATTCTCTTTACGGTTGCTTCGATAGTTTGTCACCATCTTATGCTTACCCCGCAACAAAGCTCCTCGTTCCGAGCAAGCGGTGGGACTTAATGTTGATGGTGGTTTTTAGACAAAGGGTAAAATCATAAAACCCCAAATAACCTAATGTCACCAGTGACACATTTATTAGAATATTCAATGCGCGTAGTCAGTAATTAATAGGGTATTTTTTCAAATTAGGGTTACAACGAACAAAACCCTAATTCACCTCCGTGCCAATGGCAAACCATGCCGCCCACACCTAGCCCGAAAGCTAGCCGCATCTCTATGCCAATGGCAAATCATGCCGACCATACCAAACGCCAAGCATGCCAACCATGCTAGCCGCACCTCCATGCCAATGGCAAATCATGCCACCACACCTAGCCCGAGCTAGCAGTATTTCTATGCCAATGGCAAATCATGCCACCATACCAAGCGCACCGAAGCATGCCAACCATGCTAGTCGCACCTCCGTGCCAATGGCAAATCATGTCAGCCACACCTAGCCCAAGCTAGCCGCATCTCTATGCCAATGGCAAATCATGCCAGCCATACCAAGCGCACCGAAGCATGCCAACCATGCTAGTCGCACCTCCGTGCCAATGGCAAATCATTCCAGCCACACCTAGCCCAAGCTAGCCGCATCTCTATGCCAATGGCAAATCATGCCAGCCATACCAAACGCACCGAAGCATGCCAACCAAGCTAGACGCACCTCCCTGCCAATGGCAAATCATGCCAAACCACACTTAACCCGAGCTAGCCGCGCCATGCCAAACACCCTTACCTTGGCCCTAGCCGCGCCATGCCAAAGTAGTGCCCGCACCTAGGCTTGCAAACCATGCAACCTAGGCCAAATGGCCACGCGTGCCATTGGCACATGCCAACATGCGTCACTGGTAGCTTTTCTTACCAAGGCCACGGCCCTAACGGCCACGCATGCCATTGGCACATGCCAACATGCGTCACTGGTAGCTTTTCCTACCAAGGCCACGGCCCTAACGGCCACGCATGCCATTGGCACATGCCAACACGCTCGCGGGTAGCTTTTCCTACCAAGGCCACGGCCCTAACTGGGCCACGCATGCCATTGGCACATGCCAACACGCCGCCGGTAGCTTTCCCTACCAAGGGCCACGGCCCTAATGGCCATGCATGCCATTGGCACATGCCAACACGCTCGCCGGTAGCTTTTTCCTACCAAGGCCATGACCTAACGGCCACGCACGCCATTGGCACATGCCAACACGCTCATTTGGTAGCTTTTCCTACCAAGGACACGACCCTAAACGCCACGCATGCTATTGGCACATGCCAACACGCGCGTCATTGGTAGCCTTCATCGCCTAGCCGTGACCCTAATGCACGCCTAGGTAGCCTAACTTGCAAGCCGTGCAACTTAGGCCAACTTGGCCTTACGTGCCATTGGCACATGCCAAAACCCACGCTGGTAGCCTAATTCGCAAACCATGCAACCTACCACCAAGGCATTCCGCACATGCCATTGGCACATGCCACACACGCCACTAGCAGCTTTGGCATTGCCACTTACACTCAATGTACAACCTACCACCAAGGTGTTCCACACATGCCATTGGCACATGCCACGCACGCCACTAGCATCTCTAGCATTGTCACTTGCGCTCGAAGTACAACCCGCAACAAGGGCATTCCGCACATGCCAATGGCACATGCCACACGCGCCACTAGCGGCGCCACTTGCACTCAAGGTGCAACCAACACTCGAGATATCAACACAAACCGGGGATGCTTTCTAGGGTTTTGGTTTGGCGGTCACAAAGATGCATGCCGTACGACACTACGATCACATTAAGAAAGCGTGAATAGGAATAAAGCGGTCAAATAAAAGCGGAAATAATGGTGAAAACGTTTTCACCCATTAACACCATGCGGTTACCACCTCCTCCCATTATTTCACCCTTTACTCTCTTCCTTCATGAGGCCAGTGTACGTTTCAATCTCGACTTGTATAAATAGGTCTTACCTATTTCCACCAGACACAAGTCTCGGTCGTGAGAAAATACTACACTCTCGTAAAAGGCAACTTTGCAAGCTCTCCAAAAGCTTTCATCTCCTCCAAGCTTAGAAGCTTTCACTTTCGATACAAGTCGAGACACTACTCTCCTGCAATTATTCTCGGGTCTCAACACCTTTCTTTGCTTCCCTCCCCAAATCAACCCTTCTCCTCCACTTTGTGACCGAAGCAAGTCCGGGAACGGCCATTTCTTGGTTTAGGCCGGACTTGTACAGATTGATCTCTCTAATCTATAAAGTGCTCACGTGCATCACATTTGTTTAGGGTTTGAACCAGTTTCTCACTCACCTACCGAATTTACCGAAATCGGCAGAAACGATTTTTACCCATAAACACTTAGAAACACATAGAAACTTACAAAACTTGCATCTGCTCTCCAACCTAATGATTGCCTTGTTCTCCAACATTTCTGCTCCAAACTTGCAGCAGAGCATCAATTCAATTAACCTGCAAAGACAAAAATATCTATTTAGATGTCTAAGTATGCACAACAAAACTAGAGGGGAGAAATTATGAGGTTATCGATGCCGTGTACTAACCCGGCAAAGATTAGAAAAGAACATGATATATATAGTTGTGTTAGAAGTACTAACTTGACTTGAACATGATATATATGTGTACCTTCTTCACTAAACAAAAACGGCATATCCAAAATGACATTAAGGGTACCATAAGTACAAGTCATTACCAAATCTGGTCGTGATTATGAAAAAAAATATATTAAAACCAATCAAAGACCAAACACTTGGGTCAGAATTAAACATCGAGCATATAGCGCAGGATTTCAACGTAAAAGCAAACCAAACCAAAAAAAATATATTTGGAGGCGTGTGGTTGAGATAATGCTTACTTTTCCAATATAACGAACGTTGATTCCATGAGCATGGAGTGCTTCAGTTAGAGTCTGGCCATCCATAGGAGAAACTTCAAGCGTGCAAAGATCTTGCACAAACTTGGGGAGAGCAACATCTTTAAGATATGAGCCGACTTTTTCACATTTTCCTTATCTCACCAACTCCCGATAGTACAAAGATGATGTTAAGAGGGAGGAAAACATAGAGCGAGAAAAATGATAAATCTACCGCAATGTCAATTAGTTATCTTAACCTACTTCTTCGCTCCCCGCCAATTTAAATTCAGAAGGACATTGGGGTTCAACAAGATCTCCTCACAAATGACACCATTTTCAGCTTTTTATATCTTAATTTCTTGTGCAGCTTTGTCCTCGGCCTCCTCGGTTTTAACCTACGGTAAAACATAACGAGATAACAAATTAAGTTTCTTGAAGAAAGTGTAACAATGGAAAAGAGTCCAAGAAACTCACTATGCTATCACTTCTAAAGCTTTTGTGCACTCTAATGCTGAAGTAAAAAATAAATAGCCTACCAGACAGGCAGAAACCATTATTATAATTTAACACTGTGGCCAACAATACCTCACTATTGAAATCTGTGTCAACTGCCTCAAAACCCTCTTTGGAATCATTAATTCGACTGACAGCATCAGTGGCAGGTACCTCTCCATCAGGTATGGAGCTAACTTGTGACATCTTTGCAGCTTCAGCCTGTCATAGGAACCACACTAAAATTAGCAAGAAAGATAAGTGACCTAGAAAGTATGTACACATACACATAACACATGAGGTTACCTGACAAAAGGCAGCAACAAGTTCAAGCCTCAAAACACAAAATCTAGTCCCGGGCCCTGTATAATTTGAATCTCGAGGAGTAACTCTCATCAAGTCCAGGAAGATAATGTCCAAAATAACATCTCATGGTATCGAAAAGAGAAGACATAACATCCATATGACTAGCAAGTGCTGCACCTTCCGTAGGACCATATATAGAAATCATATTGAGAACACCCTCAGGAAGGCCGGCCTGGAATGGACAATACACAACTAAGAATCCTAAAGCATGCATTAAAAAATGAAGACAAATTACACTATCAATTTTATTTTCCTAGAGGCTAAGAAAATACACAAAAATGAAAAGTTAATCTTCAAAAATAACTTACAATTTTGCTTCTTCTAAGCTTGTGATGAATCGTGGTTGCTTGCACTTTAAATGGAAAGAACCAAGAAGACCTATGAGAAATGAGATAACTTGTTTCAAAGTGTCTTGTCCAATGATAAGGAAGTTGTTTAGAATGAATTTACATCTGACCCATTATCATATAACAAGACTCATCGATCAAAAATTGTATATTATATCCTTTAAGAAGAATGAATTTCAAGGTAAATTTGAGGTTCTTGCACTGTACAGAATACTAGCAAACCTTGCAAAGTCGTGGGTTCAAAAGAACTGTACGCAAACTGATTTCTCATTTACATTAGATTAAGAGCATTAAATGCAAAGAATATCTCGATCCATTCACAACAACCACGCCACATTGCATAACCTACACCATAAATAATATAAAGACGCTTATAATCTCAGCTGAAGAGAAAAAGAGTGATACCCAAAATAACTTATCGAGTCACCAACAATTCGAGTGAAGTTTTTTTTTTCATACTAATTTGTACTAGACAAGCAAGAAAACATATTGCATGCTAGTAATCTCATTAACACGAAACACAGGAAATTCAGATAATGTAGGCTATCTAACTTATCTCGCATCATTTAATAGAAAACAAAATCCGGTTGATTTAAAAGCGCCTATATATGTCACTCGATTTAATAAACCGATGGTGTCCAACCCTACACTTATATTGAAGGCCATTAAAACAACCTTGGATGAAAATGTCACATCATGAAATGTGTACATAATATACTTTTCACTGTACAATTAATTAATGTAGCTAACCAACCCGTTAATTTAGCCCATATTATATCCCTGTGTTCAAGCTGCGCAGCCAAAGACAAGCATCTCATCATAGCCAAGGCCGCCAATGTTGCTGTTCGCAGAACGCGGTCTCAGTTTTAAAGACTGCATTTCCTCACGAGAAAGATAAAACTTTATCTTTTCAGTTGAAATAGTTACATTTTCACAATCTCCGTCTTCATATTTAACCTGTATTTTATGTTGCACATGTAAAAAAGTGACTCCAGATAACATTGAGCACCCAGATAGCTCTCAAGTAAACAGTATGATCAAGATATAAAAATTATTCTAAGAAACTTTTGAAGTATATATCTAGTCTTTCAAAACAGACAATGGGTTAATAAGTGAACACCACAATTAAATGATGAAAGTAAGAAACAAACCGATGCTCCTTGGTCTCTCGGATCAAATCCCGAACTGATCCCGGATACCAATCTTTATCTAAAGGCCAAGATACCTGTAATTCAACCGTTAATTAAAATTCAGAAGAAAGACACAATAACTAAAAAATGATATAACTCAATCAATGAACGGAATAATGCCCATAACTACTTTCCTTGCATGACATTCCAATGAATGTTTGCGGATCAACATCCTTCAAATTCAACCTGCAATAGCAACAAACACGCATTTCTCAATCAAAATCCACTTCCCTAAAAATTAAAAATTTTCGAAACATTTATCCAATACAAACACTAGAAGAAAATATCGAAAAAATTACTCAACCCATTTCTTAACCGAACCGGATGCGAGTAACCCTTATTCAACCGAGGAGATGCGTGTTTACCTCCATCAACTCCCCCACCTAAAAGCATCCGTTCATTAGCTGCATTTACCTGTCACAAGAAAAGGGTCATCAAATACTCATATCACAGAACAACCCCACATGGAAAATGCACGACAATATAAAATATCACAGAAATTTCACAATGAGTTATACAAATCTGACCAACACCTACACCTCCACCTATTAGTAAAATTCTCCCAATTCGGAGCTCTTATTAGTCACCACCACCACCACAATGAGGTTTACATATCGATCACCAATCCCACCACCTGAACGAGGTCTACACACCGACCACCACCTTCACAATAATTGAAGTTTACATTTCGGTCACCAATCTCGACCACCTTCAGACCGCCCCGCACCACCATCACCACCTCTCGGAGTGAGGTTTGCGATTCGACTACCACCACCACCACCGCCTGCCACTAAACCCACTAGACATAAACCCATGGAATCAGAGAATTAGTGACCAAACCCTAGAGATTTCGAGTGAATTCAAAGGAATCAAATTGAATTGAGTATAAATCTAAGAAATTTTAAGAAAACTCACAATGGCATCCGAAGTACCATTGATAGGCCACTTTGTGATATCACCTCTTCGAATTTTGACACTACTTGATGAATTTCGCCACCGTTAGACGCCATTGACGGTGTGATGAAAAGTGAAGTGGAGGAGGAGCTGGGGATGAGTGTAGCTTCTAAGGTAAGTGCAATCTTTGTTGATGAAATTGAAGTTCTTGTCAAGGGGAGATTTCGATTTTGTGTGTATTGAAACCAATTTCTAGGGTTTGTTTTTGGTCGATAAGTTCGAGACAACACGACCCTTGCCGTCGTTATATTCTCTTAAGAGTAACCTAACTTCAACACCAGAGTAACCAGCTTCAGAAAGCTCTCTACAAATCGAACCCAAAACATGAACAAAACCTTAATGATGAAACCCTAAAATCTGATATAACAGATGATGAAACCCTAAAATAGAAAAAAAAGATGATGACTTACACGGATCAAAACCGAAATCGAAACCTTAACTCAATTAACAGTTCATTGAACATCGGTTTTTCAAAGATCAGAAAAGAGAATAGATGAGGGTTTGAGAAAAGAGAGAGAAATGAAAGAAAAGAAATGAAAGTGCGAAAGTTCGAGATTGGAAAGGATAATCTAGGTTAGGGAGGAAATATCCTCTTGTTCAAGGATATTTGGGTGGAAAAATATGTCACGCATGTGAATGACACACGCACACAATCATAGTGTTACGAACCAAGTGTGACCAAACGTGTAAGTGGCACGCGTAAAAAAAAATTGTAAACGGCTATACTCTGTTACGAATTTTTAAAAAATTAGTAATGGCTTTTATTACGAATATTTTGTAACGGCCATTTGTAACGGGAATTTTGTAACGGCCATTAAGCCGTTACGAATTCCTGTTACGAATCCGGGAATTTGGTGTAGTGATCGTAAGTAATTTCATATACATATATATAGATAGGTATTCAGTAAGACATGTAACACTCTGCAAGTTTGTGTCACACGTATGTCATTCTTGACATGTAATTCTATCACAATTAAATACAAACTAGTCTCTACTCTACGATAGTGCATTTGATTGTTTTGATAGTGTTCCATCTGATTCCCATCATTACCACCTCGTTAAATTAACAAGAAAGTAATTCTCCATCCTGTGAACCCTCAAATTTTCCAATCTTCTGAACTTTCAAAACTGTTATTGCAAGTTTTTGTTGATTATTTTGGCTTTTGTGTAACCACAAGAAGGCATTCGACACATAAAATAGACACTAGTCGTCTATGACGTAATCTATAAATTGCATGAGGTGGGAGGGGTCGGAGGAGAAACTCCATAATTCACCTTTTTGGCTACAAAAAATATGTTTTTGTTGCTCAACAATCCATCTCGTTACATAAAAAGTCGCTTCATTAAATGAAGTAGGTCTTATAAACCAAAAAACACTTATAAATTCAAAAGTTGTGCATGCTTATAAATTCAAAAGTTGTGCATTGTAATTCAAAATGTACATGACCTCAAAGTCCCAATATGATCCACAATCTTCCTCTTGAAACCAGGTATTAATTCCTCGTGACCCAATTTGCGTTGTGACCAAAAATATGGCAATGTAATACAAATGTCACTGGACTTAAATCTACATTGTAACCAAAACCTATATCAACTAAGATTACACGCACTAGTGGAAAATGGGTATTTAACTACCCACATCCGAGACCCTCATTAATAGTAGTTGGACCGCGGACCATACATAGCGGTCTCTGATATAATAAAAAACCGGACCATATCCGAGAGCTTAATAAGCGGTCTCTGAATAACAAAATTTATTTACCCTTGTATCCCTCTTGGAACTCCGATTCAGAGACCCTTAGGCATACGCTGCAGTTACTGTTTTAGATGTCTGATGAACGGCTGGAGATGTTTAAGATTTGAGCCATTGATTGAGATGAGATGGATGGCTGGATCGGAAGAAGAGACCTCGTTATTATCGAGGATAATATCTCTTTCTCTTTTCCTCTTTTCCTCTGCGCCTCATCTCTCTTCTTCACACGGACTATTCTTCTCCATCCCTTCTCTATCTTTCATCTGCCTGCCAAGAGCTTGCTGCAAATTCTACCTCACTCTTCTCTATCTTCTGAAATATTTCTATTTCAACATCCCATTTATCTTCGTCTACAGCTATCAAAACCCAATCTTCCCTTTTTATCATCACAATCAGCGAACCCGAACTTTATCCCTCGAAAATCAAGAGGTATAAACCTTAATTTTTCTTATATCTCGCCTGTGTCTACTATCGTTCTCTGAATTCTTATTTCTAGTATTTATTTTTAGAGATCTGCAATTCACTTCTGGTCAATTTGTGGTTTGTCTTTGCAGATTGTTTTGGAGGATAAACAATTTTAGATGTTTCTTACAAGGTAAGATGAAGAAAAACCCCTTTACTTTTCAAATCTAGGGTTTTAATAAATTTTGTTTACTTTCGAGGTTTTGATTTTTTTGGGGGGATTTATTTCTGTGCGTGGTATTGAAATTGCTGATTTTTATTTCCAATCCCTGTATTTCTTGATTTTTTTAAGGCTGTGAGTTGTGTAATATTTTTGATTTTTTGTTAAATACCCTAATTCATACTCCACTTTTCTGATCTTTTTTACAGCAATGCAGATCTATAATACTATTACTGCTGCTGAATCTCAGGTGATTCAATATCCCCATTTATTCCTAGTTGAAGACTTAGATAGTTTCCAGTTTTTTATTGATTTTTTACATTTCTTTGATCTGTATTGCAGGTGGATTCTAAGTTGCAGGACAATTTGGAGATGCTTGGTAACTTGTCCTTTGTAAATTACTTCAAAACTCAATCTATCTGATTGCCAAATAGTGAATTTTTATTTTCCTTTTTGTGGCTAGTCTGTTGCATAATATAGTATTTAGATTGGTGACGATTTTAGATTGTTGAGATTCGTATTTCCATCTGCCGATTGGTAACATGAGGTTAAATTAAGAATCTCACTGCATTGTGCGCGTGAGTCATGTTTGGAAGGAAGGAAGGAAGTTAATTTCCATTGTGCTGGTTAGCTCGATTGTGCCAATAATGATTTGTAATTGGGATTCTGTTAAATTAAATTGGGATTCCGTTAAATTTATACCTAGGTTAGTATCCATTTTATAGGTACACACTGAATGTTTATCTCCTCATTTAGGAACCACCCATTGAAATCATACGGCGTTTTGTAGAAGTCCAGGGGTATAACGATTACTTGTGCAACTTCTTAATCGAACCGTATTGAGCTTTTTTTCTTTCATAATTGATGTTTATTTTTCATTCTTGATAATATTAATTTTGAAATGAAGCTATTCTCTTAGATTGATATTTCTTCAAAAGGCTTATCTCGTCTGATGGCATTACTGTTTTGATATCGGTATGAATTTTCATTTAATGCCTTGGCCAAATTAAGCATGCCAGGTTGATCCTGTTGCTTTGGATTATTATTGAAGTTTATCGTATTTACAGATTGATTCTACTGTAATGTCAAGAAGTGCCAGTAAATTAGTAGTCGCTATTGCAAGTTGAAATGTAAGCATCCGTAGATTACTAACTAAATAGTAAAAAGGAAGTATAGTAGTTATGAGGGACAATCTATAGTAGTATCCTCCTGCAACTGTTACTGTTCAGGCTTATATCTTTAAGAATTTACGAAAGATATTTTACTTGTGCTAAGTAGCTAAACTACTTGTTTACATGATCAATAGAGAATCTATGGTTAGTTTGTAAAGTAGAGTGTGGATTTTTTTCTTGCTATAGATTCTTTCCTGCTTATACCATTTCATATTGGACCATGCTCTTGACTTTCAGACTTCCAAGCATGTGAATTGTGATGGCTATGAAAAGTATAAAAGTTCTTTGATGCATTTTCATTATTAATTTTATTGAATACTTTCTTTTTTGACGAGAATAAAAGAGAGCTTGAATATAGCTTAAATTTTATTAAATTTATTTAAGAAAACATTTAATAGTTTTTGAAAGTTTCCCCAAATGACAAGGCTGCTTAAATAGACTAATGGAGTAGCACATAAAGAATTCCATGACCAACTCTTGCATTTTAGCTGGAAGGTTTTCGGAGACTAGTTTGGTCCAAGTACTGTTACTTATATTGTATTTTAGCTGGAAGGTTTTCGGAAACTAGTTTGGTCTAAGTACTGTTGCTTATATTGGATATTTGTTTCATTCTAATGCAGCTGTAATTGATAGTTTGTTCTCCAATAGCATTATGATAGGGCGAATTCCATATTCTGGACACGTGCTCTAATGTACCTTTCCCACATTCTTATGTATTCTCGAAAACCTCAGAAGAAGAAAATTGATCTGTGCCCCTGGACGTGCTAGCATCACTTTTATCTTTATCTATGTAGACTTTGTAATTCTGATAAGAATTCAACTGAAATTTCGAATATTTGGAGGATCAAGCTCAAGCCTTTGGATACCGTTGAAAATTATGAGAAAAAAATGCCTTTTAAGTTTGTAGTTTGCTCAATTCACGGATATCTTTTTGCTGGGCCAATAGGTGAATGCTAATGAATTAGCCTATGCAGTTTTATACCATTTGAAACTTAATGCTCGATTTTACTATAACCGTAGAAGTGAAATTAGTCAAGTAGATGACTTGATTTTATTTGTAACTAAGAATTATACTGCAAAGTCACATGTTGTACCTCATTTTTGGAGATTTTGTTTCAGTAATAAAGTCTACAACAACATGGGAGGTAGGTAGTTTGGGATTGACACCTTTCATTGTTTAAACCATCGACTATTGTTGTTTGAGTTTCATTTCCAGGGATAGGATATTTTTGAAATTACAGGACTGTATCTTAGGATTCCCTGAGTTTGACATTCATCTATGTATACTAATTTTGGTGTGGTAACAGGCAAGAGGGTTAAAGAATCATACGAAGAGGATCAATGCGCTTAAGCATTGGATGGTTGACAAGCTTGGTGGTACATTTGTAAGAATCAATAGTCCCTTTCTTATGTATTGATATATTCATTTTTGATGTTTATCTGGGTTTTGGTTTTAATGGAAGATTTTTATCTTCGTAGGCTTCATTCTGTGTGTCAAGATACGAGTGATGGGGATACAAGTACGTGAATAAACTTGCCCAACACCTTATAATTCAACTGGTGGAGATCATGTAGCTCCCCTGCACACATGTGAGTTTTTCTATGCATCTTAAAGGCATTGTAAAGTTAGAACCTTGACAATTAGGTACTTATTTGGGTCAGATGGCATGCTCAATCTTGTACTACAATCTGCACCTCTTATATTCTACTATATCTAACCTGTTGGCTGTTGATGATTTCTAATTTCTTACGCATAATCTTGGATATCGTTAATGAACACTCTGATGCATTCTGATCTTTAATTTCTTATGATTACTAGTTTAGCTTGTGCAAGTATCTTCTTCTTCCTCTGTATTTTCCTTCGATTTCCCCGAAGCTTCTATTTTGTTTCAATCTTCTTCTATCGTAGTTATGGTTGTACGATAACTTTCCTGAAGTTTGTGGCCAATACTGCATGTATTTATAGTCATCTTCCCCCCCATCTAATATTATTAGTTGTTAAGTTACATATGTGATGTGCCCTTCTAGAGTACCTACAACTAAGGTTTGATTTGTCAGATTAGGTTATGGTTATGGTTGTAGTTTAGAATTATGATTGAATCACAGAGAATTTGTATGTATGCAAATGATGCAGGAAATGAGTTTTTAGCACTGTTAATGATGAGGTTGTTGAATATGGTGGTAGTAGTTCAGGGAAATTGAGATTGTTGGTGATGATTGAAATTAGATTGCAGCTATGGGTGGATTGGAAAGTAAGCTGAGTTTTATGATTGTATATAACAATGAGTTTTGCTTGGATTGTATAAGCTGTTCAAGTGATGTGAATTATAGTTGTGGTCTTGATTAGTCTGGTAGAATGGAAATGATTGTGGTTTGACCCCTGCAATTGATGAGCCAACTGTTGTCTACATGACCTATATCTAGGTTTAATCTGTCAAATTACCTCACACATTTGCTTCCAGCTTACTACCTATTTCTAGAATGTCTGTCAAATTACCTCACACTGTTGTCTACATGACCTATATCTAGTAACTTATTTTGTTCTACGGTGTATTATGAACTAAATGAAGTCATTGTACTGTTGTTGATTTTCTTTGCAGGAAGTCGCTTGTGAACCAAGGGCACAACACATGGATACTCTGATTGATATCATTTGTGAAGTATTGGCCAAGTTCATTTTTATCGGAGGAACTTATCGTTTTGTTGTTTAACATGTTGTTGTTATCTTATTGTCTATTAGTTTAGCATCTTGTTGTTAGAACTTCCTAGCTAGCTAGCTTGGACATGTATTATTTCTCAATCAGAATTTCACCTTTTTTGTGTAATTTTAAACCCAATGGAAATGAATGAATGTGGAATTCTCAAGTTTGAGTTTAAATTTTCAGTTTGGGTTCCATTTGAATTTGAGTTCGACTTGACTTTAGTTGAGTTCAATTTGGCTTGACTTTGACTTGACTATGACTTGACTTTAATTCAATTTGACTTGACTTTGATGCAGTCAGATCATTTCAGATTCAGCCATTTCAGCAAATCCGAATCCATATTTTTTTTATATTATAATTTAAATCTGAGACCCACGGCTAAGGGTCTGTACCTCGTTACCCTTAAAATCAGTCGTTATTTTGAGACCCACGGATAAGAGTCATACAAAACAGGGACGCTTTATCAGAGACCCCAACAGAGACGGTTACAACTGGTCATATAACTCGTATATATGACTTGTCCTGACGGTCGCGGAACTTCTGTTTTCCACTAGTGACGTATTATCAAGACAATCCACGTTTCAAGGTTGTATTTCGAACAAAATCATTTTTTTCCGAAAGAAATCACTATATAGAGAAAATTTCACCATACGATTAAAGTGAAGAGACAAAAAATTGTATTTCTAAAAAATTATGTCAAAAATGATAATATCACTCTTTTTGGGAAAAAAAAAGTGATCTTCACTATATCATTCTTGTAGATATCACATGGAGTAAAGTAATAACGGAATTTGTAAGCACCAGCAGCTCATGTTTTATGCTTCATAAAAAAAAACTCATGTTCTTAAATAATGGTAAAATATAAGTAGAATAACATTTTAAATTCAATTTCAAATATTATTGAAAACGTATTAAGTTGGTGATTCACTAATCATCTTATCTTAATTAATCAATTTACTCTTTTCTTTGTTTAAGTTAAACTTAGAGAATAAATTAAATCATTAATTTTAATAATATTTTATGGGAATCAACTATATTGTATATGTCGTTCTGATTAGATCTCAATAAATTATATTAATCGTACGTAATGGCTTGTAGGCATTGCCTCCGGATTTAAAAAGAAAGATGGCTAGCTAATATTAGGAATTGGCAAAATCTGATTGTTGAAGGAAACTGTCAGGTGGTTAAAATTTTAAGTGACACAGAAACTTCAAAACTATAGAGAATCTCATCTTATCGATGAAATTCACAGCAAGATTGCCTCCTTAAACTCCACCACATTTAGTTTTGTTCCGAAAAGCCTAAACGAAACAGTACATCATAATCTCGCAAGTTTCGCAAAGTCCCAACATATCCAACAATTGTGGACCTATTCCTAACCCCCAAGATATATTCAAGAGCTCTTTTCTTCTTCTTAATTTTTGTTTTTTATTTTTCTCTGCGCACCTACAATATACCAAAAAAATAATAATAAAATAAAATAAACTCTCATGTTGGATCTTTAAATAAATATTTGATTACACCTAGTGAATCTATAATTGAAGATTTAAATGACAATTGTGATATAATAATATAAATAATTGTTTAGTTCATTTGAGATGTTAAGATGGCAGTCTAACAAAACAATATTATACATATGACCTTATACAGGGAACTATTTCTGAGATTAACTTCGGGGCTACAATTTCTCAGGGGCTTCCCTGGTATAATCTCTTGCTAAATTGTAGAATTCTACCAATATATAAATAGATCTGTCTTTCATGTTGCTACAGAATTTGACGGGCTAATTTCAATGTTCTCTTTCATCTCAACTATTAAAATAATCAATTAGTCTTAAATAGTTATCATTGACTTATTTTTATTTTTGTGAGTGTACAAAATAAAATATTGTGCAAAGTATATATACCACAAACAAATAAGAAGGATCAGATTATTTTATATATGTAAATAACAAGACATGTTCCGATTAAATAAAAATACATGTAAGATTTACAAATATGGTATATCATGTATGTTTCATTATTTAACATGCAGGTTAATAATGACAGACGTACACATAAAAAACTAGCTAGTGTACTCCATCGTGGTCCATTTTATTATCCAATATTATAAGTGAAGGATCATAAGATGCTACACAGTAGCAATAGATATTTTCCCCATATAACCATCTATTACCATAGGTGTGGGGTTTTTATCTAAAAACCCTTTGTACAACTATAGGGAGATTCAACAACTTATTAGCCTCCACCTAGAACCCCGTTACTTTACCCTACGTGGGACTAACCTTATTGATTTTGGTCGCGCCAAATCCCTTATAATAAGTTTATGCTAGCTGATTATTCAATTATCTATGTGGAACCAACTAATGTCCAACAAACGGAAAACCAGAAAGATCTTTATCTACCAATGGGAAATCGAGACTATAAACGTCTAGTTGGCAGCGTTTTGGAAACTTTATCATTCTTTGAAATGTTTGGAGAGTAATTTTATATCTATAATTTATGTTTATCGTGTTAGATGCACCTCGAGTACCCGTTTCTTTAAATTTATCTAGTGATCACTCAAGAGCTCAAAGTTTATCACAATAACGCACAATCAATTTCGTAACTCAAAAATTGCAACCTAATCTAGAATCTGCTTAATTTGATTTCTTTATCCCATGCTTCTACTCTAGTTTAGCTGGTTATATGTTTGTAACTTGTAAATTCTTTATTCTTAATATATCATATGTTCTTATCGGAAAAAGAAAAGAAAATGACATCCCAACTATTTTTTATCTTTTCTTTGATTTTTGATTTGTTTTCAAGGAAGATTAGAAAAAGAACAAATGGATTAGTAACTAAATCTTGATTTCTAGATTTTAAGGAATCTATAGTCCTTGAGGAAGTCGATCAATCATTTTTCAAATAACCGACTTCATAACATTTAATGTATAAGGATGGAGACGGTATATGTGAAACCATGTAACACTTTGGTAGATATTACATGGGATAAAGTAAACAACACTTTTGTAGATATTACAGTAAGAATACATTGGGTTACAATTAGCGGTTGTAGGTTATTGTTAAAGGTTTCCTAAATTGCATGAGATCGGAGGTTATAGGTTTTTGTTAAAGGTTTAATTTCCAAAATTGCATGAGGCTAGGTTTCCGTTAACAAGTTATCGTATGATGAATGATATTAGCTTTTATTTTATGCATTCATCTCAACTTTTACTCTCACTTCAGATTTTTTGGAGGTGCATCCAGTTTCCTCTACCATCTCAATTCATAAAGTATATCGAGAATATAAAAACTAGATATTAACTTCTAGAATGAAAATAAGAAATTTCGTGCATGTTATCGGTACCATTAAAATAATCAAGCTATTTTTATAGGTAAATATCAAGGCATGTAGCTCATTACATCGTCATACATATTTCATTTGTTCGACATGTCAAACAAAACAATAAAATACAACAACTCCGTGTCGTCGAGGCTACGGTCACTTTTAGCATAAATAACAAGCCTTTAAACCCCTAGGTGTCCCTAGTGGACGAGTTATAGTCTCGTGAAGGTTTACTAGAGATATACCTACAAAACCTATATTTCAAACTCCGTCTATTCGTGACAAATCAATGAATGAATCCAAATTGACTACAGGAGGAGATACCTTGCAAATTCAATTCAATTATTAGTAAATAAACTCTAATTAGATAGTCGAACAAGCCACAATACTCGGAAACTAACAACCACAATCACAATGAAAAGATTAAGAAGATGGATATAGATGTAGATATTGGCGAATATTCACAAGTGTTCGATGTTTCCCATATCCGTCTCAAGGTCCTTTGCTAAGATGAACCTAATCCTATTGGATTGAGCTACTTGGTGCTGAATGCTACATCAAATCAATTGGCATATACAAGGGAACCAAGAGTGACTTTATTCAACACAATAATAATTTCTTCTCTTTTTTTTTTATATGATTGGATCAAACTGGATCCAATTTCTTTTTTTTTTTTTTAGACGGCATGATTAGATCTTTTGGATCCAAGCGCATGCTTCTTGTCAGCAAGTACATGATAGTTGCCTTGGATCCTGCATTCCACGCTTGTTTAGGCGACGGAGACAGGGACTACGTTTCACACATACTGCTATTCCCAAGTGTCTTTTTTTTCCGTTTTGGTCTAATTGGTCGGTCTTTTTTTTTTTTTTTTTTTTTTTTATGAGACAACTCAACCACTCTATTTCATCCTAGCAGTAATAACACGTCGATGTTTAGTGACCCACCAAAGCACTTAGAGAACAATAGATAAATATGGAAAAATAAAAATAGAATGTGATATGGTGATATTCCGAGATATGGTAACAACTATCATGTTAATTTGTGATTTCGAGCTATATTCTTCCCTTTTAGTTAATTAGTTCCTCAACTCCTGCATTCAAAATGGTTCCATCCACTAATGGTGTCAAAAACAAACTATACAAACATATAAATGCTCCCCCACACTTAAACTTCACATTGTCCTCAATGTGTAAAACCGAAAGTTCTGAATTCTGACGTAACAGCAGATAAAACGCAAAAACTGTACAAATTGGTAAGGAATTTGGAAAAACTCCATTTCACAAAAGTTGTTCATCTACGTGTTTTCTACAAAGTGTCAAAAGGGCACAGTGTTTCGATAAACGGTCTGACAGTTATGGTCTCTGAACTGAACTACGCGCAGTCTGAATTTTTCTGACGAAAAGGTATTCGTCCTAATTCTCTTCTAAGATAGATTCCGGACTCAATGAAATTAAACATGGGGATGCAAATATGATATGAAAACAGTAAAAAATAAATAAACGAAACAAAAATAAAATGCAAAAGGATAAGAGATACAAAACCGGTGGGTTGCCTCCCACTTAGCGCTTGTTTTAAAGTCGACGGCCCGACTTAGCTTCTCGCAAGATTCATTCCCCATACACCAATAATCTGAAAAGTTGGGGATCCTTCCATAGAACCTGTTTTGCAAACACTAGCTTCACACAAATATTAGTAAAATAAAGCAAAAGTGAAGCTATGAACCGATAAAAGCTTCCCCCACACTTATTCTTGTCCACACTTGGAAGTGTATAAAGAATATAGACGTCGGGTACTTCCACGGTTTCTGGTTCCATAACCTGCATAGTATGAGAATCAAGTTTCTCTAATGGTGGAAATCGAGAAACAAAATTATTCAATAAAGTTCTCGAAGCACATATATTCAAACCAATAAGAGGTAAAGGAGAAGAAATAATAGGCAAAGGGTTAGATAAACCTTTCACAATCTCTTGTATCACGGAATCCTCTTCATCCTTGAAAAACTCAAGTGAATTATTCACCTCTTGTATATCGTGGTCCTCTATTAAACCTTGCAACCATTTTTCGTCCGTTTCTGCCTTAACCATAGTCTCGACATAAACATCATCATTACAATCATGCACAAATTCAATTGGGTCTTCCACAATATTGGTCATAACCGTCTCATTCTCAACATATTCCTCCTTTTTGTTGTAAGGCACATACTCTTTTGCGGATGCAATATTGTCCATAAGGAATTTCTTTAGAACACTCATTGCATCATCCTCAAGCTCTACCTTTTGAATAGGTTGTTGATCGTTATAAAGATCAATGCTTGAGTAATCTACACTAGTGTCATCATATTCCTTTTCAACTTCACCTTGATCGCAAAAAGACTCCATTATAAACTCCTCGGGGATGTCACCATGAATTGGTTTAGGCAATGTATTTTCATAATAATCATCATCACTATCATAGTCATCATAACATTGGTCCTCGCTGAATTTAGTGTTGCTAATCTCGAACTCATCCTTTTGAATAGGTGAATGATCATTATTACGATCAAGAGTTGAGTTAACTACACAAATATCAACAAAAGTCCCCGAAGGTTCGCCTTTTTCAACATAACTATTCATTTCCTCCTTGTATTCTTCAATGCCTTGTCTTAAAGATGAAACACTTTGTTGAAGCTCTTGGAGTGTTCCATCCAAATTCTGAATATAGTGTTCCATTTGTTGGTAAAACTCATTCGACATAGACAAAGTAGAATTACTTACCTCCGTATTGTTAGGCCAATTATATTCCCTTTGAATGGGTGGATGATCATAACTACGATCAGAAATTGGGCCAAACATACCATGAGCACATTCGGTCGATGAAATTGGTTCCACGCTTGGTTGTCCACAAATTGACTCCATGCTGTCCATAAATTGTTGCATCTCATCTACCAAATTAGAGGAAATATTATAAGGAAAACAACTATTCTCCCCTCCTTGTGATTGCTCCCCGGCAGCGGCGCCAAAATTTGATCGCTGTCGTAAGCGACACAAATATAATTACACTTTCTTACTACTCAAAATATAAATATAGCAAGGGCAAGAAAGGATCGATCCTGAGAGAGAGGTCTAGGTTGTCAAATTGTTATGGTTTCCTATATAAAACACCCGGAAGAATTCTGATTGTGTAAATAAAAATAAACCAAAAAAGCAAATAAACAAAGTACGCAAATCAAGGATGTGAAATATTGGGTAAAGGTTTCATCTTCAATTGCAAACAAGTTTATGAATATATGAATAGAATTCGTATTTAATCTCGCTATCATCAAAAGCCATGGAATACCTTATTGCAAGAATACTCCGTAATTTCCAAAGTTATCAACACACACATTAGGGCTGCGTATGTGAAATCTACCTAAAGAATAACCTAACGCCTTGCGCTAATCAAGTTCAATTCCTAGGAGCATTAAGTTTCGTAAATAGGCTAATCAATGCAATTGTAATACATTGCGCAAACAATTCGGACAAAGGTCAATTTCTACATATGACTACGAGGATGTATCACTACAACCTAGAATCATATCATGCTACTCGTATTCAAGGTTATCGCTCGATGAAAACCCTAAAATAGCTATAGATATGGATGTGAGTTCAATCAATTCTAGACTCGACTAAGCAAACATTCAATCATATTGCAATCCATCAATCATGCAATTATTATAACCCGTAGAAATCAAACGATAATATTGAGAGAAAACTAGTTCATAAAAATCATAACTTGGTTGCAAAATCCAACTACATCTTCAACCAATAATAAAAACTTAGTTACTCATATTCAAGGAGTTCATCACAAGAAGAAAGAGAAGAAACTTCATGGTTCTAAAACCCTAGAATAAAGTAGTAGAGAGATAATAAAAACGTGGTTAGAAGATATCCTCCAAAAGATAGAAGTCCTCTCTTTTATATATTCCTCAATTTCCATAAAGGATACTCCTTCCAAAATTAGGTTTTGTCTTCAAGGTCCATTAGTTGGAAATTCACCCGGCCCACCATGGAGAGAAACCCGTGTAGAAATTGTCTCAAAAACGCTCGCCGGAAAACTGGGATTGTGGCCGGAATCCCGCCGGAATCGTCGCCGGAAAATATTTCAGGTGACCTTTTGTCATCAGAAACTGTCACCAGCGAGTGCACGCTCCCAGCAGCTCATCTCCATATCCCCGCAATTCAAACAATCACAAAATACCATCCAAACCAATTCCTCATTTCTTGCGAAACGCGCCCAAAAGCGTGATGCGTAGCTCATATGTCCGGCCGTCGATTCTTGCATCCGACTCATACCCCTTCGTGATTCACTGAATCATTGTGATTCCCACTTACGGCTCCAAAATCCGATAAGTCGGAACTATGCTCACCGGCTTACCAATTTCGCTCCGTTTTGCATCATGGCGACTCTGACTTCAAAACCATTCCACGGCTGTAAATTCTCCCCTGTGTAATTCAATCTTCATACAATCGTTTCAAGCACCTACCAGGACACGGCCGAACTGACTGCAACAGAATCAGTGAACCACTTTGTTGCCACGGGAAATTGGATCCTTCTCTGTCTCGTTATTGGCCACCGCAAGACCTGACAGATCAAGCACAAACCACCTTCAATTTCATCCAGTACCACTCCAAAACAGACCCATTCATAATTCACTAGATCAAGCCACTGCCATACTCAGCTTTAGCTTCAATCCATCACCAAGTCTGCAGTGCGAACAAAAGCACCAACACTTTTGCTCAACTTCATACCCCGAGCCAACAAGTACATAGCTACACTGCATCTTGCTAATACTCCAGCCCTGTAACTCCAACTCCTCAGCTGCCCCATTGCTCTGCAATTGCAGCAGCAGCTCAACCAGCTCAGTCCCATATCAGCTGCAAGTGCTTCCAAAACCCATTGGTTTAACCAATACAGCCACCACCTGCAACTCAGGTGCAACATCTGATACCACCAGTTCACAGTTCAAACCTTCTATCCCTGTAATACCACCTTATAATCTCGAGTCATGCCTAATTCCATTTCAAACTCCTCCGCATCTCAGTGATAACACCATCCATCTGACCACGTCTAGCGACTCAGCACACCAGATCCATCTTCTGTAGCTCCAATGCACCACCTGCCCAAGCCACGATACCACAACATTGCCAGCTCAATGCCACCAGACCCTATTCCACTCCAAGCTCGACCATCCGCAGCTTCATAACTCAGTCCACCTGACATCCACCAGCCAACAGCGTAACCACCAGCTCCACCTGCAACTCCATCTGTTGTCTGCAACAACACACAATCCCAAACACAAGCAAGTACCCGTAACTCATGTCTTGAATAAAGAACTCAACAGCACTCATTATTATTACCAGCCTGAGCTGCTTTGCGCACCTAGCTGCAACTCAAATAAGCCTCTCAACCTGCTCTGTAGTTCAGTTCAAATACTCGTGTCTCACTCCCTGTTCTGCAACACAGCCAACATCCTGATCACCGCTACTCTTATTCTCGTCTCCCTGACTTGCTCTAGTTCTTCCTTGCTTCACAGCAATTCAATCATCCTCGTCTCTGCCAAGCTCAGCAACCAACAACTCGATCTCCTTCTCGGTTTACTGGACTTTTTATCAAGCACTACTTGTGTGCTCTGGGTGATGATGCTGATCTTCACCTTGCTATAGATTCTTAAGCTCTCCATATCTCCTTCCCCGTAGCAATCGAGTTTAATACACACAAACCCATTCATTACCGAGCTCAAGAACACCATGAATTCAAACTTATTTCTTCCTCAAACACCAATGAGACTCATCATTTAGCAGCCACATTTTCCTCTTGCTTACCGATTTGCCCAGCCAAGATGTGACCAAAACCCGGCCAATTCATGAATACAGATCCCCTCTCATCTCTCGATCTGGACCTTGGTTCTCATAAATTCTCTCATTCACCTGATTTCAAATGAACCCATCGTTTCTTTCTTCATTCCGGACTCATGGTCACGTAACTCATCACCTTCTTTCCCCGATTTCTCTAATACTGTCATTGCTACCTTCTTCGATCTCGTCCCAGCAGTGAACACCGGCTGCTGTTCTCAATTTCAGTGACGAACAAATGATTGAGAGAAGAGTTTCTTCCTTTAGCGTTGGGTATAGCTGGTGGGTCTGGATAATGCTATGGGCTGCCCACTGATACTCCTAGTTAGCTACATAGGTGCCATTAGCACATAACCGGGTGCTTTTAACACTTTTGTGGGTTACCCCTTAACCACAGATGGCTTCCTTTATCATTCTTCCGAAAACAAGTTGCCCCTTAGCATGTGGCTGGACTCCGAGATAGTGTCCACTTTGTAAATGACCGGTTTACCATTCCGAGTTCTTCTTTTGCCCATAACTTCTTCATACGAGCTCCGAATGACTCCGTTCTTTCGCCATTGTCTTCATCTTCTCGTCCTCTACACAATGAAAAGTAGAAATCTTGGATTTGAGCGAGTTCCACTTCCTTTTGCCCCAATGACTCCAAAACACCTATAAAACTCAAAAGCAAATATAAGATACATAATTCACAAGAAAAATAGCAAAGAAAGCATAAACTCTACATAGAAAATACGGTGTATTCTACACCTATCAACATGCAAATTAATGATAAACTTACAAACTTTTTTTTAGCAGCATCTCCCTAGAAATGGCCAGTTAGTGTGAGTACAATAAAAGTTATGCACAACATATATAATGGATAAACCAAGGTTTATGATTTTTCGAAACTTACGAAGCTCAGCGCATGCATAATAAGTTATTTTTAAAGATTTCATCACAAACAAAGGTTTTCTGAAGCCCTATCGAAAGCTAAACTCTCGTGCATAGTTAAGGAATCAAATAATAATAACCAAACTAGGAAAAAAGATGTTTAAATATGTGAATAAAAAATTAACTATTTAGTTATTTAATTTTAAAATTAAACGCTCGACAACCAATAAATTATAAATGTAAATTTTCCATCTCGTATAGGCTTTAGATTTAGCTCCAAATACATCACTGGTGAAACATGTAGAACCTGATGTAACATATGGTGGTGAAGAGGAACCTCATGGAGAACCAAAAGGAACAATTATCAAACATGCACCATTTGATTTGAAAATACTAACGATATAAAACTAGTTAAAGTATAACTTAAATTTTGTTATTATCACTCCAAAGTAATTAACAATATAAATTAAATTTAAATGTAGTTTCTGCATTCATTCTTTCGACCAAATATTAATTTCCCAAATCTACATGTTATTTCTTTCAGATATCATGCCGTGAAGTTTCCCTGGCGAATTTCAGAATAGTACTTGATATGAGGTTTCATGCCAAGCAAATCTCTATCGCTTCAATAGCCAACAATGATTGTAGTGATAGACACAGGGATTATTCCATCGTTCATATTAGTTAAAACCATAAGATCGATAATGCCTTAGAAATCCAAATTTAAACTATATATATATATATATATATTTCAATCTCCTCTACCATCTCAACTCTTAAAGTAGCCAATCAGTTAAATATTTCATACAAAATTACAAAACAACCAGTATATTAGCACATATTCATCATACATATCGAGTTATTTCATATGTATTTAGCAAAACATGTGACATTCACAATTTTGTATTATACATATATATATTTCATTCATTGATATACAAATTCTAAGATAAATGTTAATGCACATACCAACCAGTCTTTACTATGTGCATTTCACTATTTTGTTAGTGTTCCACCTGATTCTCATTATTTAGTAATTTACAGACTTTCTTAAATTAAAAGAAAGAAATCTCCCATTCTTCGAATCCTTAAATCTTCCATCCTTTCCAACTCTCATAACTGTTCTTACAAGTTTGCGTTAATTATTTTAGCTTTTATGTACCACACGAGATATTTGACACACAAAATGAAGAATGTAGGGCCTATGCATCTAGGCAGTATCATATAAATTTCATGAGATGGGAGGGGTCGGAGGAAATACCCCATTATCACCATGTTTGAAAAAACATGTTTTTTTTTTCTTCTAAAAAATCCATCTTGTGACATAAAAAGTCGCTTCATGACCCGAAATCGATCTCCACTCTCCTGAGAAAAAACACGTTTATGAACACAAAAGTTGTGATTCGTATTTTATAATGTACATCGTGAAATGAAATCCCTAATATGATCCACCATCTATAACTTGACCTAAATATTGCCTCGTTCTTGATACCAGATCTACTTTGTGACCCAAATTTCTGTTATAATTAAAACTTTGTACGTCATTATAATGTAAATGTCAACAGGATTTGAAATCTAAATGTAACCAAAACCTATCACTTAAGTTTACGCGGATTATCAAGATAAGCAATCCTTCGTTTGTAGGTTGCATTTCAAACAAAGTCACTTTTCCGAAAGAAATCAACATATGGAAAATTTTACAATGAGAGAAAAGTGAAAATAAAAATCATCTTTCTTAAATATTGTGTTAAAAATGGAACTATTACTCTTTGGGAAATATGGTATATTTCGTTTTTGTATTATACACGTACCATGATAACATTTTTATAGATATCACACGGGATAAGGTATTGCCATAGATTTTAATGTTAAATATGGAATGCGTAATTGGGGGATATATAATCTAATTGGGGGATATGACTAAATGACAAAATAGGGATCCAAATATCCTAGCTGGGTTACCCCTTATATAATTAAATTATTAATTCCTAATCTAACCCTCCCTAATCATAATTAGTAATTAATCCTGATTAGTAAAATATTAATGATTTGGGGGATATAATTTGTGTATTTATGTTTATTTGAATTTGTGTGTGTTAGTTTAGAGGGAAAAAAATTTTGAGTAGATTTTTTTTTTTTTTTTTGAAAATGGAAGATGATTGTGATGAGAGACTTGGTAATTTCTTTGAATCTTTAACTCAATTACAACAACAATCATATCTTCAATCTTCGATTAATGATAACAACTCACAATTGAGTGGAATTTTTTTTTTGAAAATGGAAGATGATTGTGATGAGTGAATTACCACTAATAAGAGGTTGAAAAATTGATTTTTCTTCTTTGAATCCACCATTGTTGCAGCTGAAAAAGCTTGGTGCCGGCATGGTATTCAACCAAAAACCCATGCGGGCAATTGTTGGAAATGTTCATAAATTGTTTGCCACTATCCGAGGGCGTAGCTCTCTCGTTACGATTTTTTTCTGGTTTTGATGTTGATTTTTTCTCGGTTTTGAGCAGTGCAGGCATGGTAATCATGGATTCGAGCATGCCGGTACATGTTCCGGCATAGTATTTTGCTTAAATTTCCATGCCGGAACAGGATGAAAAGTATCCAGAATGTTGATTTTTTTTTCACTTGACTACCGGCATTGATAGGAAATTCTCGAGCATGCCGGTATCATGTTCCGGCATATAGTCTTCATCAATCCGGCATGGTCTTCATCACTTCCTTTTTTGAATTTTTTCTGGTATTAATCAGTCCACTTTGCCGGCATGGTTAGTTGATATGAAGACCATGCCGGTATTGTTTTCCGGCATACCATGTTGCTTTATTTTCTATGCCGGAAGTGGACCGATTAATACTGAAAAAATTCAATTCGGAAGTGATGAAGACCATGCCGGAATTGATGAAGACCATATGCCGGAACATGATACCGGCATGGTCTTCATCAATTCCGGCATGGTCATCATCACTTTCAACATGATCTTCATCACTTCCGAATAAAAAAAAATTGGTTTCCAAAGTGAGGAGAAGAGAATTTGATATAGAGTGGGGAGAGTTTAGAATTTGAAAGGGAATGGGAAATATTGGGTTTCAAAGCTCCACCCCTAAATAAGATTAATAAGAAGTGGAGATGGAAATGGGGGTATGATTTTGTTTTTTGATTTTAAGTTTGTGGGAAGGGTATTTTAGTATTTTCGCCCCCAAAAGTCACCCCTTAGCACACACCATGGGTTGGGGGAAGTAATTCATATCCCCCAATTAGATTATATATCCCCCAATTACGCGTTCTAAATTTGTTCTAACACATGCATTTTGTTTGCCACTATTTTTCGGAACAATCTACAAACATAATTTAAGCTTGATTTGAATTAGAATAATAATAGTCACCATTAATTGATATCTATTGAAGGTATCTAATGGTGATGAACATGCATCTCGAGGAGACACAAACCCCTTATAAATATTGGTTATTGTATCTCTTTCAAACACACCAAACAATAGATCTCTTATGTTTTTTATATAACCATTAGTAACTTATAATCATTGTGTTCTAGGTAAGATCAAGCAAATAATATCGTTGAATTCGATTACGGTGTTTGGGATTCATTAAACCATGAAACCATAATTTGTTGACTTGTTGTTCTCTCGAATTTATTCAAGAGGGTCGAATCATTATCAAAAATAATTGAAAAATTTGTGGAAAATCCTTATAATTAGTGATACACAATCGTTTATTCTTTTTCATCCTCTGATTCACCAAATTTAATTTCCAGCATTCAATAAACTAGATCATGTTCAATGCTTCAAAGAATTTATTTATTTCTAATATTAGTAATATGCTTGGTAAAAATAAAGTCTATCAACTTAATGATCGTCCATCATAGAAGTGGATATTCGATAACATTAAGTAAGAAATTAGGCACTGCAGTCACTCATGAGATTTAGACCACATCGTGATCAGTATCATTATTTAACAGTCTAGTAGACTAGTATGCAAAGTGAAACCTTACGTTCACCGAATTAAAAATCATAATGTTTCAAATGGAGAGATAAATATTTTAAGTGTTTAAGATTTTCAGTATGTTTTGTGTAATACTTTAAGTTTGATGGGAAAGTTAGGGATATGCCCCAAAATTAAGTGTTATCTTGGGAATATGTCTCAGGATTCCAGTTTTCGGTAATATGTCATAGTCTTCTGAGATTCCAACCAACGACGTAAGCTAGTCAATATAAGCATAAATGTGAGATGGCATGTGAGATAAAAAGACATATTCCCCCTTTCTATCACATGTGTAAAATATACAGAATCATCATCTTCCACATGATTAATTCCTTTAGGAATTGCGACAACACCAGCTCACAACATTAGATGGATAATGTTTAATTGATGAAGGAAGTCTGAAAATCTCCATGAATCAATTCAAAATCACCCAAGGAAATTTCAATAAAATACCTATACCAATACCACAAATATCAATTTGTAATCCCCAATTTCATATACGAACCCTAGTTGCATCTGAAAACCCTAAAGGTTCAAACTGGTAAAATCAAATTAATAAAACTACAATTTGACATTATCAACAAGTACCATGAAAAGAATCAAAGAAAAATAAAAAAATTTAGGTTCTCACGTAAGTGTTGTTGCGAATCGATGAAGAAACCATTACGAAAAGCAAATTAGAAGCGTTGCAGTAATCCGGTAAAACAAGAAAAATATATTTGTTGCAGAAAGCGCTATGAAAGATCTTTTTTCATCTATCCAATATCAACCGTTAGATCCATGATCCGGTTCATACAGCTCAGCTAATCAAAAGTAAACATGTGTCCGTGTCCAAAAACGGTTCAACTTCGGTTGAGCAGAAAGGTTCGGAAACCGATCCGCGGTTGGTCCGGCTCGGTTTAGATTATCTTGACATGTCATCTACCAACTCAACAACCAGTCTAATCATTGGTCGACGCGTCGATCAATAATTTTCGCAACGCCGACAATTCCTGCCACGTCATCATCCATGCTAAAATGTCAGAAATTGGTTTTGTGACACATTACCACGTCAGCACGTTTAGTGCCACATTAACATTTTTTGTCCGGTCAGCAACGCCATATCAGCTCTTATCTGCCATGTCAGCATACTATGCACAATCAGCACTGCCATGTCTACGACCGCACGGGCGCTTCGTGAAAATCTTGTTTCATTAGTAACTTTTTTGTTTTAAGTCCGAATTGATTGATTTTTGGCTCGTTGGAATCGCCTTTCAATTCCCTACAACATGGAAGCAAAAATTCTTGTGTTCAAAAGAAATTTTGATTGCACTTGGAGCAGCAACATGATCGAGTTTGAGGTTTGTGGATAGCGACATGATCGAGTTTGAGTTGAGGATTGCTTAGACCCTTCAATATCTAGCCTTGCATTACATCGCGAGCACCAAAAGCCTCACCTTGAACGTGATCACTCAAGTCTTTCTTTTGCAAACATAAATCTCGTCTTGCACGTGAGTATAAAGACTTGCACCTTGGCAAGCATAAAGTCTTGTCTCGACCACGAGCCTAATGCCCGATGTTGGTCCGCACAAATTCTCGTCTTGACATGAGCCCAACGCCCGATGTTGGTCCAAAAACTCGTACTCAACACAAGCAACAACCAACCTTCCCGAGCAGCGACCGCTACATCCTTGTTACATTGAGAGCAAAAATCCTTACCCAAGCCGCAAACACGCACACAACGTTCCTTTCAAGACTCGACTAGCTCTCGAGCATCAAGTCCACCACGTGGGAAAAAGTCTCGCCTAACATGTGAGCAAATTTCATTGCAGGTTATCACAGTTGGGGGCGTCAT
Source organism: Papaver armeniacum (assembly GCA_023531295.1). Classification (NCBI taxonomy): domain Eukaryota; kingdom Viridiplantae; phylum Streptophyta; class Magnoliopsida; order Ranunculales; family Papaveraceae; genus Papaver; species Papaver armeniacum. Next base: position 241,530 of record JAJJWW010010706.1, read on the forward strand.
AGTAATATCTCTACAAACGCTTGGGGGCGACTGGCGAGTTACGACATCAATGGTCGACGCATAAGGAAAAATAAACTTCTTAACCACCAACAAGTTGGAGTTTAAGAAGGGGTGATGTTTGTACCATCAACAAAATTGAAGGAAAACCCACTAATCAAGCCCGTGAAAAAAGATTCCAGAAATCTTGTTTCCCAAGTTGCTTGCATATGAAGTTTACCTAATTAGGTTATAAATAAACTATATAAATACATGTAACCCAAACCCTAAAAGGATATGGAATCATAGGTTAGCCAACCAAAAGAAATTCAATTGTATCATGATCATCAATAAAATCACTCCCTACGGGATTCCTCCATGGATGTAGGCACAAGCTTGCCGAACCACGTTAAATTCTTTGTCTCATGTATTTATCTCTAATTCGCTTTCTTACCCTAATTTCACTTCAAATCATCGATTCAATCGTGTTTAGTGCCTACCAGTAATTTTGGGGTACAAACAACAACTTTTTAGATGTGTAATATTCTAGTTTGCTTATCAATTATACCCCGAAAAGATAGGATGCATTAAAGTTATGCATACAAATTCATAATTTCAAATAATAATGGGTTTAATGGAAAATGGAAAATATTTTGGGCCTGCCAATAAATACAGTAGTTTCTTTGGGCTTTAGCCTAATTTCCCCATTCGATTTCCCATCAAAATATACGAAGGAATCGTTTTTTGGGGACCATGGTTTTTTTTGGGGGACCATGGTTTTTTTGGGGACTAATGTGTTCGGTTAGGAAATATTTTTTGCGACGTAACCGAACTTAGGTTCGGTTGAGAAATATTTTTTGCGACGTAACCGAACTATTGTTCGGTTGGGAAATGTTTTTTACAACTAAACAGAACTATTGTTCAGTTGGGAAATGTTTTTTGCAACTTATGTTCGGTTGAGAAATGTTTTTTTGCAACTAACCGAACTGACTAGTTTGGTTGGGAAATGTTTTTTGCAACTAACCGAACTACCAGTTCGGTTGGGAAGTGCAACTAACCGAACTTACCAGTTCGGTTGGTAATTTTTTTTTGCAACTAACCGAACTTATGTTCGGTTGGGAAATATTTTTTGCAACTAACCAAACTTATGTTCGATTGGGAAATGTTTTTTGCAACTAACCGAACTTATGTTCGGTTGGGAAAGGTTTTTTGCAATTAACCGAACTTATAACTAAAAAATCATGGTCCCAAAAAAACCATGGTCCCAAAAAACGGTTCATACGAAGACAGGGGAGATGCTAGAGATGCCGTGGTTTTCACCCGCACGTTAAGCTATCTCCGGAGGGGCAATCCAACGATTTCAGGTGCGTCCAAACATCAAGATGAGTGCAGTGTCATGTGGGGTCCCTGTTTTCTCTGTCTTGCGGGATGTTTTGCGGGAATTGCGGTCGGTCAAGCTATCATCTCAGTTCCTTTTTGTACCAACTCCACGTGTCAGAATTGGCAAATACGTGACGAAATGTATGAATCCATCCGTTAAGCCAAGGGAACCCATCGAAATCATATTGCAAGATGTGAAACCAACTGAAAATTTGGTCACACATTCCTCGCTTCGAAAATATGTCGCGTATAAGTTTCAGCATTCATGCAGAAGTTCTCTTTCATAATTAGCAATTCCTTTCTCCTTACTAACTCATTCATTCTAGGTGTAGTTTTTCTTCTTATGTCTCTTACCTTATTGTCTTCATCCAAGATGTCAATGACAATTCCAAGACTGTTTTTAAGTTTGATTGTGGTTTTCGTTGTTTATAGTAGTCATTATACTACTAAAATTGTATTTTCCTACGTTCGTCCATCTCCTAGAGATGACATTTGTATTCGTAAGGTACTCGGTGATATTTCTTCAACATCTCCACAACAGGTATACATGCATACTGATATACCTAAAAAGCATGCAGAATCAAGTTTTAGAAATACAATATTCTTTTTCCGTGTTAAATATAAATATCTGCAGGTTCATATTTCTTTAGTAGGTGAGGATAAGATGCGAATAACTTGGATTACAAATGATCATGGAACTCCATCAAAGGTAGAATACGGTACAACGGAAGAAACATACAATTTATCTGCGACAGGGAGAGCTTATTCGTATAACTATCTTATCTACCAGTCAGGAGAAATTCACGATGTTGTCATCGGTCCACTGACACCTGAGACTGAGTATTACTATCGATGCGGCTCAAATTACGATCGTGTATTCAGTTTCAAAACCCCACCAGCTCAATTCCCTATCAAGTTCGTCGTTGTAGGTAAATATGTACACATTATGCCTCAAACCCACAGATGTTTATTGAGATAGGTGCGTCTATGTATGTTGTTTATAGTTACAATTTGATTCAATGGAGCACTAAGGGTACCAATGCATGTAGGTGATCTTGGCCAAACAGGATGGACAGCCACAACCCTTAATCACATTGCAGGACTGAGTTACGACGTAATGTTCTTACCAGGGGACTTGGCTTACGCGGATTATTACCAACCACGATGGGATTCATTTGGACAAATAGTAGAACCACTAGCAAGCCAACGTCCATGGATGGTAACACAAGGGAATCATGAAATTGAGTATATCCCAATACTTTATCCGGAGTCCTTTGCAGCATATAACGCAAGATGGCATATGCCTTTCGAAGAAAGTGGTTCTACTTCCAACCTGTACTACTCCTTTGAAGTTGCAGGGGTTCATGTCATCATGTTAGGGTCTTATACGAAATTTGGGTCTGATTCAGATCAATATAAATGGCTCCAGGATGATTTGGCTAAGGTCGATAGGGATAGAACACCGTGGTTAATTGTAATCGTCCATGCACCGTGGTACACGACGAATATAGATCATCTATTAGAGTTTGCGTCAGTTGGAATGAAATATGCAATGGAAGATTTGATTTATAAGGCTCGAGTTGATGTTCTTTTCGCTGGTCATATTCATTCCTATGAGAGATTCGTAAGATTTTTATGTATTCTTAATTTGTTCGTTCTGGTGAACCATGAGAGTGCTGATACTATCTATATGGAACAGCCTAATTTCAATTTCATGGTTGCAGAATCGTGTTTATGGTGAGAAAGCCAATAGATGCGGTCCAGTGCATATTACAATCGGTGATGGTGGAAACCGTGAGGGGCTTTCTGGCAAGTAAGTCGATAACTGATATTGCTAACCCAATGCTCTAAACTTTTTTCCGTATCGTAGAATTAAGGATAAAATTCTCACAATCAGTTGTTTTTTGGAGTTACATATACCCGCAGAGAGATATTTCTCTATTTAGAGAGGCAAGTTTTGGCCATGGGAGGTTTGAGGTGGTGAATGAAACTCATGCATCATGGAGTTGGCATAGAAATCAGGATGACGAGTTTGTCGTTGCTGATACTGTTTGGTTAAAAAGTTTGTCTTCGGATCTTGCATGTGCTGTAGAAACTCAAAAGAAAGATTTATGATAGCTGTGAAGATATGTTCCATTTACGCTAAAACAAGTCGTGTACACATGCACTTACTCCAAAAGTTTGCCAAACCCGGCATTGAAAACCTTATCCAAACAACTTAATTTGAAATAATCATGTGTGATCTGGTTACATCTCTTAATAATGCACAGTCTCATGGCACATCGTAGATGAGTTGGGTCTCACGGAGAGAAGTGTGCAGATCAAAGATATTTGGTGGCCTGGGCATCCGGAATCTAAGATTTAGTAAATAAAACTCTATCGCAAAATGGATTTGGAGGTAATCGAGAAAAATCAGCTTTAGAGGAGAATTATAAGTGAAAAGAGTAATACTGTTTCGTCTAAGATTTAAGATTTTCAGTCTGATTGTGTACTTAGTACTTTTGATTTCGTCTAGTAAGTGTACATGTGTTTGTTTTTATACCTTACCTATCGTGTAGAAATACAATACATTATTAGCCTGAACAATAATTTTGCATTGAACTTTAAACATTAAACCAAGAAACTAATCAAACAACTCAAGGTACTGAAAATATTTAACAGAAAGAGAATGAATACTGCAAAGAAAATGAATACTCCACCATCAACATCACTGTATTTACAGTATTCCTTAAATTTGGTGATAGTTTCTTTGATAACTTCCTTCGTATATTTTCTTCTTTGCAAATCAATGAATTACATATTTCTCGACTAACAATAAAAACCTTAAGAAATCAATTTTCTTTAACTGTTGTTAGTAGACTTCCTTTTGGTTTTCTCCGATGTCTCCATAGTTTTGAATCTATATGTAATCTCAATCCACATGACTGTATTTTTCAGTGTTCATTCACTTTTATGCCAGATGATCACTATTTATTTTGAAGGAAAAAAAAAACGAATAGTGGTCAAATGATATATGCTTAACACAAATTGTTTAGGTTTTCACTACAAAACTAGGCAGAATATGAATGACACCAATAGGCTACCCTGGAGCATATTAGATGAATGAAGAGCAATTTCATTTTATGTGCGATGTGTCTTTGGTAGTATACCATTTTGTGTGTAATGTGTTTTCAATGATCTCGGATCTCGGCAAGGTCGTTTGACACTTTGACAACATAGCTCCGGAGAAACCTTTGCCTTTTGCAAGTAGCTAAATGGATTTTTACCTGAACCCCAGAAATTGTAATTTGACACGCTGTTGCCTAGGAAAGACGGCCAACTACATATTGAGGCCAAATGGAAATTACCGGATACCAAACTTGTCAGTTTGACTCAAATTTGCTAAGTCACAAAATCGAGTTGCATATTATAAGAAAAATTGTGGGTAAATTATATACCATTTTTTTTTGTTTCTTTCTTGATAAAAATTTATAAAATTAATCCATCTCGCATATAAACTGCTGCTTGAATCACGGAGCAGTGTCACGCAGATACCCCATCCCTCCAGCCTCATCGTCGACAAATTTAATTTTATTTCCAGCAGTAGGTCTGTAGTGTCTCCCTAAGCCAGCACCATGCATTATAACCTCTATCAGAACGAAGTACGTGTTCGTAGCCTGTGCCACCATAATGACCCAAACATCCTTTGCGAACTCTATTTCACCCGAACATACTTTTTCTGAAACGGAGCGAAAGTTTCATTTTTTCCGAAACGGAACGAAAGTATCACTTTTCCCGAAACGGAGTAAAAGTATCACTTTTCCTGAAACGGGATATGAAAGTATCACTTTTTCTCAAACGGAAAATTAGTCGATCCATAAATCAAAATATGGTTGCATGATGTCTTATGCATCCGTTGTGGTGGTTTGCATAATGGCTATGCATTTAATTTTCGAGAATTGTACCTAAAAATGAAAGTATCATTTTTCTTGAAACGGAGGGAATACATCGTTTTATTAATTGCAACGGAAAATTAGTTGATGCATAAACAAAAAATTTGCTACATAAAGTATTATGTATCCTTTGTGGTGGTTTGCATAATGAATATACATTTAATTTTCTAAAATTATGCTTCAAATGATAACTACCTACGAATTTTTCGCAAAAATTTTAAATTTAATACTGTTGTTTGTACTCGTTGCGTAGAGTTTTTTATAAACTTTCCAACGAGATAAAATTTGTAAAATTCCAAGGCACGGATTTTTAGATATGTTATATTAAAGTTTGTTTTCCAATTATACCTCTGAAAAGATAAGATACACAATGAGTTATAGTAATTGGACTAAAATGGAGGGACATTTTTTATTTTTCAGCCCTAACCATTTCCAATCTTTTTGTGGTAATTCATCACTTAGATTTTACAAAAAAATGGTCATATAAAGGACCTCCCTCGGCCCTCGCTTTGCTCGGTCGGCCCAATTAATATCACATGAATTTAAACTGCTGCATTAATCACGGAGCAGTGTCAGGCAGATACCCCCTAACGTGCATGGTGTTTCCACACTGTCGGGGTTGCCCCCCTGCTTTATTCCCCTCCAGCCTCATCGTCGACAAATTTAATTTTATTTGCAGCAGTAGGTCTGTAGTGTCTCCCTAAGCCAGCACCATTGTAACCTCTATCAGAACGAAGTCCGTGTTCGTAGCCTGTGCCACCATAATGACCCAAACATCCTTTGGGAACTTTATTTCTAGCACCTGTTCCTCTATTATTAAGGAATAATGGCACATAATCTTCAATTCTCAAGGTGGAATCACCAAGTTTCTGCCCATTTAACGCAAGAGCTCTGTGAAAAGCTTGGAGACTGGGAAACTCAATTAACGCAGTCCCCAACGGAGCACCAGTGTCATCCGTTTCAATTTCCATGTAAACAATGAACCCGCAAGTTTTGAAGTGATTTCTTAGGGAGCTCTTGATCTCATCAATTTCAGAAGAAGTATCAAGACCTTTGATATAAAGAGTTTCACGCACAATGCCAAGTCGAAGAAGTCTGCCCGAAATTTTTTTGCCATCCAACTTTAGTGCCTCCTTGGCAGCTTCTTCAGTTGCAAACTCAACATAGCCAATTCTCCTGAAAGTTCCATCCTCGTCATATAAGAAACGCACATCAGCAATATGCCCAGCCACTTTAAATAGGTTGATCACATCAAATTTATCAATGGAAAACGGCAGGTTCTTGACACAGATTGTTTTTGATGCTCCAGGAGTGCCTTCCGCTTGAAGGCGAAGTTCAACCTGACTGCCCAACAAGTCTTGGCCACTCAGATTTACGGCCTTGTTTGCAGCTTCTTCAGTTGAAAACTCAATGAGGCCAGATTGGGTAAACTTTCCATCCGTATCATAAGAGAAACGCACATCAACAATTTCCCCTGCCTCTTTAAAGAACTTGATCACATCAGATTTATCAGTGTAAGACTGCAGGTTCTTGGCAAGAAGTTTTTTTGATGCTCCCGTGCCTTCCTGATGAAGATAAAGACTAATACGCCGGCCCAAAAAGAGTTGTTTACAAAACATTACTGCCTTGTTCGCAGCTTGTTCAGTTGCAAACTCAATATGTCCAGAGTGCATGGAGTTTTCATTCTCAAAGTAAGAGAGACGCACATCAACAATATCCCCAGCTTGTTTAAAGAAGTCAATCACGTGAGATTTATCAACGGAAAATGGCAGATTGTTGGCAATAAGTGTTTTTGTTGCTCCGGTGGTTATCACTGGAGGGGTGGAAGTCCTTCGCTCATCTTCATCCTCTTTGTTTTTGGATGGAGGACGCGGGTTTAGAGACCAATCTCGGTTTTCAGCCTCAAACTTTTCCTTCTTAAGATTCAACTTTGTCTCGATTTCTTTCTCATTACCTCCTCTTTTGTTTCCCGCTTTTACAACAGGTGAAGCAGAAACAACGTCCGATATATTGCTGGTATTACCCATTCCGGCGTAACATTGATCAACAGAGAAGCAGAGCTAAGCTGTGAACTTATATGTACGCGAAACAAAGGAAACCCTAAAACTCACGTGCAGTTCGTAGGCTGTGTGATGTAAACTTATTCGTTAGTTCTCAGGCTAGGGGTGGTCCAAAACTCCAAATAAGTATTAGAAATGATGAACACTGAATTTCTTTTCCAGAAGTAGCATCACGGGGATGTAGCTCAGATGGTAGAGCGCTCGCTTAGCATGCGAGAGGTACGGGGATCGATACCGAACCAAACTGCAGGCAATTCCGAAGAAACAAACTGTCCTAATAGAACTTTCTGAACCTGCAGACCTGAATACACTTTCGGAGCAATAGCAACAAAACAATGCCAAGACTACAGATTTAAGCAGATCCGTGTCGCAGGTCCAAAGCACTAATGTCTGCTTTACAAGATATATTATCTCCTCAACTGTTTTATTTCTAGATCCAAAGACCCTACTGCCTCGTTCCTTCCAAATGCACCAAACAATTACACAGTGTGCAATGTCCCAGAGTTTCTTACATCTATTTTTCAGAACATTCCAATCCCAAGCATCGAAAAGTTGCAAAACAGTCCCTGGTAGAGGCCATGAAATGCGAAAAAGCTTTACTAAAATGATCCCAAACCTGAAATGTGTAACTGCAAGCTATCAACAAATGATCCGAGGTCTCTCTTTCGATATTACAAAGAGGGCAGTTATCTGTTTCAATCTGAATTCCTCGGTGACGAAGCATAGAACGAGTTGGCATTGTACTTTCAATTCAAAAGTTCATACTCTCTGTTCTAAAAAGTGATTGTCATAACTATCATATTATTCGCATTTGATCACTAAAATGTGTACGCCACACATGTACTATGCAAACTCATCAGGAATGAACAAGACAATAGCAAGTGTGAGGCACAATGTGCAACCCCATATATGCATTGATCCTGTGAACGCAATGCATATCACACCATGTTGGATAAATTCCAATTTCCAAGGAAAAGAATTTCCGAAACTTTAATATGACATGCACAAACCTGTTCTATGTTCAAGTCATCACTAGCCACATTGACCCAAAACAAATTACAACAGCAGCCTGGCGTACCAATTAGGTTGGTTGTGGTTAACGAAATGACAGAAATGTATGTATTGTTATAGTTAGCACCCTAAAAAATGTGTCTTCCTAGTTTGTGTTTAATGGAAGTAACGAGTAAATATTACCTCTTGTTCACGAATATTTCTCCGAATACACAAAGGAAATGAGGTCCAACTGAGTCCTTTGACATTATATGATTCAATAAATTTATGGAGGAATTATTAAAATCAACTAAGCTAGCATTTTTAGAAGAAATATAAGAAATGCAACTGAGCTTATGGTGGCTACCAGTGCAGCCTGGATTTAACTGAATCAAAGTTAAGCAATTGAAAAATTAATAAAACTGTGGAAGTAGGCATGCAGTAACCCAATAAGATCCACTAGGGCCCTAAACAACTGCCCGTTTAAATGATTGAGATTCTCTGGATATTCTGGGATAGACTGCCTTAGGAATTCGCTAAAAAGTGAATAATAGCTAACAAACATGCTGATATAGTGAGTGTAAAGATGCAGTTATTCAAATGCAGCATTTACTTATAACACTTCAGTAAATACAAATCGAATACCAACGTTGAAATTACTAAAGGTAAAAAAAAAAAGCAAATTAGAAGATTAGCCAAATGAGCATCACCGAGTCAAAAACTGGCTAGCATACAAACAATTCAAACTAAGATTAGTTTAGATGTTTTTTTCATTTCTCTCTGCTTGATGAGAATCCAAAAACAATGCAACCATACAAACCCACTAGAAGAAAATTAGAGCATTAGCCAAATAAGCTTCATTATGGTATCAAAAACTTGCTCTCATTCAGATTTGTTATACAACCAACTCAAACTAAGATTATCTTAGACGTTCTTTCCTCTCTCTCTGGTTCAAGAAAATGAATAGAATCCAAATACAATTCAGTATATAAAGCCAGTGGATTTTACTAAGTTAAGGACTTTGCAGAAAGGGTTAGATATACAAAAATTGACTTCAACACTACTCCTACTAATTTCACTTTAGAGAATATTCAGTTAACAAAATATATCGCATGAAATAGAAAATGTCAATTACAATCTTACATGGAATCGAATTGAGTATCTTGTTTTGTCGAAATAAACAGACTAAAGCGCACCTAGTTGACTATTGAATCCCTGAAGTTATCAGATAATGTTAAAGAGGTAACATGAAAATATATTCCCTCATCCTACTGGACAGCTCTTACTTTCCCTAATTGTGCCTGCATTTCCCTATTCGACTACCATATATATATATAACTACTAGACAAGTAACTACAGGTATACATCAATTATGCTCTCCCATTTAGATAAAGGCAAGACAACTAACGAAATCCCAAAGTTTAACACAATCCCTTAAAGTTGGATTCGACGATATAAAGAAAAATAACAGTAGTCTAAATATGTTACAAGTACTAAGACAATGACAGCATTTAAGTTCACATAAATGTTATCCAAATTCGAAATCAAACTCAACGAATATTACCGGTTTATAGGTATATGTATTCAGGCTCTTGTAGCTGCTCTTGGCTTCTTGTTTCCTCAATTCCAACTGACTCCATTATTTTTGTATCTTCTTCGCCTAATTCTTTCAATGAAACTAAGGTGTTCATGTGAGGACATACTTGCATAATCTCATCCTTAAACCTGACTAGCCTTTTTGAGGTAGAAGTTTTTGTGTCGCAAACATTGAGATGGTAATTTCCGTAATCAAAAACACCACCAGTCTTCGTAATGGCTAATAAATTGAGTCCGTCAACCCTAAACTCTCTACTCCAACCCAATGCCAGACGTTCATCTCCCACTTTCACGCCATGGTTATCAATCTTGTTTTTGAATAGCCATACGTCATTAAATCTGTCTACTTTGTCATCTGGACCAATAAGAAAAAACAATAACCCATCCAGAAAACCTATTCCATAATAAAACCAAAGACTACCTTCTGGTATATGAGGTAATGGAAGATGTTCACAAAACTTCTCCTCAGCCAAATCGAAGGTAATAATCATTTTTAGTTCAGCATGCAGCCAATAAAGTGCTCCATTGGCAAAAACACCAGCTCCATCCCAATCAGAGAGAGTGGACATTTCGAAATCAAACTTTCCAAGGTTTCTCCATCCATTCCCAGAGCCTAGAGTGTAAACGTGAACTTCTACAAAGTCTTCTGACTCATGTATTCCTACAACTTTGTACTCATTGGTAGAAGAAACATAACCAAATCCGCCCACATAAGCATTCTTAATTTCTGGAAGGAAAACATATTCCCTGGTAACAGGGTTACAGATACAAACAGATAGGCCTTCAAGACAGATCAACCCATTAGAAGAACCAACTAATTTAGTACCACTATTAATTGGAGAGGTCAAATTAACCCTTGTAATTCTCTGAACGGGTGGTGTTGACTCATCATGATTTTCATGAAATTCAAAATAATGAAATTTTTTATCATGATTAGTATCAAAAGTATAAGCAATAAAACCCAACTTACCAGAATCACCAGGATGATTAAGATGATGATGTAAATGCATTTTGGAGAAGGACGGATGACGAACAACTCTTCTCCAATTTGAGCAAACTGATTTAGAATCGAGAACACATTCGGCTGGTAAGCGAATTAATATGTCTAGTAAAATCTCCGTCGGGAGAAATTTGAAGTAATCCATGAAACCCTTTTAATCTTACGCAGAGAGATGATAGAAAATTTTTTTAGTTAGGGTTTTAGGAAATAGTAATCGAAACAATTGAAGATTGGGTTTTAGGTCTGCGAAAAGAGTAAAGCAGGAAAAATGATAGAATGTCGGATTCGGTTACAATGAGAAGAAGAAAATGGAGTGTGATTTTCCCACGCATATTATATATTTTGGCAGCCATATGACTGACACTTTTAGCCACCCCCGGAATATAATAGATGAATGAAGAGCCATTTTGTTTTCTGTGTGGTTTTTTCTTCATGCATATCATTCCGTCCAAATTATCAATTTCATGACTATGTAACAATTTGCTTATTATCACCCAGTCATTTACTCTCTCCGTCTCTAAAAGATAGGCAGATTTGTTTTAGAGAAATAAAGAAAAAAATTATCTTCAAAAAAAAATTGAACTCATAGGGTCTAAACTAAAGTTTTCTTCAGATAGTACCATCTCGGGGATGTAGCTCCCATGGTAGAGGGCTCGTATTGGGCATGTTTGCCTATTTTCCTGCTCTATGCCTCTTAGCTTTCGCAACTGGAGAGGTTTCTTTCTGGACTACCACCATCGCTGAAACACACCATGGACAAGGAAACAAATCTAGCTGAGCCAACAAATTAATGCAATAAAAATTACATATTTTCCCTCTCTTTTAGCCTTGTTGAAAACTAAAGTTTTGCGCAGGAATTAGAGAATTCTTATGTAAGAACAACCAAACTAAGAAAACAAAGAGGTTTAAAGATGTGATAACGACTTATATAAAACAAACTTACAGTTTTTTTCGACGGTAAGATCAATATCAGTTCTGAAAATGTGTCTTATGTCCAACCAACCCAAACAATTGCAGCCGGGATTAGATTCCAGATGATTGTCCTACTAGTAAACTCATTGTAGTTCCAGCATTTTGCTAGGTTGTACAAAGAGTTGGGAAAGTTCCATGCCCAAGATGAAGGAGTAGGTGAAGTCAAAATCCTATACGCCACTTTGCAATGCTAAAGGAGATGATTCGCCGTCTCTTCGGAATCTCCACACAAAATGCAACTGTTGTCAGGGATTACACCCTTCCGTGCAAGCGTATCAATGGTGTTAAGCTTGCCGTGAGTAGCACACCAGATTAGGAACGTGACTTTAGGTGGTATTATAGAGTTCCAAACAAAAGCATGAGGGAAGTCAGCAACACCATGATCTTCTACCAACTTAACTTAAGGAGTTTTGACGGAGAAAACACCATTATTACCTAGAGCCCATCTTCGAATATCCGGATTATCGTCAGGAACAGGATATTAAGGAAATAAGGGTACCGTGATCTCCAATCAATCTTATCAAGTATTTACTTAATTTAGAATAGGTTACAATATGGAAAGCTCGAGTCTTGTTTATCAGGGCAGAAAGTTTCCAGCAGTAATCTTGTCTTCCTTTGTTTTAGTATAAATAGAAGATTGTTGGGGGAGTTTGTGGTGGCTAGTACGTACGAAGTTGGGGGAGATTGTTTAAGGTGGGTGTTTATATCTAGGCAAAGATACTCTCAAACCATTTCTCGTGAAGTACAACTATATTAAATCTTCTTTCTTCATTCTCTATTCAAGAAGGTGTTTTGGATAGCCGAGTTTGGGTCGGAAATAATCATGGTCAATATACGGTTAAGGATGGTTTTAGGAGCGATGAAGATCAAGGTGAGCCAAATTTTCCAATCGATGTTGTTTGGAGCCGGGAGTATCCTTGCAAAATCAACTTTTTTATTTGGCTTCTTTCTCATGATAGGATAATGACGGCGGATAAGCTATTAAGAAGAGGTATGGATGTTTCTAGTTTATGTTGTTTTTGTGATGAAGACGATGAAACTAGCTCGCATTTATTCTATGATTGTTGGAGAATCCGGAGAATCTGGGACTACTTTGTTGAAGGATGTCGCTTTGATTGGACTTACAATTCAAATGTGACTACAAATGTGAAGTCTTGGAAGTTTAATTGGGGTGACGAAAGACTTAGTCAAATTTGGAATAACATTCCGGTTGCAATATGGTGGTGTATATAGAGAGAACGAAATGCAAGAGTCTTTAAAACAAAAAGAAAAATTTGGTAAGCCTCCTTAGAAATGTTAAACTACAAGCATTCTTTTAGGCCGAGTCGAACACAAAGATGATGGGTTTAACGGCGAATATGGTGATTGCATTATGGGACTCTTTATTCTGGCGTTTGTAAGTTTTTTTTTTTTTTTTTTTTGGTTTGCCGGGATGTTTTTCGCTATTTTGTTCTTGCTTGTATTCTTTGGGTTGAGGTTCCCCTCTTGCCGGGATGTTTTTCGCTATTTTGTTCTTGCTTGTATTCTTTGTATTCTTTTAATGAATTTTCACTTTGACCGATCAAAAAAAAGAAAGTATAAATAGAAGATCATCACCACACGACCTGTTTGTAGGATTCACATATGTTTTATTAGTTATTGATACATTCACAGTGGAGGAGATGAACTAACAAACCAATGCGGAGAAAACACCATTATTTCAATGGTGTAAATTCGATCAATTTTCTTTAAAAAAATACTCTAATAAATGCAATAATTGCAACCAATTCGTAAAATTTCCAGGACGCAATGTAATGGGGACGAAGACGTGCCAAGTAACTTCTTGATAAATAATTTGAACTCTAAAAGACCATCGTATGTCACCTGATTGACTGATTCACTCTCTAATCTCTTACTCGTATACTGTAGGTTTCCATTGATAACCAGGTTCATATTTAATATTGCTTAATTTCAATTTCCTCCACCATCTCAACACTTAATTCGAACAACCAATCAGCTAAATACTTACTATTGGTTTTTTGTGAGTTGCGTATAGAATAGGAATCATGTGCATACTTATGTACCATAAAACCTCAAAAGGATCAAGTTATGTTTCTTTGTTAATTACCAAGAATGTAAGAGTCGCCAGTTTTTTTTATCACACTTATTTCATCTGTTGACATGAAAATTGATAACAAAATCCTACACATACGAAACTAGCTTGTCTCTAGTCTTTAGTCTACAATTGTCCATTTTACTGCTTTAGTGTTCGTGATGACAATTCTCGTCTTTGTGTAACCATGTCACGAATGTAAAACCGTAGGTCTAGCAAATTTGAAACTCATAATTTGTTGTTGTTACAATATTGTTGGGGATTTCTTATTTTTGGCCATCTAAAAGGTCCTGTGTTCAAATTCGCACACGAGTTTCTAGACTCAGGCCGTCTCTAGGTCTAGCAAATAGAAACTCGTGATGATTTTCTCTTACATTTTCTCGGCATGTGGAGAACAATAACTCCAATTTTATTAGATTTGGATTAAAGTAGAACAATAACCAGACGTGGATTTATTTTTCTAAATATACCTTTATTTAAATTTGTAACCAAAAGTTCCAACAATTGAAAAAATAAAGATTAATCAGTTACATTACATGTATATTTTTCGTTTTTACTACCTGGGAACACAAATAAAAGAGATACAAAAACATTTCTTTGGTTTTTTATGTAGAAAACAAGATGGTAGTAGATTTCCATAAAAAATCCCGTCCACAAGCCTCTACGAGAGAATATAAAAAACCCCCATTGTGAAAGTACATTTCAGAAACCCTATATAATTGTAAGAGCAAGTCTTATGGTGGAATCCAAGCTATTCCAAGTGTGGAAAATCCATGGAATGTCAAGTCTAATGGCTTCCAAGTTGGGGTCTTCCACAGAAAATCCAAGCAACCTTCCATGGTTTCGTGGAATCCATCAAAAACGCCAATAACAATAGCGCTGAACGCCAATAAGAATGGCGCGGTAGGGGACAAGAAACGCTAATAAGAATAGCGTAAAACGCTATTAAGATTGGAGCTTAGCTCCATTAAGATTGGCATTTTTTTTTATCCGTAGATTTAAACTGAGTTGTTGAGAATCTAACGGCTAAGAAAAAAACGCTAATAGGATTGGAGCTTAGCTCCATTAAGATTGGCGTTTTTTTTTTATCCGTAGATTTAAACTGAGTTGTTGAGAATCTAACGGCTAAGAAAAAAAACGCTAATAAGATTGGAGCTTAGCTCCATTAAGATTGGCGTTTTTTTAGCGCTATTAAGAATGGAGCTTAGTGTTGGAAAATTGGGTTAAAAACAAGAGGATGAATAAAGAAAAAACAGAAACCAAACAATGGTTTACCCCGACTTCAAGGCTCTTTCGATTCTTTTAGACAATAATTCGACCTTTCCCAATGAAATTGGCGAGTACAACAGGTCTCTCGAATTATGCCTTCAGGAATCAATGAAGCCCTAACACCGTAATCGAATTCAAGGATTGTACTTCCTTGACCCGACCAAGAATCACACTGTATGAGATTCTGATGATGCTATTAGAGAAGAAGAAAACAGATTGTTTTTGATGTTATATTGATAAACGAGCAAAGGGAGATGCTATTTATAGATGTTTTCGCATCTGTTGGGAATGGCGTCTGTTGGAGTCGAAACGATGAGTCTCTTCATCATCAGACATGAATTGCGTCTGTTGGAATCGAAGATTCTGGGTATGATTCTAACTGTCGAAACAGTTACGTACCACCATTAGGCTACGCCCCCCAGGACCCCCCCTTGGATAGCACAGTTGAAAATATTCCAACACTTAGCTCCATTAAGATTAGCGTTTCTACTATTCCACCATTAGACTTGCGCTTCCATCCACAGTTCCAAGTGCTGAGGTGGCGTGGAAGATGGAAGATGGATGGATTCCACCATAAGACTTGCTCTAAGCATGTTCAAATATGGTGAACAAGTTTCATTTTGGTTTTCTCCAATGCCTCCATAATTTTGTCGATTCAAAGATCTATATATAATAATAATCCACATCTTTAATCCGCAATGTTTACTCACTTTTGCGCCATATGATCAGTATATTCATAATGATTGATGAATAAACATATAGTGGCATGTAAAATGGTTACTACGTCCTCACATAAAGTTTATAGGCTTAAAATAGTTTATAGGCTTAAATGCACATAGATATCACGACAGTACTAGGCCGAATATGAACGACACCGTTATCTGATTCATTGTGTGAATATGAATGACACCGGTTATCTGATTTATTGTGTGTGATATATTTTCGCGTGTATATCATTCCATTTAATTATCAATTTTATGCATTTCCAGCTGAAAATGCACTTTCAGGGGTTCTAGGTGGATAAAGTTGACGGGAACTAACTAACCCGAATGAGATGAACAAAAGCTGCATCTGAAGCCATCAAATGAGCTCGAGAGTCGCAGCTTCAGAGGGTGTTTCTAGAGGGTGAATACCAAATACTGGATGGTCAATTGGTGCTATAATGCAACATCATCTGGGACATTGTCAAATTATTTCCCTGTACATCTTCTGTTTTTAGCTTACTTGCATAAGATGCAATTTTCGTTAGCGTATGAGCCTGAGGTTTCTTTCGTATAACATTCCAGATATTTTCTTTGAGGGGATACTCAGGAAATGTAGGCTCTACATTAAATCTAAAGATAAAAGAGGATTGCATTCACAAAATTAAATAAACAAACAGATCTTTGTTGGCAAAATGGTTTTGTAGATACGGTACAGAGAAAAAACCACCTACGAAGAAAAACAATCCAGCAAAAGTATCGCGGGAACACAACAACGTGGTATCCTAACTAAGTCAAGACTTCTCATATTACCTTTTGTAGTGTTCAGAAAACCAGCTTTTGGAATGAGAGTTGGTGCACATCAGTTGCTTTGAAGAATTCCTATTGCTTAATTTGGAGACTCTGCAAGACGAATGATGCAACAATCAGTGAAGTAATTCAATTTGCTTCATCTAAACATCATGGAATTTCTGATCTATAGGAAGCTACTTAATTGTTGGAATCTATAGGAAGTACAGAAATTAGTTCTAAGGAACTGGATAATTGGAATAGTAGGGAAGTTCTCTTCAAAATTATGTTATGAGATACTTAACCCCAACAATAGTCCGAACAGATAAAGCTTCTCTGATCCGAAATTAATTTGGAATGATTTCGAAATTAATTTGGTTTTCTCCAATGTCTTCATAATTTCTCGATTTGATAATCTATGTATAATAATAATCCACATATTTTTATCTGCAGTGTTCGCTCACTTTTATGCCAGATGATCACTATACCGAAAGAATTGTTTAGGACTGATAAACAAATGATTGATAGATCCTATAAAATTTTCATATATAGGATAAAATACATATATATTTCACTGCAATACTAGGTCGAATATGTAATGTCGACACCGTAAACTACCCGGGAAAATAATAGTCGAATGAAGAGCAATTTTATATAGTGTGGTCTTCATCTGATTCATTTTTTGTGTGATGTGTTTTTCTCATGTAAATCATTCTGTCCAAAAATTATTAATTTCATCCATGGCATTTGCACCTTAAAATGCTCCTTCAGGGGTTCTGGGTGGATAAATTAGTGATATGGCACGGCGGAAGCGATATGAATGATTAGTAGCACAAGGAGAATCCACTCCTTAAAAGTAACACTCACTCCAATCTAGGAGCTACAATAACCTCTAATCCAAGAGTTAAAATAGATAAACGACGGTATCAACCAATCAACTTAATAGATTTGATAAACGATCACAAGATGAATAGGAACTTACAATGCAAAGGCTATATATAGCCGGCTAACACAAAACCTAGGAAATCGCTAACACAAAAACTAGGAAATCAGAACATTCCTAACTAGCCTATGAGAATATATATTATTCTCAATAAAAAGAATAATTCAAATGAAACAATATATATCCTAATAATTGAAAATACTAAATTAAGATATATTCAAAATATTCAAGATTTGTCCAAATCTTGGAAACGATAATTCCAACCCAAATACATCCCGTATCAGGCTCCCCCACTGCGAAGAAACTCGTCTCGAGTTTATATTGGAAATGACTAGTGGAAGATAAAATTTTAGTACTCCCACTTGAGACACAACCTGCCTTCGAATTATGCATCGGAATCACCAAATGCTCGTGATACAGATTGAGCTTCAACACCTTTATACGTAAGCACCAAGTAGAAAGTGCAAGTTTCTTGAAACCACGACCACGATGTAAGAAATTCCATGAAAACTTCCACGCCAAGTCTTGACAGTAACCAACAATTGTTGGGCTGCAGAACATAGCGATAGGTTCTTCGTACAAAGCTTTCGTGACAGTAGCCTCCTCTTGTTTGGTTAAAAGATCCGGCAAGCCGTCTTCGCTTGTTGTTTGTGGTATATTTTCAGCCTCGTCTTCTTTTGAAGGTCGTTTGCCTGGCATTAGCTTGACTTTGGTTGTTCCCCATATGAATTCATAGATGTTGTCACGACAACTTGCTCGTACCTCAAACAACCACGTAGCACCCAACACAACACCACAAACGTCAGTATCAACTACTTCACAAAATATGGTGTCGGA
The DNA here is from genome assembly GCA_023531295.1 of Papaver armeniacum. Classification (NCBI taxonomy): domain Eukaryota; kingdom Viridiplantae; phylum Streptophyta; class Magnoliopsida; order Ranunculales; family Papaveraceae; genus Papaver; species Papaver armeniacum. The sequence continues at coordinate 260,067 of JAJJWW010010706.1, forward strand.
GTAACACTTACCGATTGCTATTGGAATTTTGCAAACACCAAAACAGGTAACTACGCCTTCATTGTTGTTGTTGACCCATTTTATCTGATCCGGGACAGGGTACCAGTCCATATCATAACCCAAAGCTTCCACCATTTTGATGGAAACCAAATTTTGTTCACAGCCACCATGGATAACAAAATCCCAAAGTTTCTTTTCCAATATATATCGACTACAAAAAGTATAGTGTTGTTCCTGCATTTTGAATATTGAGGGAACCAATGTTCACTGGAAGTTTAACTGTTTTCCCACGTGAATATGGCTTGTAAAGAAAATGGACGCAAATGAATATAAAACGGGTAGTTGGATATCAACAGGCCTAGTATTTAATGGGATGGGGTTATATGAAATACCAAGATCACCACCCACTATACCAATCTCTAAATCTCGTTTTCACTTTGTTTGCAGAATTGATGTTTGAGTTTCTACTTTCTAGTACGTCAGAAGTGAAATACTAAAACTTCTTGTTTGCAGAATTGATGTTTTCAGAATTGCAGAACAGATCTTACCAAGATATTTTTGATGAGAAACTGATTGGTGTAAAGGAAAATACGCACCTTGATGATGAAACAACTTTCTTTTTTTCTTGGTTTTTTTTTTTTTTTTTTTTTTTTTTTTTTTTTTTTTTTTTTAATATAGAAAACCTAGAGATCACAGGAATCCTCAACTGATTCTTCTAGGCGGCCTCACAGACGAATAACGCAGGAGCGAACTTGCTCTGGTAACACCTGATATGGCACGGCGGAAGCAATAAGAAAATGATTAGTAGCACAAGGATAATCCACCCCTTAAAAGTAACACTCACTCCAATCCAGGAGCTACAATAACCTATAATCCAAGATTTAAAATATATAAACGATGGTATAAACCAATCAACTTAATAGATTTGATAAACGAGCTCGCAAGCTGAATAGGAACTTACAATGCAAAGGCTATTTATAGCCGGCTAACACAAAACCTAGGAAATCAGAACATTCCTAACTAGCCTATGAGAATATATTATTCTCAATAAAAAGAATAATTCAACTAAAACAATATTTATCCTAATAAATGAAAATACTAAATTAAGATATATTCAAAATATTTTCGATATATTCAAAACATCCAAGATTTGTCCAAATCTTGGAAACCATAATTCCAACCCAAATACATCCCGTATCAATTAGGTTGATGGGAACTACTCGGAATGGGATAGAAACCAGTGCTGCAATTGAAGATGCAATCTCTCTTTACTCGACGAATGACCTTCGACTTCAAGCTAGACAATGATAAATGTAACTTTATTCTCTATTTATGGAAAAGATAATCAGATGTCCGATGCAACGTCATCTTGGGCATTGTCTAATTATTTCCCTAATGTCTTTTGTTTACTTGCACAAGTTGCAATTTCCGTTGGTGTATGAACCTGAGGTATCTTTTGTTTTTCATAATGAAAACTAAATTGTGGTTACTCATTTCACTTGGACGTTTGGCTTATAACTCTTGCATGCTATTCGGATGAGTAGAATTACTCAGAAGAACCTGACATTCTAGAATCAGATGCTATGCGTGCATGCTATTCTTTTAGGAGCTTTCCCAGAATCTTTGGATTTGCTTTCCTGTTTTTGAACTCTCAAAGAACTCAATTTCAATGCAGAGTTACAAGAATGTATCGACGGAGCATCCTCCTCATCATCTTGATCTTTTTCTTCTGGACCTTCATGGTCATTGGCACTAGTGGAAAATGAGTTTTTTAAGTCTGGTTGAGATTTATAAATAAGACTTCCTAGGGTTTTCTTTATATATTGGGCTTTCAGTAGAAGACGTTTTTTTATCAAAAAACAAATCAAGCTCCAATAAAAGTCTTAACACAAATGGGCAATTTAGGAAGTAAAAATGCTTCTAGGTGGATTTATGTTAGGACTGCTAGAGGAAATTGTTGTTATGGTCCCACTTCAATTAAGACCGCGATGGAGAATTGTTTCATAACCTTCCAGAAAAAATCTTATATATCTCGGTCTGCCTCTTCTATCACTTCTCACAACCTCACTTCTCTCTTAGTTTTCTGATGAAACCTCATTCTCACAGATCCAACCTCACTCTCATAAATCAAAGATTAATATAACCCCATCTCAAAATTAGAACTTATGTATCAGCAAAAATCAAAATCAAACACTTTTTATAGCCCTAAATCTAGTTTGATTAATGGGAAAAAGAAGATATCGAACTATAAATTGAACTCATTTTTAGCTTTGATTTAGTTTTTACTTGATATTGTTGTTGTTTGATTAGATTAGATTAGATTAGATTGGTGTTATTTAAATCGATCTATTCTTTGATGTTGATAAATTTCTGAAATGTTTTTTGTGTTGTTATTTGGGTTTTTTCAGGTATGGGATCGACAATAACTGCATCTAAGAAGTCGGGGGTTTTGACATTTCTTTATTTGTTAATTTTTTAGTTTTGTTTTTCGATTGTTTGTTTGATAAATTTTGTATGGTTTTAGCCCTTTAGGTTAGTTATGAAATTGGGTTTGATAAGAATCATAATGCATTTTTAGTGTTTGATGTTTGCAGGGATTTCTCTTGATGATAAAAAAGAGTAGTTTATGTAAGTAATAATTTTTCACATTGTTTTTTTTTTGTTTTCGATATTTCATGTTCACTTGATAAGTCTGGATACTCTGAATTTGTTAATATGCTATCAAATATAGGTGCTTGAGTGAGCTATATTGTAGAAGTTCTTTTATATTCATTTTTGTTTCTCAATTCGTATGTCTGACCATCACTCCTACCACTAGTTCAGATGGTATTTATATCTAAAGGACTGAACATAAACCACTCTGTCCCGACCCTGTACAACTTGAGGGTTAGGAAGTATATATAGCAATGATCTGTTGAAAAGGGGTTAAAATAATAATCTGTAATATAAGTCAAGATTTTCATATGCTTAACTAAATCTAGTAGGATTTATATCGAATTGGTTTTCGACCACTGTGATCCCTTATAACATGGTATTTATGTATTTGTAGCAGCCAGTTAGGATCGAGATTAGTTCTGCAATGAAATATCTAACTATGGTGAGGGTTACATCTGGTGCTGCATAAAGAAACTTTATTGACTGAAGATATACTACCAACCATTTTGAGTTTGTTTTTCTGTATGTAATGTTGATTACTTGCTCTGCTACTTGTGGAAATGATTTATCTGAAGTATGGTGTGTGCTTTTTATTAGGTGGTTGATGGGTTGGGGATACTGCTCATGTACTCTGGATTGTTGGTACTAGTTAGTGGAAATGATAGTGAGTCCACTTTGGAGTTACTCTCATAAGCATTGTTCTTTGAGTCATGTAGATAATCTTACATGATTATGTAAACTGGATATATAATGATGCATATAACTATATTGGGTACCTTGGTTTATATGGATGCCAATCAAAAGGAGTAGAGTGCTCATTTTGAACAATGTGTTATTGATCTTAAGTATTTTGAAGATATTTATCATTGTATTTGACGGCTTTCCAGTTTCGAGTATTCATTTTATTTGTGGTAAAACTGTTGTAGGATACACTTGGCTCCGCTCATCTATGTGTATTTGGATGTTGAAGTAGCAAATAAGGTAATTGGTTCCTCTTTTGTACATTCTTTTTTAATTTTTATATGCTAAATTTGGCTCGTAATCGGTGCAACGCAGTTTGTACTTTTTGGTTATTAATCCATCTTTCTCTAGATGTTTATACTTTTTTCTGTCCTTATAACTTTATTTTTGTAGTACTTATGTATTTCAAGGTTCACACCTGCCTAGTTCACATGGAAAACCATGTTTTAGAATCTCCCAAAAGATCCTGCCTAAATGTGAATGCTTATGAAGATCCATATGTGTTTACTGCATCCGTGAATCCAGGTCCACAAATTTCTATATCTGCAGCTGACAACGAGTATTGGGATGGAGATCAGGTAATATTTCTTGAATGAGTACTTGAATTTTTCTTCTTTTTATTTTCACTATGTACATGGAGAGCTGAACACATGGTCACCTCTTACTGTTATCAGGAAACAAGCTAAATCCAATGATTGAAGACTGTCGTTCAGGTGTATATCTTCTTTACAAGTTAAATATCACCACCATTAAAACTCCATTCTTCTATGATTGTTTTTTGCAGCAATTACTGGAATTTTCTATTGCACTACCATTGTTGTATTATAGATGAGACAGATGACGTGTTTTGATAAGCAATACAAGGAGTGTCAACTCCATAGACTCACAGTTGAGGATCCTGTAACTATTTGTACATGCATTACTCAAGGTATGTTTTCTTCTTTGTGTTGGCAAAATTTTTGATTGAGTTTTTAGTGCGCATAAATTTCAGTGAGCATGTTATTTACAAGAACAAGTCTATAATGCCTTGAAAATCAGGTTACTTGATGCTTGTAGCATATGTTTGGATTTACATGTGTGTTTTAGTTTCTGAGGTTCAATCATATTGGCAAGTCCGGCTTAAGTTTCGTTTATTTTCTTAGCCTAGATATTGAAGCTTCTAGAGGATGTTTCTCATTTCAAGCCAATGAATATAGAACAACACTCAAAAAAGCTGAAGAATTTTAGTAACCTTCTCGGTGTTTCTAAAGGAGGAAAAGAAAATGCAGTGGGGAACATTCTTGAAATTATAGTGGATATGTACATATCTATAAATGCTGAAAAAGAAATCGCCAAGATTGCTTGAAATGGAGTTACTAGCGATGAGAAATTGGGGCGTGGAAAAAGAACTTCTGTCAAGAAGAAGTACTAAGGTGTTCTTCTAGTGTGTTGTGAATGTTTGCATGGCTGCCGGTGGAGTATGTTTTGCTTACTTAGTTTTCCTTTCTTTAGCTTTGAGCTTGGTATTTTGTAACCTCTGGATAATTTTTTGATGGGCGTTTTTTGATGAGGGCATGGGGGACAAATGAGATGTTCACACGTGTTTAGCATATTAATTGATTTCTATAAATTTTGTTACCAAAAATGTAAAAGAAGCATATTTTTGGAGAAAATATTAGTTGTCTTAATATGTTAAACACGTGTCAACATCTCATTTGTCCCCTATGCCCCCATCAAAAATTTATCTGTAACCTCTCTTGGCTTTTATGTACGACACGAGATATTCGACACACAAAATGAAGAATGTAGGGCCTATGCGTCTAGGAAATATCATATAAATTTCATGAGATGGGAGGGGTCGGAGGAAATACCCCATTATTCACCATGTTTGAAAAAACATGTTTTTTTGCTAAAAACTCCATCTTGTGACATAAAAAGTCGCTTCATGACCCGAAATCGATCTCCACACTCCTGAGGAAAAACACATTTATAAACACAAAAGTTGTGCTTCGTATTTTATAATGTACATCGTGAAATGAAATCCCTAATGTGATCCACCATCTACAACTTGACATAAATATTGCCTCGTTCTTGATACCAAATCTACTTTGTGACCCAAATTTCTGTTATAATTAAAACTTTGTAAGTCATTATAATGTAAATGTCAACAGGATTTGAAATCTAAATGTAACCAAAACCTATCACTTAAGTTTGCGCGGATTATCAAGATAAGCAATCCTTCATTTGTAGGTTGCATTTCAAACAAAGTCTCTTTTCCGAAAGAAATCAACATATGGAAAATTTTACAATGAGAGAAAAGTGAAAAAAAAATCATCTTTCTTAAATATTGTGTTAAAAATGGAACTATTACTCTTTGGGAAATATGGTATATTTCGTTTTTGTATTATACACGTACCATGATAACATTTTTATAGATATCACACGGGATAAGGTATTGCCATAGATTTTAATGTTAAATATGTTCTAACACATGCATTTTGTTTGCCACTATTTTACGGAACAATCTAGAAACATAATTTAAGCTTGATTTGAATTAGAATAATAATAGTCACCGTTAATTGATATCTATCGAAGGTATCTAATGGTGATGAACATGCATCTCGAGGAGACACAAACCCCTTATAAATAGTGGTTATTGTATCTCTTTCAAACACAACAAACAATAGATCTCTTATGTTTTTTATATCACCATTAGTAACTTATAATGATTGTGTTCTAGGTAAGATCAAGCAAATAATATCGTTGAATTCGATTACGGTGTTTGGGATTCATTAAATCATGAAACCATAATTTGTTGACTTGTTGTTCTCTCGAATTTATTCAAGAGGGTCGAATCATTATCAAAAATAATTGAAAAATTTGTGGAAAATCCTTATAATTAGTGATACACAATTGTTTATTCTTTTTCATCCTCTGATTCACCAAATTTAATTTCCAGCATTCAATAAACTAGATCATGTTCAACGTTTCAAAGAATTTATTTATTTATAATATTAGTAATATGCTAGGTAAAAATAAAGTCTATCAACTTAATGATCGTCCATCATAGAAGTGGATATTCGATAACATTAAGTAAGAAATTAGGCACTGCAGTCACTCATGACATTTAGACCACATCGTCATCAGTATCATTATTTAACATTCTAGTAGACTAGTATGCAAAATGAAACCTTACGTTCACCGAATTAAAAATAATAATGTTTCAAATGGAGAGATAAATATTTTAAGTATTTAAGATTTTCAGTATGTTTTGTGTAATACTTTAAGTTTGATGGGAAAGTTAGGGATATGCCCCAAAATTAAGTGTTATCTTGGGAATATGTCTCAGGATTCCAGTTTTCGGTAATATGTCATAGTCTTCTGAGATTCCAACCAACGACGTAAGATAGTCAATATAAGCATACATGTGAGATAAAAAGACATATTCCCCCTTCTATCACATGTGTAAACTATACAGAATCATCATCTTCCACATGATTAATTCCTTTAGGAATTTCTACAACACCAGCTCACAACATTAGCTAGATAATGTTTAATTGATGAAGGAAGTCTGAATATCTCCATGAATCAATTCAAATCACCCAAGGAAATTTCAATAAAATACCTATACCAATACCACAAATATCAATTTGTAATCCCCAATTTCATATACGAACCCTAATTGCATCTGAAAACCCTAAAGGTTCAAACTGGTAAAATCAAATTAATAAAACTACAATTTGACATTATCAACAAGTACCATGAAAAGAATCAGCAAAAAAATAAACAAATTTAGGGTTCTCACATAAGTGTTGCGAATCTGATGAAGAAACCATTACGAAATCAGTAGTAGAAGCGTTGAAGAATCCAGAAAACGGTAACAAATATATTTGTTGCAGAAAGCTCTACGAAAGATCCTTTTTCATCTAGCCAATATCAACCGTCAGATCCACGATCCGGTTCATACATGCTCAGCTAATCAAAAGTAAACATGTGTCCCAGGTCCAAAAATGGTTAAACTCGGTTCAGACGAAAGGTTCGGTTCAACTCCAACCGATCCGCGGTTGGTCCGGCTCGGTTTAGATTATCTCGAAATGTCATCTACCAACTCAACAACCAGTCTAATCGTTGGTCGACGCGTCGATCAATAATTTTCTCAATGCCAGCAATTCCTGCCACGTCATCATCCATGCTAAAATGTCAGAAATTGGTTTTTTGACACATTACCACGTCAGCACGTTTAGTGCCACATTAGCATTTTTTGTCCGGTCAGCAATGCCATATCATATCTTATCTGCCATGTCAGCATACTATGCACAATCAGCACTGCCATGTCTGCGACCGCACGGGCGCTTCGTGAAAATCTTGTTTCGTCAGTAACGTTTTCGTTTTAAGTCCGAATTGATTGATTTTTGGCTCGTTGGAATCGCCTTTCAATTCCCTACAACATGGAAGCAAAAATTCTTGTGTTCGAAAAATATTGATTGCACTTGGAGAAGCAACATGATCGAGTTCGAGGTTCGTGGATAGCGACATGATCGAGTGTGAGATGAGGATTACTTAGACCCTTTAATATCTTTCCTTGCATTACATCACGAGCACCAAAAGCCTCACCTTGCACTGAGCACTTAAGTCTTGCTTTCGCAAGCATAAAATCTCGTCTTGCACGCGAGTATAAATATTTGCACCTTGGCAAGCATAAAGTCTCGTCTCGACCACAAGCCTAATGCCCGATGTTGGTCCGCACAAAGTCTCGTATTGACATGAGCCCAACGTCCGATGTTGGTCCAAAAACTAGTACTCAACACAAGCAACAACCAGCCTTCCCGAGCAGCGACCGCTACATCCTTGTTACGTTGCGAGCAAAAATCCTTACCCACGCCGCAAACACGCACACAACGCTCCTTTCAAGACTCGAATATCTCTCGAGCATCAAGTCCACCACGTGGGAAAAAGTCTCGCCTAACGCGTGAGCAAATTTCATTGCAGTTATCACATTTGGGGGCATTATAGTAATATCTGTACAAACGCTTGGGGGCGACTGCCGAGTTACGACATCAATTAATGGTCGACGCATAAGGAAAAATAGACTTCTTAACCACCAAAAAGTTGGAGTTTAAGAAGGGGCGATGTTTGTACCATCAACAAAATTGACATAAAACCCGATAATCAAGTGATAGACACATTTTTGTGTCTAAATTGTCTCAATTCTTTATATTGATAGTGCTCATTTTTGTACTTATTATGGTGTTTTATGCGTGTGTAGGTATTTTTGGCCAATAAACATTTTTGGAAAAATCGGCTCGAAAAGTTGCGTCCGGAGGACACCTACTATTCGGACCCTCGCTACGGATAAGGGGTACCCAAATTACTAAGGGGCACCCTCAGGACACCCCAAGGCAGCTGCTAAAGGCACCCCTACTCTGGATAGGGGGCGCCTCATCTTCAACAATTCAAAAATCAAATTACTAAGGGGCACCCTCAGGAAAAACCATCCGAACCTTTCGTGGTCTAAGGGCCAGAGTCAAGGTCAGCTTAGTAATTCGAATGTTCCCCCAGGTTTTGGTTATAATAAGAACCCCGAGAGAATAAAATGACTAGCCTAGAGGAATCTCTTAGTATATTAAGAAAGAGCCGGGATGTGTTAGCACAGAGCCAGGAAATGTTAATAAAAAGCCAAGTTAGTTTTGAACAGAAACCAAGCGAGAACTTTCAAACTAATGCTCAGACTCTTGCTAAGTTAGAACTTCAAATAGGTCAAATAGCTAAGACTTTAAGTGAAAGAGATAACGGAAGGTTCCCTAGTCAAACACAAACAAACCCTAGAGGAGTTCATGAAGTAGGTGAGAAACCATCACACCAGTTGAATTCAATTAGAACCCTTAGGAGTGGTAGAGTAGTAGACAATCAGGTAACCATGCCCGATAGTGAGCATATCAGTAGTTCACCCCTCAGGACCATCCATAGCCGAGGAGACTGATAAAATCTCTGATGATGTCAATTCGGCTCCTGAGAGGCCCTATTTTATGCCTAGAGCCCCATTTCCACAGCTATTGGTACCCACAAAGAATGAATCCAACTTTAATGACATAATGGAGGTTTTTAAGAAAGTTACCATAAACCTTCCGTTACTAGAAGCAATTAGGCAACTTCCAGCTTATGCCAAATTCCTTAAGGATATGTGTACGCGAAAGCTAGGGGTGTTCATGGTCAGTTTTGGTTCGGTTTCAAGCCAAACCAAAACCAAAACCAATACTATCGGTTTCTAAAAATTGAAACCAAACCAATCCATTAACCATTGGTTAGGTTTCCAAATGGTTCCATCCGGTTTCGGTTTTTCCCAGTGGTTTTTGGTTAACCAATAATTATGTCAAACTAAAAAAAAATTTACACTAATTTACTGAAAAAAATAGTATTGGTTTACAAAAATTTACAAATAAAAAATAAATAAAAAGAATATCAAGAGTAGTTAAAGCTTACTCTAAATCTAGAGATCAAAAGAAGATTTAACTAATGGCAGTGACATCTCTAATGAAAAATTAATCAATGATTTTTTTTTTAATCAATATTCGGTTAACCATTGGTTATTGGTTCGGTTTCTCTATCATACCAAAACCAAACCATTAATCTCGGTTTTCATCTTTTCTAAACCAAAACCAACCATTAGTTAATGGTTCGGTTCGGTTTCCCCCTAATCGGTTTGGTTCGGTTTCTCGGTTAACCAGTAACCATGAACACCCCTAGCGAAAGCGCAAGTTTAGTGTCCCTAAAAAAGCCTTTTTAGCTAGTCATGTAAGTTCGATCATTGAGAACAACACAACTCCTAAATATAAAGACCTGTGTGCCCCTACCATTGCTTGCACGATAGGAAAACATCGGGTAGATAAAGCTTTACTTGACTTAGGAGCTAGTGTGAACTTTGCCGTACCATGTGTACTTACAACTAGGACTTGGTGAATTGAAACCTACCAAGATAACACCTGCAGTTAGCCGATAGGTCTCGTTAAAATTCCTCGTGGTGTGATAGAGGATGTTCTTATTGAGGTCGACAAGTTTATTTATCCTGTGGATTTCGTGGTCTTAGATACCCAACCTGTCCCTGACCCAGGGAACCAGATACCTGTGATTTTAGGTCGCCCATTTTTAGCTACGTCTAATGCGATCATAAACTGTCGAAATGGTATTATGAATCTATCTTTTGGTAATATGACTATTGAATTGAATATTTTTAATGTCAATAAGCTGCATTCTGAGCTAGATGACACGTGCATTGAAGAGGTGAACTTGATAGGAACCTTAGTTCAGGAGTCATTACCAACCACCTTATCGGAAGATCCATTAGAGAGTTGTCTAGCCCATTTTAGCATGGATTTTGACGATGATAGCAACATTGAACAAGTAAATGCTCTGTTGGATTCTATTCCTATGTTAGATACCGATAAATGGAAAGCTAGGTTCGAACCATTACTAGCTATTGAATCTACCTTAAGCCCTTGTTTCGAAGAGCCTAGAGATCCTCCTAAGTTGGACCCTAATTATGCATTTTTAGGCCCATCTGAGATTTTGCCTATAGCTTCCGATTTGGATAGTGATCATGAGAGTAGGCCAGTGACCGTACTTGAAGACAATAAGGAAACTTTAGGGTTTCCCATAGAGGATATGAAACATATAAGTCCTACAGTTTGTGTGCCTCAGATGCATTTAGAGGATGAACCACCTGATTATAAATTAGAGAAAGCAATTGACCTTTTTCAGGAACCTAATGGTCTAGAAATTAGGAATATTGTGACTAGTCTATCTAGAGACACCGAAAATTCTAAGTTAGGGGGTAGTAATCGTCAAGTATCCCTATTTGAAGTCCCTAACTTAGGACTCGATCCTAGTGTGTCTGAGGTATTACCCGAGTCTCTTCTGACTCCACAACCCGATCCTCCTGATACTATCCAGGGGGAAATCCAGCTATTTGAGACTCGTTATTTGGGTAAATCCGTTTACCAAGACACTCATATGAAGCCCAAGGGGGCATCACAGAAAAACCCAGTTGTCTTGCAGGAAAACTTGGATGAGGATGTGCTCTGTCTGTTCATTTTTCTGATTTGGTGAAGTTGTCTCATAATTGTGGCAGTTTTAATTGATTTTGATGATCCACAATTGTTTCGACTATTGATATACGATTTGAAAGGGTAATTAGCCATTTTATGGGTACGTAATGTCTGGCTGAAGACGTTAAACTTAGCACTTCTTGGGAGGTAACCCAACATTCATGCGACACGGTAATATCTTTCCTTAACTCTTTTGCTTCAAATGGTAACAGTTTCTCCTTGTTCATGCTTTTAATTTTATCTTTAGAACATTGTGGACAATGTTAGATTTAAGTTTGGGGGTGTGGGAGAAACTTTTAGTTGCATTATTAAACTCCAGAGCCTAGAAATTTATGTTTATTAAGGATGGCACTAACCAATCTAAGTGGATGGAAGCATTTTGGTTGTAGGAGTTGAGGAACCAATCTGATTAGATGGCAACATCTAAAGAGTCTATTCATAAAAGCACAGAGCTCAGGTGTTAGAAATAACATGATAGTTTCACCATATCTCGTTGAGTCCTTTTTCACTTTTTTCATTTTTTTTTTTTTTTTTTTTTTTAAACTATGTTTCTCTAAGTGATTAGGTGGGGCTCACGATTCAAGTTGTTACCAATGCTAGGGTGAAATAGAGTGATTGAGATACCAAAAAAAAAAATTTGAAAAAAAAAAAAAAAAGTTGTTGACTATCCGACCAATAGGAATAAATTCAATTATCGAACCCTTGTATATGCGGTTGTGTTGACCTAGAATTAGGATTATCGACTACTGGTTCCCTTGTATATGCCAGTGTGTTGATATTAGTCAGACTAGTATCTCAGTCCATTAGGATAGGTTCATTTTGGCGGAGGCCTTCAGACAGATATGGGAAACATCGATCACTTAGTAAACATCAAAACCATCTATGTTTTTCTCTATATCCATCTTCTTGATCTATCCATGTGATTAGTTTTGACTCCGGGTATTGATGTCCATAGTGCGACTATATTTCTGAGTAGATCTCTGTGACTTACATATGAATTTTAGTATGCTTGAGTGCAAACTCGTGTACAGCAATTGGAATTTCGCATCAGGGTACTTCCTCCTGTAATCACTAAGTATGCCAACCAAGGAGATTCTTTAGTGCCTTCCAAGGTTCTGTGTAGATAGCTAGGGTCTGGAGTGTAAAGGTTTTGTGGGTACACCTCTGGTAAACCCTCCCGAGACTATAACTCGGCCACTATGGGTTTAAAGGCTTATTGCATACGCTAAATGCAATCGACGATGCCTGCGACAGTGAGTTAGGATTTTATTTTTATTTTATTTTTTCTCGAGGACTAGCAAATAATAGGTTTGGGGGTATTTGATAGACACATTTTTGTGTCTAAATTTTCTCAATTCTTTATATTGATAGTGCTCATTTTTGTACTTATTATAGTGTTTTATGCGTGTGTAGGTATTTTTGGCCAATAAACATTTTTGGAAAAATCGGCTCGAAAAGTTGCGCCCGGAGGACACCTACTATTCGGACCCCGCTACGGATAAGGGGTACCCAAATTACTAAGGGGCACCCTCAGGACACTCCAAGGAAGCTGCTAAAGGCACCCCTACTCTGGATAGGGGGCGCCTCATCTTCAACAATTCAAAAATCAAAAATTGGCGGGAAAATGGCAGCAGCGTACATGCAGAGTTGGAGTTGGATTTTTTGGCGGATTGAGTGAGATTCAATGGCCTAATTTCATTGGGCTGGACTCCCTAGAGCATAACAGGGTTCGTATGGGTGTTTAGATCGATCAACTTGGGCTGGAAATCGTGTTGGAGCAAAACAGAGGAGGTGAGGTTTCACGGGACTTTGTTTGAGTTATTTCGGCAGTTACGGGAGATTTGAGGCAAGATAATCTTCCCTGGGATTCATATCAATCTAATAAAGGAATTGGAGTGACCTGAACGGCTCAGAAACGCGTGGAGAGGAGTTTGGAAAGTAGAAAAGTCCGAGACTTTTACGCAAGAAAAAGAGAATTATATCGAGGTTTAGGGTTGCTGTTGGCTATAAAAAGGATTTCTGGGAGTCACAAAAGGTCTACTCAAACTTTGGGGAGGTTTAGAACAACACAGAGAACAAAATCACGATTTTCAGAGAATTGTTTCTGCTGGTGCATAACCAAGAACACGAAGAACAAAGGCCATCAGGAACAATCGTTTTTTGGAGTCTTAGATTCAGCGACAATTCAACAGTGCATCAGTCGGTCTCTGTAATGGTCCATTGTAACAGCTTCTTTGTAACGCCATTACAGCGTTGCAAACAGTCTGTTTTATTGTTTTTCATCCTTTTAATCAACTTTTGAGCTATGAACCGATATTTTGAGCAAGTGATTAATATGAGGAGCTAAACCCCTTAGCCGAGGCGACGGAGGAAGCCAATTTTCCATGATGTGTGTGGTAATTTCTATTTTAATTAATTTTTGCAATCTCTTTTAAGATTATTTGCCTTGATTGAATGATTTTTCCTAAGCGATTTGTGATTTCTCTTGATAGACTATGCTTAGACCTAGGTTTTTGATATTCTATGCTTTCGAAATACAATTGTTATTCTAAAAATCTACCTTTGCAAAATATTAGAATCACTTTAAACGTAAAGAGTTGCACGAATATTGATTAGATTAAATCACATAAAAATTGGAGTTTGGTGGAATCCTGAGTCTCGGTGCTTCTTAAAATCTTGATAACAACCTTCTTTGAGTTTTCTAGTTTTATTTGAATCTAAAAATCCTTCACAAGTCTGAGAGGAACGACATCTTTCTTACTACTTTACTACAACTTTTCCAAACGACATCAATTTTTGGCGCCGCTGCCGCGGACTTGTTTTTAGGGTTTTAGATTTATTTATTTATTTATTTAATTTTTTTAGTTTTTTTTAATTCTTTTGTTCTATTTTACGTTTTCTTGGGTATTTGTCTTGTGGTTACATGTTTTGGATTTCGGATCGAAAAGAAAGTTGAGCCAAAGATTTGGTGAATAATTAAAGACTTGGAGTCAAAGACAAAGCGAAAAGAAACGAGGAAGAGACAAAGAATTTTATTTTTATTTTTATTTATTTTTTTAGGGTTTTTCGGAAAAACTGTATTAGGGTTTATAATTATTTTTGTAATTTTTCTTTTTATTTTATGGACTTTTTGGACATTTTTTTTGGGACTTTGGACATTATTTTTTATTTTTACCCTACGGAAGGGTACTTTAAATATAAACTGTTTGCAGAGAAGGAGGACAATTACGATATTGTCTCTGCACCTTGGGTTTGTACACCGACATAGGAGTCGGTGGTCCGAGTCGACTACAACCGATTCATCCCCGTCCGGAACGGAGGTAAGACTCTAAACACTCGCGAATCTCCTGTCGGCGAGTTACTTGGACTCCTTCGTTTGCATATATGCTGAGGACTTGAATACGGCTGCTTTAATTTTCTGGTAAGGGCAAGGCCTGGCCATACAAGATAAGGGTTCGGATTTCATCACCGTTCTCTTCTTGCCCGCCTTAGGAACACGTAACCTACGCGAACCTAAGCCTTAAAATTTTGACTATAACAAGACCGATAGGGTAACGAGATTAATAGGAAAGTCGTTCGAAAAATATTGGTTACTCTTTTAAGCACGCTTCGAAGTTCATGAAGGTTTCTGTGAGTTGAATGCGTGACTGCGCCACATTGTAATTCCGGTGAGGCCTTGGGTATCAAAGCTCCACCGAGCTTCCCTCGCCTCGATTCAACTCACTTTGACTCAGATTGATTCCAGAGGGGTTTGCTTAAATTGTAACGAATTCCCTTTCGAAAGTTTAGAAGCTGGTCTAGAAACAATCTAAGTGGAGCCATCATGCTTTGTTTGCTAGAAATCTCTAGGTTTGCTCTGGTTGAGTCGGCCTTGATTTGTGATTGCATAGAATCCCCTTCCTTATTCTTTTGCATGCCTGAACGTAAAAGAGACGCCCTAGGTAGATTTTTTAAAGACAAACCTAGTAGTTCTAAGCGTCTCGATTACCTAAATTCAGAAAGTCCAATTTTTGAAGAGTCCGTTTTTGAACGTCCGTCTGGGGAGACAATCCCTAATATTCCGATAGTGGCAGAAATGGCAACTTTGAAAGCCTTGTTGAACCCGACTAGGGCTACTCGTCCCTCGTGTATCAGGTTAGCTGAAACGGAAGCAACTTATGAACTTAAACCTGGGACCTTACAGTTGCTCCCAATCTTCTTAGGGAAAGAAAATGAAAACCCCTATTTTCATGTTAGGGACTTTGAGGAAATTTGTAGTACCCTAAAAATTAGAAACCTTGATGATGATGCTTTTAAACTCAGGTTATTCCCTTTTTCCTTGAAAGATAAAGCCAAATCTTGGCTATATAGTTTGGCTTATGGTTCAATAGAAACATATGAACAACTTACATCTGCCTTTTTGAACAAGTTTTTTCCTAGGCACAAAACATCGTCTATTAGGACGCAAATCTGCATGTTTTCTCAACAGGAGGGAGAATCTTTGTATGGGTATTTGGAAAGGTTCAATGATTTATTAGCCCAATGCCCTCATCATGGTCTAGAAAAGGTTAGGTTAGTTCAGATCCTTTATGAGGGTTTAGATTATTCCACTACGACCACAGTAGAATCTATGTGTACAGGTGGGTTTGAAAAGCAAACAGTTGATGAGGCGATGACGTATTTGCATGAAATCGCCGAAAAGACCCAGCAATGGGAAAACAAGAGGGAACCCAAGAAAAAATTCTTCTAGGCAGAGGAAATGTTAATAGGATAGAAGGAGGCTTTGAATCGGATGCCGAGAATGCAGCAGAATAGCTAAAAGGTTAGAAGCTTTAGAATTGGGTCACTCTAGTGGTAGGGTGGAGCCTTTTTGGGAAGGCCAGAATAATGAAGAGCAAGCCAATGCTCTGTATAATAACACTAGATTCGACAACCGTCAGAAATTTGACCCATATTCAGAAACCTATAATCCTGGTTGGAAAAACCATCCGAACCTTTCGTGGTCTCAGGGCCAGAGTCAAGGTCAGCTTAGTATGAATCCATCCGTTAAGCCAAGGGAACCATCGAAATCATATTGCAGGATGTGAAACCAACTGAAAATTTGGTCACACATTCCTCGCTTCAAAAATATGTCGCGTATAAGTTTCGGCATTCATGCGAAGTTCTCTTTTAATGCATGACTCATAATTAGCAATTCCTTTCTCCTTACTAACTCATTCATTCTAGGTGTAGTTTTTCTTCTTATGTCTCTTCATCCAAGATGTCAATGAAAATTCCAGGACTGTTTTTAAGTTTGATTGTGGTTTTCATTGTTTATAGTTGTAGGTGTAAATAATCCACAGGGACAGGTGGGACGATCCTAAGCCATGGCGTACCGAAGAAAGTATGCATCTAGAGTACCGGATCACCTCTGGGCGCAAGAAAAGAGGAGCAGAGACAGCTCGACGAAAAGGGGAAAAAGTTATGATGCGATGGGCATCGGGCGTGAGCAATAAATGCACCGACTGAGTTGGTAAGAAGATAAGAAGACTCGGCCAAGGATCCAAAGGACGACATCGATCATCCCTACCAAGTGGGCGACATCGGGTGACGAGATAACGTAAGAGGACATCACCCGCTTGACGTCCCAGGCCGAACGAATAAGAGCATCGGGCCGAGGCATCGACTCGATCACCCGAGAGGAACATCGAGGAAGCTACGCCAAGGCCTAACATCATAGTACCAATGTATCATCACTTATAACTATAAATAGAGACCATGTAGAGAGGAGGAACTTAAGTAAGAAGTGAGGAAAGAGAGCGTACTCATAGCATTGAGAGAGAAACACCCACCTTGTAACCTTGAATTGAGTAATAAGATCATCCTTTAACCCCCGTGGACGTAGGTAATCATGCCGAACCACGTATATCTCGTGTTCTACTACTTCCTTTGTTTGTTTTGTTTCCTTGCGTTTATGTCTAATTACCTTTGGATGTAGAGGTAGGATTTTCTACATCTACATTCTGGCGCCGACTAAGGGGACGTATAACATCTCCGGATACCTTGAAATCGGACGCTGAAAGGGGAAAATCCGAGCTCCTAAGCCACCTCGTGTCTTGGTTGATGCTAAGGGAGAAACCCTTTCTGGTCTCTTTGTCTTTGTTTTCTTAGTAGCGTCTTGTTGAGTTGATAAAAGTTAGTTTTGCGTTCTTGCTTGTTATCTTCGTTCCCTTGGCAACATCTTGTCGAGATTGATAAAAGTTTGTTTTACGTTCTTGCTTGTTATCTTCGTTTTCTTAGCAACACCTTGTCGAGTTGATATAAGTTCGTTTTGTGTTTCAATTGGTAATCTCCATTTCCCAAGCAAAACAAGTTTTCCGCTTAAGCAAAGTCGTCGAGACCGCTCCGTCACGATAGGCTGTTTGCTTGAAACGCCTCAGAGAGTCATCGGATAACCCATGAGCTCCCTAAATAGCATCTTTCGATGTTGGTAGAAGCTGGAAGGGGACCCCATCTCGCTGACCGTGATCTGTGGCTTCAAACCCCGTTGTAAGAGAGATTTAACAGCCTCCCGTCGACACCTAGTGAAGATAGTTGATGCTAAACGAAAGACTCTAACCAGCGCAACGTGTAGGTTACTAGGACTATCTCCTAGGGAAAGATATTGCCGCATTCATCTCCTTTTTCACATCCGCCTTCATTTTTTAGCAAGGTAAACGAAGCGCGAATATGGTGGAAACGGGGCTAGCTCGGGAATCGTTGAGTCTAGTTCTTGGAAACCATGGCCGGTGGGATTATAGTGAACGGCCCGAGTCTCACCGTAATCCTACGTTAAGAGCCTCACAAAGACCAGTAAAAAACTATAGGAACCTTGCGGTCATCAAGACGACGGTCGTTAAGGGTCGTCGTTGCCGCCTATCACCGCCATGAAAGAAATCTTCCGATTCAACGCACGAATGATTAATGATTTCGCGCGCCGGGAATGTTAGGACAAATAGTGATTAATGCATAGGAAGAGTACCGAAAGCGATGTGTCAAGACTGACTTTTCAAAATTTGTCCTTTTGCGGCAAAAACGATTTGACTGCTAAGACTGACGCGCTAGCGTAAAGGGAAGCGTACTATAAAAAATCTTTTTCACTCGCACTGAACTGCGGTACTCCACCCTTAACCTTTTCGAAAGCGGTCAAGTAAGTCTTGTCTACTTTGTTGACGTAGGGAACGAACGGATAGGCGGCCCAGCCGAGGAACGAGGACGATAGCAAAGGCGATGGCAAGCACCTCCGGGGACGAGCGGGATCCCGAGAAACCGAGTCACGGCGGGATCTAGCGGGCAAGAGGGACTCACGGATTCCCAGCACGGAGATCGTCGACCTAACGACCGGGGCGAGACTCAGGCGTTGATCAAAGGCATGACTACGGTCGACGAGGAAGTCGATCTGGGCCGAGATGACGACTTCCCACCCGGGAGGTTGAGGATTAACCCGAGTCAGATGGGGCCGAGGAACGAGGGCAAGATGGAAGACGGGAGAACTGCAGACGGATGCGAGGAGGAGGAGGAAGTTCAAACGATACACGAGGAACGAAGGAGAGAAAGACAACCTACGAGCACCAAAGAGATTTGGAACGAGAGGCCGAAAGGCTTAGGCAAGTACACTTGGAAGCGGTGGAACCCTAATCGAGACGTCCCCCAGAACTGCTAACCGCCCCCGCCTGACTTCGGTTGTTCCCCCAATAGTGATCGATCACCCAACGGCTCGGTTGTCCCTCCCATCGCTCTCACTACGAGACCCCCAACCGCACCCCCTAACACAACGGGACACCGGGTGAATGGTCACTCTAGTCACGAGAGCACCGACCCGATGCTACTCGCCATACTGGAAAGCCAAAGAAGACAGGAGGACCTAATGAGAGAATTGCAGAGGAGAAACTTGGCGCTAGAATATGAGAATCACCAACTCCGCAATAGGAGAACGGGGTCGAGGGGATCATCAAGCCGAGGCGCCTCTAGCAACCACACTCCATCAAGGGACGACCCACCTCCTTCACCGAGCCGAGGACGAGCACCCGACCCTAATCGGCCAAGAGAAGGGTATGGGCCATCCGAGGATTCTTCGGCCGACGAGGAAGCAACCAACGAGAGTACGGACGCGACCACCAAACAAAAGATCGAACGACTCGAGCGGATGGTTAAGAAACTGACTGGAGACAACGAGGATGATAAGTTAGCAGAAGTAATCAATGAAGCCCGAGAAGACACCGTTTACTGTGGAATTGGACCGAACACCATTTCCACCAAAGTGCACGTTGCCAATTTTCCCATCTAGGTTCGATGGCACGGGCGACGCGGGGAACACATCAAGATGTACGGCATGTCCTTACTATAAGTGGAAGAATCACGATGTGGTCATGTGCAAATTTTTCCCCGCTAGTCTAGAAGGAGAAGCGAAGAGTTGGTTCTACACCCCGCCCCGATAAATCCGTTGGGAGCTATGCGGCTTTGGTGGAAACCTTTCGAGACATACATGCATAACATCATAGCTCGGCCGGAGTCGACAAGTTGTTTACCCTCAGCGCGAAGACTCGTGGAGCCGCTGCGGTCCCTAACCGACGGATGGAGGAAGTTATGCACGGATATAGGGAAAGCACCGGTCGACCAACGGATATGTCGGCTTCGAGAACTCGCTAAGAAAGTCGGATCCCATCGGGTGGTAATGTACACGAGAAGCCCAAGACGCTAAGGAGATCCGGAAGATGCGGGAGCATTATATCGCCTTGGAGGAGATCCGGGAAGGAGCGCAAGATAGGGGAATACAAGAGGCGAGCACCGCAGAAGAGGCTGCCCTGAGAGAAGCCACGAAACGACCGTGAGAAAAGGCCCGGTGCTCAGCCCAGTGAAAACAAGAAAGTTTGGGTCGAGAGAGGAAAGAAGCCTCGCCACGAGCCAAGATCATATACTCCGCTCAATGCACCGTTGGAGGAAGTGTTCAAGGAGGTTGAAAAGAGGAATGACATCCGTTATCCCAAGACCGGGGAATCCAATTCGACGGGACAAGGAACCACCCGAGTTCTCGCCATTATCATCGATTCCGCGTCCATTCAACCAATGATTGTAGAGAAGTGAAAGACATCGTCCAGCACCTGATCCGCGATGGATACCTACGGCATTTCGTCAAAACACCGTCGACACTGCCCAGCCCGAGGTCCCAAAGACACCAAATAAGAATCAATCGCGGCGCTCAGTTCACTTGTAATACCATATCACACTCGGCAACACAAGAATACGATTTAGGGACCGGTATCACCTCGAGGATACACAAGAGGGACAGATCGGGCAGAGAAATCTTTAGCGTGGCCAAGACCCTCCCCATGGAGCCATGGATGATGCAGCCGATTACCTTTTCGGCGAAAGATGTCCCATTAAACGGGCAAGCACACGGGGATCCCTTAGTAATAACCCTGATGATCGAGGAATGGGGTGTCCGCAGGATACTAATGGACAGTGGTAGTTCAGTCGAGGTTCTGTTCTATGACACTTTTAAAAGGATGGAATTGTCTGATGACATCCTGATCCCGTCGACTTATCGGATTTACGGCTTCAACGGTACGGTGACAGTGCCAAAGGGAGAAGTCACTCTCAGAGTATCGGACGGGGAAGGGTTCCTTGACACATTGACCACCTTTTGCGTAGTCGATGTCGCATCAACGTATGAAGCGATCCTGGGACGACCTTGGATCGCAGGGATCAAGGGAGTCGCCTCGGCCTACCATCAGAGATTACGCTTTCCTTCCTATCGCGGAGTAGTAGAGGTGCTACGCGACCCCCAAGCGGCAAGACAGTGTGTGCAGATAGATATCCAACAGAATGAGGAAAGACGGTCGAGGAAACGCCAAGAAAAGAAGAAGTCTAAGGAAATGGAGGCGGGAGAGGAATTGGAAAAGGTAATGTCACAAGCCATCGCCACCTACGAGGCGGGCGAGACGAAGTCTTATAGCAATCACGGAGCCTGCAAACCGTCGGCGAGCCACAAGCAAAACTTCTCGGCCCTAGAACCAACCCGGCAAGTCAACCGGGCACCGAGGAGGAGCCGAGATTAGTGAGAATAGGGTCACGCTTAACGAACGAACAGTCCCAAAGAGTGATAACCCTCCCGAAGGAGCACATGGATGTATTCGCTTGGCAAATGCACCGACATGGAAGGAATCGACCCGCAAGTTTGCTCACACCATCTCGCCGGATAGACCCCAAGTTCAAGCCGATCGACAAAAGATGAGAAGAATCGCGCCCGAGCTACAACCGGCGGTGGAGGCGGGAGCCGAAGAAACCGTCACGGCAGGAATCATCCGAA
Organism: Papaver armeniacum; assembly: GCA_023531295.1. Taxonomy (NCBI): domain Eukaryota; kingdom Viridiplantae; phylum Streptophyta; class Magnoliopsida; order Ranunculales; family Papaveraceae; genus Papaver; species Papaver armeniacum. The sequence goes on from JAJJWW010010706.1 coordinate 281,850, forward strand.
AGGCCCAATATCCGCAATGGATATCTAATATGGTGATAGTTCCCAAAAGGAATGGGGGCGTCCGAGTTTGCATCGACTATAGCGATTTGAATAAGGCATGCCCAAAGGACAGCCTTCCTCTCCAAAGATCGACCAGCTAGTGGAATCCATTGTCGGGTATAAGGCGATAACACTCATGGACGGGTACTCGGGATATAACCAAATTCCCCTGGCCCCCGAAGACCAGGAGCATACGTCTTTTTTCACGCCAAGAGGACTGTGTTGCTACACCAAAATGCCATTCGGGCTGAGAAATGCGGGCGCTACATATCAGAGGCTGGTGGAGGACATGTTTGAGGATAAAATACACGACACCATCGAGGTATACGTGGACGACATGTTGGTAAAGAGTAAAGTAGCCGACACTCACATCGACGACCTTAGAGACATCTTCCAGACCATGAGGAAGTACAAGATGAGGGCGAATCCGTCCAAGTGCACCTTCTGGGTCACCTCGAGCAAGTTTCTAGGATACATAATCACCGATAAAGGGATCGAGGCAGATCCGGATAAAATCAAAGCCGTAACAGAAATGCCATCACCTGTAACAGTTAAGGACGTGCAACGGCTGAACGGGAACTTGGCGGCTTTAGGACGATTCATTTCTCGGTCGTCAGACAAGTGCAAGGATTTCTTCGGGACGTTAAGGAAGGGAGAGAAGTTTAAATGGACCGAGGAGTGTGAGGAAGCATTCCAGAAAATCAAGCAACATATGGCAAGCCTACCGGTGTTACAAAGACCCGAGCCCGAAGACGTACTAACACTGTATCTCGGGGCAACCAGTCATGCCATCAGCGCTGTGTTGGTCAAGAACGAGGGAGCAGAAGAAAAGCCGGTATATTTCATAAGCAAGACCATGAACCCGGCGGAAAAGAACTACACCAGAATCGAGCAACTCATACTAGCGCTAGTGTTTGCAACACAGAAGCTCCGGACGTATTTCCAAACTCACAAGATTCGAGTGCTCACCAAGTCCTCCATAGAGTCGCACTTGACAATGCAGCTAGGTCGGGGCGGATCTCCAAATGGAGCGCACAAATAAAGCAGTTCGATATCTTTTATGAAATGAGGACGGCGGTGAAAGCGCAGGCAGTGGCCGATTTTTTGGCAGACTTCCCTCTCAGTGACGAGGACGAAGTAGAAGACATCCCCGGAATGGAGGAAGATCGAGAAGACCCACCCGATTTACTCGAGACCTGCAGCCCGACACGATGGGAGGTCTTCGTCGACGGGTCATCCAATAAAGACGGATCGGGTTTAGGACTGGTCTTCACGACACCGAAGGGCAAGAAAATGGTCCACTCCTTTAGGCTTGAGTTTAAAGCAACCAACAATGTCACGGAGTACGAAGCAGTAATACATGCCCTACGCTTGATTGTAGAGATGGGCATCCAGGAGGTACGACTGACGAGCGACTCCCAGCTAGTTGTGCGGCAAATCATCGGGCAATATGCCATACATGACCCTTTGTTGCAAAAATACTGGGAGCTCGCCCAATTCTACATCAGGCAGATACCGAGCATCAAATTCCGACACATCTGCAGTAAAAGACAATCGGCATTCGGATGCCTGGCATATATCGCTTCCATGTTGTGACTCGAGCATTGAGGGTATTAGCATCATGCGGATCCTAATGCCTTCGCACCCGAGAACGTGGATATCGGCGTACAAGTCGCGGCAACCACTACCGATCAAGACAGGCCGATGATTAGAGGAAGCCGATCCATGAATACCTCGAAACGGAAAGGTTGCCCAAGGGGAGGCCGAGATCAACAAGATCAAGAGCAAAGCCGCCAGCGTCACGAACTTCGGGATGGCACCCTATACCGAAAATCATACCTAGGACCATTGCTAAAGTGCCTAAGTAAGGAGGAGGGCGAGATGATCCTTAACGAATTACATTATGGGGTCGTGGGAAACCGCGGCTCGGCCAAGCCTAGCGGCACGAGCTAAAACCATGGGATACTACGGCCCTACATGAATGAGGACGCGAGACATATGGCCACCGTTTTGCATTTAATCCCGAAATTTGGAAAGAAGATACATGCGCCGGCCGTAACATTAAACTCTGTCATCAGTCCCTGGCCCTTCGCTAAATGGGGAATCGACATCGTAGGACCACTACATGTCGGATCAGGACAAAGGAAGTATTTAATCGTAGCCACCGACAATTTCACCAAGTGGGTTGGCGCCCCGCTAAGGCACATACGGGATAAGGATGTCTTTCGGTTCATCTCGGGAACACATCATATGCCGCGGGATTCCGGCGGCAATCGTCTCGACAACGGGAAACAATTACAAGGCAAAAACATCGACTGCTATTCAACACTTACAACATCCGAAAGAGCAAGTCCACGCCCTATACCCCCAAAGCAATGGACAAGCCGAGATCACAAACAAGACCATCGCCGATAACATGAAGAAGAAACTTGACGGGGAATATGGGGAATGGTGCGAAGATCTTTACAACGTCTTGTGGGCATATAGGACGACTCGCGAGGGAGGCAACCGGATGTCACCCTTCATGTTGACATACGGGACCGAAGCCATCCCGCCTACGGAGGCGATGATACCTACCACGAGGACCGAAGCATGGAGGCGAAACATCTCGGCGGACCTTATCTTAGCTAAACTCGACGATTTAGAAGAAACGAGAGATGGCCCTGCAAAAAATGGAAAATTACCAACGAAGGATCCGAGGCGGGAATACAACAAACGGTCCGTCTAAGAGAATTCCAACCGGGGCACCATTGGTACTAAAACACCTACCTAGCTATGAGCGTGACAAGAAGGGCGGTAAACTTGCACCACGATGGGGAGGGCCCTACACGATAGTCGAGAAAGTCGGCGAAGGGGCATACAAGATACTGAAGCCGGACGGAACACCCGAGCCACGACCATGGAACGCGGCACGACTAAAGCTCTACCACCCATGAAATCAGGTAAGATATCTTGTCATCTATTTCCGTGAAAGGCCGCGTGGGGTTGGAAATAGGACAAGTGCGTCTGACGAATGGTCGTTTCGAACCCGGGCGACGGCATTGTGCAAGTGCGGGCGACTTACACTAACACGGACTATTCGAACTCGGGCGATGGCGGTGTGCAAGTGCCGAGGTAGTTCGGGGGCCTTTGGTGGTTGGAAGCCGGTGGCCGATTGTCGAGGCATGAGTCCTCGACGGTCGGCAGGCCAACATTGCTCTCTCGCAAGTGGCCGAATGACTTGCCCAAGAAGATTAATCGATAACTTCTTGGGATGTCGATCCCATAGAAACTAGGCAAGACCAACTCCCCTTCCACTAGATCTCGAAAGACGGTGATGAGATGCCTCAGTCAGGACATGGCATCGGGCCCATGACCCTCCTTGTTGAGTGTGTTCGACGAAACGGCATTTGTGACTAACCTGTCTATTCATGCAGGCATAAATAAGGATAATAACGAGGCTACGACAGAAAAGCCACACACGGGCAACCCAACATAAATAAAGATAATGACATCAGTAGTATAACAGCATCTGTAGCAAGAAGAGCAAACAAACCGGCGACGCAGCACCCCATAACAAGTTACGCAAGAAGTTAACAAAGTGTTCAAACGAATTACAACCCGAGGAAAAGGGCAAGACAATGACGCGGCGGCGCTACAAAAAACATGATCACTCTTTGGAGGAAGTAGAACCGGGACACCTTCTTGGCGGCAAGATCGGCTCGCTTCTTATCAAGCACCGCCTTCACACCGGCTTTGACCTTCGAGACGAGCTCCTCACCGGACTTCGCTTTCTCGCGGCAAGATCCGCGCTAGTACTCCGACGCCGCTTCGGCGGTGGCCACTCGATCGAGCAAATGAGCCTCCTTCCCTTCAAACGAACGATCTCCTCCTCCAACGAGGCTACTTTCTTCTGCTCGGCTGCCAAGACAACAAGAACGGTCAGTCACACAACAACAGCAACAAGATGACGACATGGAAAGCACGACGCAAGGCACACCACCTTCCAACAAAGGGGCAATTATTCTAATCGACTCCTCGGACTCAGTCAGGCTACACTCGAGGGCAGACACCTTCGAAGAAAGTTCTAGGTATCGTTGTTCATTAAACTCATTAGTGGGGCAATACTTCTTGTGATCACTCCATTCCTCCCTCTGTCGAGAGTGGGCGCTCTGCAAACCCGACAATTGAGCACGCACCCAATCCAACTCGTCGAAACCTTTACAAACTCCTTAAGCTTCTCAAGGGCCTCTCGGCTACGCTTCTCGGTAGCGTCCCTCTCCCCCAAGATCCGGAGGCGATCTGCATGCAGATCCCGAACCTGAAGTCTTAGCCGACCACATTGCTCTTCTAAGTTGTCGGCTAATAATGTTTTCTCGGCCGCTATACCTTGGAAGTGAGCTAAGTCTGCCCTCAAATTATCTATTTCCTCGGGAACATACTCAAACGTCTCAAACCGATAAAGCTTGGATTGAAGATCTTCAATATCGGTTTCTAGACGGTCAATCTTAGCATCCTTATTGACTATTTCTCTGTTGTAAGTTCGAAACATGATCTCGCTCTATGTTCGCTTCCCTCTTCAACAAACGACACCTTGTGGCAGCATCGGCCTCCGCAATAGAAGACTCGGCTAAGCAGGGAGTACTAAACTTAGGATATTGGCACTACAAGATCAATCACAACTAGCTGCGAATAAAACGAATACCTTGGGTTTTGGCCAACTCCTTCTCCAACCCTCGAGACCGTTCGCGCTCTGCTCTGCAACAAGAGACGAAGACCCTCCCTCTCGGCGGCCTCCGGCGTTGGATGGCAAGCATTCAACGAAGCGGTTGACATCCTAAAAACAACACCGACATAGTCAGCCCTAAACGAAAACAAAAACGTAACACCCGAAGCAGTTTAACTCACCGGGAGATCGAAGGTACTTTTCGGACCGGCCTCGTACAAGCGAGACGGCATTGACCTTCTCTTCATCGGATAAAGAGGCGAAATCGGGGAGAGATAAGTGCCCCAAGCGAGTTGCATACGGGGCCGAGATAGTGAAGGAGGTAGTGCTACCGGAATTAGGGACCACGGTAGGAAAAGTCTTCGGCGGTTGACCCCAGACAACAACGTTCTCCACATCACGATCAATCAAACCGCTCCCACCACCACCCGACTTCTCCGTCTGACCCGACTCCCCCCTCAGTACCAAGGACATCGTCCTCATCATCAAAAAGACCTTCTTCATCATCACCATCAGATACAACATACACGGTGCCATCGGCAAGAACAATCCCTTCACTTTGATCACTTCCCGGGGCACATCCTTCTCGGGCGGGCACATCCTCCTTAGGTTCTTTACCCCTTCCCTTGACTTCCCACCTGCAAAGGCGGACGAATCGTCGGACGACTTCGAGGCGACCTCCCGGGAAATGTGACAAAGGTAGTCGATCATCGGGATCCTCACCGTCCTTCGCCGAAGCACCAAGAGCCTTGTCAACCTTGACTTCGTGTATCGGCCCGACGTCGAGATCTATGCAAGGCAACAAATAGGGGCACGTACATGTACGTTAAATAAAAAAACAATAAGTATATTTGTTACCTTCCCGTATCCTCCTCGCTCGCAATCCTATCCCTCTTCCGATGAACGAAAACCTCGAAGGAGTACCACGGGACTTAGTCCGAAAAACACCAAAACAAAACACCACCAGTAAGTTGCCCGAGCCGATCAATCAAACTAGAGAGAGAGAAATGCACTGACCCGATCAACGTTGACTACCCGGAAAAGGATAAAATTCGTAGGAGGAGGGAGCTTGCCACTCAAAAGAGAGTAGGAAATAGAGGCGGAACCGGTCCCCAAGCGTGTCATTGGTATGACGGGCGTGCTTGTTGGAACTCTTTCCCTCGGGGTCTTCATCCAAAAGAAGTCTCCCGACTCCCTCGGGAAGAGTTTTATGACGGTGAGGGCTGGCAAAGCAAACCCAATGAGATCGCCATTAGTAGTGGTCCCGCTCCGATAATTATCGGCGAAAGGCCGGGCAGGAGTATAGTCACTCGCCTCGGGAAGAATTATAGGTAGACCAAGTAGTAGGAGCGCACTCGCCTCGACCACGCCTTTCCCACTCGGACAGGATACGGAAAGTATTGCCATTCCATTGAGCCAAGGCACGGCACGGACGGATCTTAGAAAGGGCCTCGTACAGGAACGGGCGACTAGGATCATATAGAGGGAAACGCAACCCGAGCTCTAGCTGGCCCCCCGGGTGACAATGGTCGCCTCGGCCGAATGGGAAACCTCGTAACATCCTCCTTCTTGAGAACACCCCTACGGCCCGACAAGAGCCACGACATCATACCCGTGAAGACCGAATTCATCTTTCACCATTGAACATATTGCTCGTCTGTTAAGTCCTTATCGGTCCTCTTGTCGACCCTACAAGAAAACGAAGATGGGTTATCGAGGAAAGATAGAATCTAGAGCGCGATAATCATACTTGGAAGGACTTTCTACGACGAACAGGGAATCAAGCGATACGCCGTCTTCATCGGAAAACACATAACTCACACACCTTCTTTCTGTCATTTGAGGAGTTGAAGATGCCATACAAACTAGTGAGAAAAAAGGCAGGAGAAGCGAAACACGACCGGAACCGGAGGTTGCGGCAACGGAGACGGGAAGACGACGAATAACGGAGAAGAGAGGGAAGAGATTTGTTAAAAGATAGGCAGCAGCAACGAAAAGAAGGTGGGGAAGGAACGAAGTCGCGGAGAGGATGGAGGAAGAATGAAGTTGCAGAGAGGATGGAGGAGGAGTGAAGTTGCAGAGAAGGGAATGAGGGGGAAACAAGGTTTTGGCATCGAACTTATAAACCCCTCCTGTGGTGACCGGCAGAGAAGGTGAACCGGTTGCGATGAATCGAAGCGAGTGGGGAACAAAGCATGCGTAAAAACCGGCATGGCCCAGGGACGTGGGAAGACGAGGCGGTTATTCTTCCCCACGTGTTGACCACACGAGTGAAAGAAGGGCATAAATGTAGGTGTAAATAATCCACAGGGACAGGTGGGACGATCCTAAGCCATGGCGTCATCGAAGAAAGTATGCATCTAGAGTACGGATCACCTACGGCGCAAGAAAAGAGGAGCAGAGACAGCTCGACGAAAAGGGGAAAAAAAGTTATGATGCGATGGGCATCGGGCGCCGGAGCAATAAATGCGACGAGTTGGTAAGAAGATAAGAAGACTCGGCCAAGGATCCAAAGGACGACATCGATCATCCCTACCAAGTGGGCGACATCGGGTGACGAGATAACCAGAAGAGGACATCAGGGCAGCGTCCCGACCCGAACGAATAAGAGCATCGGCCGAGGCATCGGACCGATCACCCGAGAGGAACATCGAGGAAGCTCACGCAAGGCCTAACATCATAGTACCAATGTATCATCACTTATCTTTCTTTATAATAAGAGACCCCCAAAACGCCACATGTCGGCACCATAATTATTCTTAATTTTGGTGAAGCCACGTCATCACTAATTATCCATGTCATCATTATCTGATTGGCTACTCCTATGAGATAGGATGCAGTAGGCAAACGTCTAAAGACACATGCAACCCAAAGGTCACTTAGAAAGGATACATCTGTATATATTTTCGCACTTAGTTTGTGGTAAAGATGTTCTACAGGTCCCTTAGGTAGAGAATCTTTAAAGTCAAAACAACATTTAGGAAGGGAATATCGCCACCATTAAGTAACAAAAAAAAAAAGTAACAAAGGTCGCAAACTTTTCAAACGATCTTTAACCCCCTCTAATGGAGACAAAATGTAGCAGATATTATTACGAAAAGTCGCCTATAAACACACAAATACATAAGCATCTTTCTAATAAGGGACACAACCTTTTGAGAAGATAGCTATTGGCTTCGTCTTTTGGTTCGAGTTGCAAGAGGTTTACGACTCTTCGCTTGGGAAACGTCAATATAAAATATCAATGAGTAACATATTTATTCACCATTAAATCACTCAAAATCAACGAGATCAAGTTCTGAGAATATTTTGTGATCCTCTAAGAGTTTTTAGTCCCAACATGTTGCAGCCTATATTATAGTATACAGATTTTCAGTTCTCATATTCTGTCTTACTATATATAGATTTAACTAAGTAGAAACTCAAATGCCAAAATATTGAAGCACATCATCAAAGTTTTACTATGAAGAGTTAAATTTTTCAGTCAGATCAAATTGATGGACATCATCATCCAACATCATATCTATGTCAAAATGTAGATTACTGTCCGCAGTTGAATATTGCTCGGAGTCAACCAACTCCGACCCAGATGTGGATGGCATCATTGATCTACACATGGTTGGAGATGAATTAAATGTCGGGAGATCATTCCAAACGGCAAACTAAGATGAGGGGACAATTGACTTATGTTTCTTTTTAGTAGGCAAAAGAAAATCGTAAAACTAATAGTTTTGAAAGCAAACCCGGTTGCTTCATTGTATTTTTCTTCTCATATTCCTTTGATCCCCTCTCTTGAAACTCGACATGTCAACAATTTTTATGATATGTGGTTAAAGCACGTCGGCAAATCTTTTCATGTCACCACAATCCATGTCGCCAACTCATCCATACAATAAGGTCACACCAAACGTCAGCTATTTATTTCCAACCGACAGTTGTTTGGAACACTCCAGCAAAACACCGGCCACCAAGCGTTTCATTTCGGGTAAGTTTTAACTGACATTTGATTGAAAGACTCCAAAACCGTACAATATTGCTTACCTGACTACCAATCGTATCCCTCTTCAAGTTCAAACCATGTTTTCGGAAAATTCCCTCTTAGAATACAGCTGATGATTGACCAAAAAATAGATATAAATACCAGTATCCCATGTTTCCCATTGATCCTCAGCCATTCATTTATTTTGTCTGTAGTATTAAGAAGGAATTGAAGAAATTCAAAATATATATTTTATTCTCACCGAAGATTATATAAGTAGGAGAAGCAGGACTTTGGTGATCAGTGCAGTAAGTGAAAGCAGTTGTATACCACATTTTTTCTTGCATTGCCCAAAAGCTACGCCAATTTGGCATTATTTTATGCATGGTAGTGGTGTGATTGGGTGAAAAGAGGAGACATTGAAACGATCTTCTACGAGTCACATGCTATCATCTTCTCTCTTGGAAGGTAATTCTCTGGATTGTACTTTGTATTTGTGAGTTGTCTGGATTGTACTTTGTATTTGGAATGAAAGGAAGCATAGGATGTTCGGGAAACATACAAAAGGTATGGACTATTAGACCATATTCGTTCTTAGAGATTAAGGCCAACATATTAGATTGGGTTATCCCTTTCCATGATCTAGATGTGTCAGGTATGCATGAGTATCTATTGTTACATGGATTTTTTTTTGTTTTTTTGAATAATTAAGGGATTAAGGTTGAGATTATTGTGTGTAAATTTCTCCTCTATGGGGTGATTTTTCTGGGAAAATCAGAAATTTGAAAGGGAAAGACATGGGTAACGGGAAAAGACATTGCAAAGGTTACAGGGTTGATTTTTTTTTTTTTTTTTTGATAAATACAACAAAAAATTATATAGATGAGGAAAGAATGTACAAAGGCCAAGAGGATTCCAAAGCGAATCAACTCCCAAGCAAGAAGAGAGCAGCCTCACCGAAACTGCACAATAGAAGTAAGGCATGAGTTTTTCAACTACCATCGTGCAATAAAAGAGATAGAGAGAGATAGAGCAAGAAATGTAAATTTATAAAAGAAGGCAGTCTAGGTTTACGTTGATTATAGATATGCAATATGGCCACTAGAAAAGTAGTTAAGGATATGCATGGGTTCAGGAATACATAAACACCCGATGAGTGCCACAACTCAAAAGTGGGTTCATGTTTAATTTTTATACTATCAATTTGCTGTGAATTGAGGTTAGATTAATACGATAACATTATTGAGGTGGCTCATGCACATTATAAGTGCTAATCCTTTTTATGAAGGCAAGTATGAAGGCAAAACAAGTGAACCAGATATCAATTTGCTTACACGTGACTAATCTTTTTTATGCAAACTAGGATCACTACTATTTCTCAATCCAATGTTCCCTACCTTTGTTCCACAATTAGACGTTTTCGGTTTCCCTAAGCAATGACTTCTTTATAAACTATTTCTTTTTCAGGGGAGATGTGCACAAGAAAAAGTTGGGACACCATTTTGAAGTTGCCGCATATCATTTCTAAGCTCAAACTATGTAAACCAATAATTCTCTGGGTATATGCAGGATACAATATTGCGACTTTTTCCGGTGCGTATGCACCGGGTTAGATGCTTGTAACTATAAATAGAGACCATGTAGAGAGGAGGAACTCAAGTAAGAAGTGAGGAAAGAGAGCGTACTCATAGCATTGAGAGAGAAACACCCGCCTTGTAACCTTGAATTGAGTAATAAGATCATCCTTTAACCCCCGTGGACGTAGGTAATCATGCCGAACCACGTATATCTCGTGTTCTACTACTTCCTTTGTTTGTTTTGTTTCCTTGCGATTACCTTTGGATGTAGAGGTAGGATTTTCTACATCTACAATAGTAGTTATTATACTATTAAAATTGTATTTTCCTACGTTCGTCCATCTCCTAGAGATGACATTTGTATTCGTAAGGTACTCGGTGATATTTCTTCAACATCTCCACAACAGGTATACATGCTTACTGATATATACCTAAAAAGCAGAATCAAGTTTTAGAAATACAATATTCTTTTTCCATGTTAAATATAAGTATCTGCAGGTTCATATTTCATTAGTAGGTGAGGATAAGATGCGAATAACTTGGATTACAAATGATCATGGAACTCCGTCAAAGGTAGAATATGGTATTACGGAGGAAACATACAATTTATCAGCGATAGGGAGAGCTTACTCGTATAACTATCTTATTTACCAGTCAGGAGAAATTCACGATGTTGTCATCGGTCCACTGACACCTGCCACTGTGTATTATTATCGATGCGGGTCAAATTACGATCGTGTATTTAGTTTCAAAACCCCACCAGCTCAATTCCCTATCAAGTTCGTCGTTGTAGGTAAATATGTACATATTATGCCTCAAACCCACAGATGTTTATTGAGATAGGTGCGTCTATGTATGTTGTTTATAGTTGCAATTTGATTCAATGGAGCACTAAGGGTACCAATGCATGTAGGTGATATTGGCCAAACAGGATGGACATCCACAACCCTTAATCACATTGCAGCATTGAGTTACGACGTACTGCTCTTACCAGGGGACTTGGCTTACGCGGATTATTACCAACCACGATGGGATTCATTTGGACAAATAGTAGAACCACTAGCAAGCCGACGTCCGTGGATGGTAACACAAGGGAATCATGAAATTGAGTATATCCCAATACTTTATCCGGAGTCCTTTGCAGCATATAACGCAAGATGGCATATGCCTTTCGAAGAAAGTGGTTCTACTTCCAACCTGTACTACTCTTTTGAAGCTGCAGGGGTTCATGTCATCATGTTAGGGTCTTATACGAAATTTGGGTCTGATTCGGATCAATATAAATGGCTCCAAGACGATTTGGCTAAGGTCGATAGGAATAGAACACCGTGGTTAATTGTAATCGTCCATGCACCGTGGTACACGACGAATATAGATCATCTATTAGAGTTTGCGTCAGTTGGAATGAAATATGCAATGGAAGATTTGATTTATAAGGCTCGAGTTGATGTTCTTTTCGCTGGTCATATTCATTCCTATGAGAGATTCGTAAGATTTTTATGTATTCTTAATTTGTTCGTTCTGGTGAACCATGAGAGTGCTGATACTATCCATATGGAACAGCCTAATTTCGTTTTCATGGTTGCAGAACCGTGTTTATGGTGAGAAAGCCAACAGATGCGGTCCAGTGCATATTACAATCGGTGATGGTGGAAACCGTGAGGGGCTTTCTGGCAAGTAAGTCGATAACTTGATATTGCTAACCCAATGCTCAAAACGTTTTTCCTTAAGGATAAAATTCTCATAATCAGTTGTTTTTTGTAGTTACATATACCCGCAGAGAGATATTTCTCTATTTAGAGAGACAAGTTTTGGACATGGGAGGTTTGAGGTGGTGAATGAAACTCATGCATCATGGAGTTGGCATAGAAATCAGGATGATGAGTTTGTCGTTGCTGATACTGTTTGGTTAAAAAGTTTGTCTTCGGATCTTGCATGTGCTGTAGAAACTCAAAAGAAAGATTTATGATAGCTGTGAAGATATGTTCCATTTACGCTAAAACAAGTCGTGTACACATGCACTTACTCCAAAAGTTTGCCAAACCCGGCATTGAAAACCTTATCCAAACAACTTAATTTGAAATAATAATGAGTGATCTGGTTACATCTCTTAATAATGCACAGTCTCATGGCACATCGTAGATGAGTTGGGTCTCACGGAGAGAAGTGTGCAGATCAAAGATATTTGGTGGCCTGGGCATCCGGAATCTAAGATTTAGTAAATAAAACTCTATCGCAAAATGGATTTGGAGGTAATCGAGAAAAATCAGCTTTAGAGGAGAATTATAAGTGAAAAGAGTAGTTTGCATTGAACTTTAAACATTAAACCAAGAAACTAATTAAACAACTCTAGGTACTGAAAATATTTAACAGAAAGAGAATGAATACTGCAAAGAAAATAAATACTCCACCATCAACATCACTGTATTTACAGTATTCTTTAAATTTGGTGATAGTTTCTTTGATAACTTCCTTCGTATATTTTCTTCTTTGCAAATCAATGAATTACATATTTCTCGACTAACAATAAAAACCTTAAGAAATCAATTTTCTTTAACTGTTGTTAGTAGACTTCCTTTTGGTTTTCTCCGATGTCTCCATAGTTTTGAATCTATATGTAATCTCAATCCACATGACAGTATTTTTCAGTGTTCATTCACTTTTATGCCAGATGATCACTATTTATTTTGAAGAAAAAAAAACGAATAGTGGTCAAATGATATATGCTTAACACAAATTGTTTAGGTATGATACATGACAGTATTTTTAGATATGTTATATTAAAGTTTGTTTTCCAATTATACCCCTGAAAAGATAAGATACACAATGAGTTATAGTAATTGGACTAAAATGGAGGGACATTTTTTATTTTTCAGCCCTAACCATTTCCAATCTTTTTGTGGTAATTCATCACTTAGATTTTACAAAAAAATGGCCATATAAAGGACCTCCCTCGGCCCTCGCTTTGCTCGGTCGGCCCAATTAATATCACATGAATTTAAACTGCTGCATTAATCACGGAGCAGTGTCAGGCAGATACCCCCTAACGTGCATGGTGTTTCCGCACTGTCGGGGTTGCCCCCCTGCTTTATTCCCCTCCAGCCTCATCGTCGACAAATTTAATTTTATTTGCAGCAGTAGGTCTGTAGTGTCTCCCTAAGCCAGCACCATTGTAACCTCTATCAGAACGAAGTACGTGTTCGTAGCCTGTGCCACCATAATGACCCAAACATCCTTTGCGAACTTTATTTCTAGCACCTGTTCCTCTATTATTAAGGAATAATGGCACATAATCTTCAATTCTCAAGGTGGAATCACCAAGTTTCTGCCCATTTAACGCAAGAGCTCTGTGAAAAGCTTGGAGACTGGGAAACTCAATTAACGCAGTCCCCAACGGAGCACCAGTGTCATCCGTTTCAATTTCCATGTAAACAATGAACCCGCAAGTTTTGAAATGATTTCTTAGGGAGCTCTTGATCTCATCAATTTCAGAAGAAGTATCAAGACCTTTGATATAAAGAGTTTCACGCACAATGCCAAGTCGAAGAAGTCTGCCCGACAATTTCTTGCCATCCAACTTTAGTGCCTCCTTGGCAGCTTCCTCAGTTGCAAACTCAACATAGCCAATTCTCCTGAAAATTCCATTCTCGTCATATAAGAAACGCACATCTGCAATATGCCCAGCCACTTTAAATAGGTTGATCACATCAAATTTATCAATGGAAAACGGCAGGCTCTTGACACAGATTGTTTTTGATGCTCCAGGAGTGCCTTCCGCTTGAAGGCGAAGTTCAACCTGACTGCCCAACAAGTCTTGGCCACTCAGATTTACGGCCTTGTTTGCAGCTTCTTCAGTTGAAAACTCAATGAGGCCAGACTGGGTAAACTTTCCATCCGTATCATAAGAGAAACGCACATCAACAATTTCCCCTGCCTCTTTAAAGAACTTGGTCACATCAGATTTATCAGTGTAAGACTGCAGGTTCTTGGCAAGAAGTGTTTTTGATGCTCCCGTGCCTTCCTGATGAAGATGAAGACTAATACGCCGGCCCAAAAAGAGTTGTTTACAAAACATTACTGCCTTGTTCGCAGCTTCTTCAGTTGCAAACTCAATATGGCCAGAGTGCATGGAGTTTCCATTCTCGAAGCAAGAGAGACGCACATCAACAATATCCCCAGCTTGTTTAAAGAAGTCAATCACGTGAGATTTATCAACGGAAAATGGCAGATTGTTGCCAATAAGTGTTTTTGTTGCTCCGGTGGTTTTCACTGGAGGGGTGGAAGAGGTCCTCCCCTCATCATCTTCCTCATCTCGGTTTGGGAGGGGTTGGTAAGAATAATGAAGCACCGAGTTAGCATCCACAAATTTAAACAGATCTGTGTCGCAGGTCCAAAGCACTAATGTCTGCTTTACAAGATTCCGATCCTTCCAAATGCACCAAACAATTACACAATGTGCAATGTCCCAGAGTTTCTTACATCTATTTTTTCAGAACATTCCGATCCCAAGCATCGAAAAGTTGCAAAACAGTCCCTGGTAGAGGCCATGAAATGCGAAAAAGCTTTTATAAAATGATCCCATACCTGAAATGTGTAACTGCAAGCTATCAACAAATAATCCAAGGTCTCTCTTTCGATATTACAAAGAGGGCAGTTATCTGTTTCATTCAGAATTCCTCGGTGACGAAGCATAGAACGAGTTGGCATTGTACTTTCAATTCAAAGTTCATACTCTCTGTTCTAAAAAGTGATTGTCATAACTATCATACTATTCGCATTTGATCATTAAAGCTAACCGTGAATGATCCTTGGTCCAAAGCCTCAACTGGTGCAGCGATAGAGGTGGTTTGATCACTGAAATGTGCACGCCGCACTTGTACTATGCAAACTCATCAGGAATGAACAAGACAATAGCAAGTGTGAGGCACAATGTGCAACCCCATATATGCATTGATCCTGTGAACACAATGCATATCACACCATGTTGGATAAATTCCAATTTCCAAGGAAAAGAATTTAATATGACATGCACAAACCTGTTCTATGTTCTAGTCATCACTAGCTAGTCACATTGACCCAAAACAAAATTACACCAGCAGCCTGGCGTACCAATTAGGTTGGTTGTGGTTAACGACATAACAGAAATGTATGTATTGTTATAGTTAGCACCCTAAAAAATGTGTCTTCCTAGTTTGTGTTTAATGGAAGCAATGAGTAAATATTACCTCTTGTTCACGAATATTTGACATTATATGATTCAATAAATTTATGGAGGAATTATTAAAATCAACTAAGAAATGCATTTTTAGAAGAAATATAAGAAATGCAACTGAGCTTGTGGTGGCTAACAGTGGAAGAAATATAAGAAATGCATTTTTAGAAGAAATATAGAACTGTGGAAGTAGGCATGCAGTAACCCAATAAGCTCCACTAGGGCCCTAAACAACTGCCGGTTTACATGATTGAGATTCTCTGGATATTCTGGGTTAGACTGCCTTAGGAATTCGCTAAAAAGTGAATAATAGCTAACAAACATGCTGATATAGTGAGTGTAAAGATGCAGTTATTCAAATGCAGCATTTACTTATAACACTTCAGTAAATACAAATCGAATACCAACGGTGAAATTACAAGACACAACCATATGCTGAACTAAAATAGTTCGAGATGTTACTAGCTGCAGAACATACAGTCTAAAGGTAAAAAAAAAAAAAAAGCAAATTAGAAGATTAGCCAAATGAGCATCACCGAGTCAAAAACTGGCTAACATACAAACAATTCAAACTAAGATTAGTTTAGTTGTTTTTTTCATTTCTCTCTGCTTGATGAGAATCCAAAAACAATGCAACCATATAAAGCCAATAGAAGAAAATTAGAGCATTAGCCAAATAAGCTTCATTATGGTATCAAAAACTTGCTCACATTCAGATTTGTTATACAACCAACTCAAACTAAGATTATCTTAGACGTTCTTTCCTCTCTCTCTGGTTCAAGAAAATGAATAGAATCCAAATACAATTCAGTATATAAAGCCAGTGGATTTTTACTAAGTTAAGGACTTTGCAGAAAGGGCTTTTAGATATACAAAAATTGACTTCAACACTACTCCTACTAATTTCACTTTAGAGAATATTCAGTTAACAAAATATATCGCATGAAATAGAAAATGTCAATTACAATCTTACATGGAATCGAATTGAGTATCTTGTTTTGTCGAAATAAACAGACTAAAGCACACCTAGTTGACTATTGAATCCCTGAAGTTATCAGATAATGTTAAAGAGGTAACATGAAAATATATTCCCTCATCCTACTGGACAGCTCTTACTTTCCCTAATTGTGCCTGCATTTCCCTATTCGACTACCATATATATATAACTACTAGACAAGTAACTACAGGTATACATCAATTATGCTCTCCCATTTAGATAAAGGCAAGACAACTAACGAAATCCCAAAGTTTAACACAATCCCTTAAAGTTGGATTCGACGATATAAAGAAAAAATAACAGTAGTCTAAATATGTTACAAGTACTAAGACAATGACAGCATTTAAGTTCACATAAATGTTATCCAAATTCGAAATCAAACTCAACGAATATTACCGGTTTATAGGTATATGTATTCAGGCTCTTGTAGCTGCTCTTGGCTTCTTGTTTCCTCAATTCCAACTGACTCCATTATTTTTGTATCTTCTTCGCCTAATTCTTTCAATGAAACTAAGGTGTTCATGTGAGGACATACTTGCATAATCTCATCCTTAAACCTGACTAGCCTTTTTGAGGTAGAAGTTTTTGTGTTGCAAACATTGAGATGGTAATTTCCGTAATCAAAAACACCACCAGTCTTCGTAATGGCTAATAAATTGAGTCCGTCAACCCTAAACTCTCTACTCCAACCCAATGCCAGACGTTCATCTCCCACTTTCACGCCATGGTTATCAATCTTGTTTTTGAATAGCCATACGTCATTAAATCTGTCTACTTTGTCATCTGGACCAATAAGAAAAAACAATAACCCATCCAGAAAACCTATTCCATAATAAAACCAAAGACTACCTTCTGGTATATGAGGTAATGGAAGATGTTCACAAAACTTCTCCTCAGCCAAATCGAAGGTAATAATCATTTTTAGTTCAGCATGCAGCCAATAAAGTGCTCCATTGGCAAAAACACCAGCTCCATCCCAATCAGAGAGAGTGGACATTTCGAAATCAAAATTTCCAAGGTTTTTCCATCCATTCCCAGAGCCTAGAGTGTAAACGTGAACTTCAACAAACTCTTCTGACTCATGTATTCCTACAACTTTGTACTCATTGGTAGAAGAAACATAACCAAATCCGCCAACATAAGCATTCTTAATTTCCGGAAGGAAAACATATTCCCTGGTAACAGGGTTACAGATACAAACAGATAGGCCTTCAAGACAGATCAACCCATTACAAGAACCAACTAATTTAGTACCATTGTTAATCGGAGAGGTCAAATTAACCCTTGTAATTCTCTGAACGGGTGGTGTTGACTCATCATGATTTTCATGAAATTTTTTATCATGATTAGTATCAAAAGTATAAGCAATAAAACCCAACTTACCAGAATCACCAGGGTGATTAAGATGATGATGTAAATGCATTTTGGAGAAGGACGGATGACGAACAACTCTTGTCCAATTTGAGCAAACTGATTTAGAATCGAGAACACATTCGGCTGGTAAGCGAATTAATATGTCTAGTAAAATCTCCGACGGGAGAAATTTGAAGTAATCCATGAAACCCTTTTAATCTTATGCAAAGAGATGACAGAAATTCTTGTTAGTTAGGGTTCTAGGAAATAGTAATCGAAACAATTGAAGATTGGGTTTTAGGGCTGTGGAAAGAGTAAAGCAGGAAAAATGAAAAAAAAATGTCGGATTCGGATATAGTGAGGAAAATGGGTTTGCTATTTTCACACGCATAATATATATATTTCGGCACCCCGAAAATAAGAGATGAATGAAAAGCCATTTTGCTTTGTGCATAACATTCCCACGTGTAATATCCGTTTAATTTAATAAATTGCATGCTTCAAAAAAAAAAAAAAAAAAAAAAAAAATTGCTTTGTGCGGTTTTTGTCCGAAATATTTTGTGTATCATGTCATGTTTTCCTCATGCATATCATTCCGTCCAAATTGTTTCACGACTATGCAAGTTTTGACCCAATTTGCTTGTTATCACCCTTCCATTTATAATTGCGGAGAAATAAAGGAAAGGAAGCATCTTCAATATGAGCCGTGAGGTATTGCTGAGAACATATACATCGATAGAAAAATTCCCTGCGCATGGAATACTGTGACTTGACAGGGTCAATTGGTGCTACAAGATGTTCCAAAGACTCATCTTCAATAGTCAAGTTTGTGCCATGTATTTTAGATTTAGATAAACATAAGAATAACATACTCTCTCCGTTACTTTTTAGAGCATCTCCAACAGTGGGTGCTAAAAATCTATGTGGAATTTTTATTTAGATCCTTATTTATGGGGTCATATGTATGTGGCAAAAATAATAATGCTTTGCTCATGAACCATCTCCAACGGGTATGGGGTCTTATTTTTAAAATTTGTTGTTTTGGATAATGATAAAATTGATTCCCTCTTTCCTATTGGTTCATAACAATTTATCTAAAAATTAAAAAATTAAAATATAGTTAAAATGATGATGTGGAGGTCATTCCTAAGGTCTAAATAAGACCTTCTCCAAGACCTTCATATTTATTTTAACACCCTTCCTATTTTTTTATGACCCACTGTTGGAGATGAATTTAATGTAAATGAGGGTCTAAAATCTTATGTGTCATGAAAAAATAAAACCTCCACCCTCTGTTGGAGATGCTCTTAATAGGTTTGTTTGGTTTTTTGAGAAAATTAAGGAAATTTAGAAAACTAATCATTGAAAGTGGTCCTCAATAAAAGAAGTGAATTGAAATGGTCCCCATGACACTTGTCAACAAAAAAAGTAAAGTGAAATGGTCCACATGACACTTGTCATCAAAAGAAGTTAAGAGAAAAGTGGTCCCTAAAAACTAAAGTAACATTTGACTTTCCCAATTAGGAAACCAGCCTATTTTTTTGTAACATTTATTTATAGAAACCAGCCTATTAAAAAGTAACGGAGGGAGTAATTTTATGATAAATTTTTGTAATTTTTAGAAGTAAAATTGATGATATAGAATTAGGTTCGGGTTAACTGACTTTCTCTATTACCTCATATTTAGTTACTCATCCCTCCTTGTTTGTAAGACCTAAGAGCTTCTCCAATGGAATGTGTGTGAAGGAAAAAGTCTTCATCCACATAGGATACACATTTTTATAAAAAATCATCTCCAACCCATTGATATGAGGATGATGTGGCAAAAAAAAAAGGGTTAGATATCCTCTAGGTGAACCTCTAGTTTTAGACATTCACTCAGAGGATGTCTTCCCATCCTAGTCACACTTTGACTAATAAAAATCAATGAAAACAATAATCGAAATAATTTTAACCAATTATATGCCTACAAATAAGTAAAGAAAGATGAAACAATCTAATGGGTTGGAGATAAAATTTATTTTCTCCTAATATTTAGGATTTTATGCCTAGAGGATGTCTTAAAAGTGAGGCCACATAGGAAACATCCACATTTACCATTGGAGAAGCTCTAACTACTAGATATGCATTTATACTAGGAGTCTAAAATCCTTTATGTCATTATGTCATTCAAAAAAATGTCTTTACCTTCTACTAGAGAATAGAGATGCTCTAAGAGGTATAGAGCTGGGAAATAGGAAAAATGCCAAACAAGAGCCCTTCACCTGAGAGATACATCCCCGAGATGCTACTTGTGAAGAAAATTTTGGTTTGGCCCCTAACCGCCAACCCTATGAGTTTAATTGGCGACTTAATTAGTCACACCCAAAATAGTTAAGGAAACACTATTTCGGCCAAAGTATGAAAACCCCACTAAATGGAGGTCTGACAATGACATCCACATATGATATTTTCGACCTACTATTGGAGATGCTCTTGGACGGTACTCAAGATGCAAAAATTCGTAAGTGGAGAGGTTTCTTTCTTGAGCTATGACCGTCCTTGAAACACAGATCGACAAAGAAAAATATCAAGCTTAGCAAACAAATTAATAATAAAGATTACATAATTTTCCTATCTTTTCTCAAGCCTTGCTGAACACTAAAGTTTTAGCCAAGAATTAGAGAATTTTATGGTAATAAAATTAAAAACCAAACTAGGAAAACAAAAAGCTTCGTAGAGATGTAACAACGAAATTATACAAAACAAACTTATAGTTTTTTTTTTTGGCAGGAACGAAATATGCTTCAGTGTAGTAACATTGTTTTCAATGACAATGGTGTTGAAAGTAAAACTATAATAAACAATATGTCCTGATATGCAATAATTATATCAAATAAACCTTGGTAAAATTTTCTTGACGCGAAGTAATGAAATTCCCTTCATGAGAAATAGTTTGAACTCTGAAAGTCCATCTTATGCGCAGTGCACCACCTAATTCATTCTCTAATCCCTTACTCATATACTACACCGGTCTACATCTAATAACGTTGGATTCAATTTCCTCTGCCATCTCAATTCTTAATTAATTGAAACAACCAATCAGCTAAATGCTTAATATTGAGTTCACAATAGAGCAAGATTTTTTTTTGCATAGTTATTAACCAAAACATCAAAAGGATCAAGTTATTTTTTTATTGGTAATTCTCAGAATGTAAGACTCGCCAATTTATTTGCAACACACATATTTCATATGTCGACGTGAAAACCGATGAGGAAATCGTAGACATACAAAACTAGTCTCTAGTCTTTTCTTTACTATTGTCCATTTTACTGCTTAAGTGTGTTCGTGATGACAATTGTCGTCTTTGTGTAACCTACTCGGGAATATAAAACCATAGGTCTAGCAAATTTGAAACTGACGATAATTTATTGTTGTTAGGACGTTATTGGGGGATTTATTTTTTGGTCATCTAAAAGGCTCTATGATCAAATTCCCACAGGATTTTTCTAAACCCAGGATCAACTCTCGGTCAAGCAAATAGATAATCGTGATTGTTTTCGCTGGAAATTCTCTGGGCATCCAAAATTATAATGAAAAACCCTTTGTTACAACGATATGCCTAAAAAAAATATTCAGCCGTATCGATACGTATTTACACGGATATGCGTACTAATGCTCCCAATACTTCAAGATACAACTCAGTTAGAATACTTTGACTAAATATTAGAAAATTTAGATATTTTACTAGATTCTATGAGAAGTTTTAACTATAGTGACAAAATATTAGTTCCAAATCTGTCCACTAATCTTGTTCTAGACTTTCTTCATTCTTATCCAAACTTTTTCTCTCTCCAGTGAGGTTAATCATACATATTATATTTTGATCATGTAAACACATGTATGTTTTTTTTAAGTTTCTATCTTATATATAATATAGTTATGATAAACTTCTGATCAATATTGAGTATGTCGTATCGCCGTATTTTAGTTTTTCAAGTTGGTGTATCATAGTTTCGTATCGGTATCTTGTATCTGATATCGTATCCGTATCGTTGCAACACAGAAAAAACCTCAATTGTATACATCTTCATAAAAGATTAAACGTTGAAGTAGATTCAAATTTATTTTTTTGTATACACCTTCATTTGTTACGAACATGTTCCATCAATTGTATGGAATCAGTTTACATTTTCATTATATGTACATGTATATTATTCTTATTTTATTACATGGGAACACTTTTTTTTTTTTTTTTAGAATCTGATAGATTTGATTGATTAAACATGAATGCTTACAGACGATTTATTCTCTTGCAATTGCATAACAATATTACTAGGAGGATCTAATAATGAAACGCTACTTAGACCATGAAACTCTTGCTAGTTTTGATAAAATGTGTCCAACCTTATTTGTCTCTTTTGGCACATATATAACTAAATTTCCAAAGACTAAAAACTGAGAATAAAATTCTAATGTCTAAGATCAGATTCCTGATTCTCCAATCTGTGTTAATACTATCGTTTTTTACTGTTTGCACCACAAGCTTAAACTCCACCTTGTCTAGCTTTAAATCTCTTTCCCATTGTATTGCTTCCCATAATGCTCTGCACTCAGCTTGTTCTGAATTAAGTAGAAACGCAATATTAAAATGGCATTAAATTTCCATAAAAAATTCCGTCAACATGCCATTTGAGAGTATAGAAATCTTGCGCTCGTGAAAATACATCTAAATAAATAATACTAAGACATCCAAAGGAGAAAAAGCATATTCAAAGTCAGTTGAACTCTTGAAAACAATAGAACAGCAAAATACAAATCTAAAAAGATTTTGATAGATTACGATGGAATTTTCTTATTAAGGTTTTAGAAAGCTTTGGTTTCAGTAACAATTTTTGTGATCTCATCATGCAATGTGTTTCTACTACTAGTATCAATGTTCTCCTAAATGGTTCTCAATGTGAGCAATTTGAACCATCTAGAGGTATAAGACAAGTAAATCCCCTCTCTCCTTATCTTTTTATCCTTGTAATGAAATACTTTTCTAGGTCCCTTTTAGTTGTTGAAGCCAATAAAACCATTACTGGTGTTAAAGTTTCTAGGAAAGCTCCTCCCATTTCTCACTTATTGTTTGATGATGATATTCTTATATTTGGTCAAGCTAACACTCAGCATATTGATGCCATCTTACATATATTGCAGAATTTTGGTAACATATCTAGTCAAATGCTAAACTTTTATAAGTCTTATGTTTATTTCAGTAAAAATCTTAGTCCTCATGATTGTGATAATCTTGCCCAAGCTCTCAATATGAAAGTTATTACTAATACTGAGAAATATCTTGGTGCTCCTATATTATTGGGCTATTCTAAGATTAAAAGTTATGATCCTATAGTTCAATCATTTGAAGCTAGACCTAAGAGCTATGTTAGTACTACTCTTAATAAAGCTGGTAGGTCTACTCTTACTAAGTCCGTTTTTAACTCTTTGCCCACTTACCAAATGGGTTGTTTTAAGATACCCACTACTCTGTTGGATAAATTAGATTCTTTGAAGATGAATTTTCGGTGGGGGCATAAGGCTAGAAAAGGCATTAAATTTGTAGCTTGGGATAACATCAACAAGGCAAAGGAAATAGGGGGACTAGGTTTTGGAGATCTAGAGACTTTCAAAATTGCTCTTATTTGTAAGTTGGTTTGGAAAATTGTTCCTGAGCATGAGGAATTATGGGTTCAAATTTTGAGTGTTAAGTATTTTTATAATTGTAGCATTCTTCACTTGCAGAAACTCAATGAAAATTGTTCCTGGATTTGAAGGGATATTTACAGGAGTAAAGATTTTATTAAGCAGAATAGTTTTGGGCTATTAGATGTGGAACTAGAACTAAAATCAGGCTGGACTGTTAGGTTATCGGATTAGATCACCCACCCATCCCTTTTGAAGGCTTAGTCAGTGTTGTATCTTATAATAATGTTTCAGATCTTTTTCATGCTGAAACTAGGACTTGGAATG
Organism: Papaver armeniacum; assembly: GCA_023531295.1. Taxonomy (NCBI): domain Eukaryota; kingdom Viridiplantae; phylum Streptophyta; class Magnoliopsida; order Ranunculales; family Papaveraceae; genus Papaver; species Papaver armeniacum. The sequence goes on from JAJJWW010010706.1 coordinate 305,704, forward strand.
TTCACCTAGTTAATTATCTATTTGATGTTGAGTCTGCAACCAAAATTATTGCTATGAATGTGCCTGTTATTGGTGAAGATACTCTTATTCGGTTACAAACATAAAAGATCAATTCCCTGTGAAAAGTGCATATAATGTTTTATCTAGATCGCCTAATCCCACTGCAGGTGTCCAAACTTTTCTTGTATAGGTATGGAAAGCTTTGTGGAAGGATAAACTCCCTCATAAAGTCAAACTTTTTGTCTGGAAGTGTATAAAGGACATAGTACCTACCAGAGATAAGTTATCTGGATATAAAACTGGCATTGATCTGCATTACAGTTTATGTAATCAACCAAAAGAGTATAGTAATCATCTTTTCCTTGAGTGTCCCTATGTTAGGTTTGTTTGGTTATCTTTGAATATTAATGTCAGTAATGTTATGGCTCAACATTCTTCTTTCAGAAGCTGGGTAATTTCCTAGTTTTCTGCAGGAAGTAACATTGTTTTTGGTGCAGGAATTACTAGGCATGATATTAATAAACTTCTTATGGTGGCAGTTTGGACTATCTGTAAGGACAGATGTTCTAAGATTTTTCAGAACATCAATCCTAATAGAACTACGTCTTTAGATTGCATTAATAGTTTTTTTTCTCAAGGATCAACTTCTATTACATGCTCTAATGTGATTGTGCAAGAATTGAAATAGAAACCTCCAGACAGTAACTTTGTGAAGATTAATTTTGATATATATTTTAAGATTAAAACTTTGCGATGTGGAATTGGACTAATTGTGAGAAATTGTGCAGGCAGTTGCAATGGTGCACGGAAAATATATTAATGAAGTAATGAAGGCTGGAATTGAAGTGGAGGAACTGGAATGTAGAGCTATGAAAGCATCAGCTACTCCAGCAGTTTCAAGAAATCTCTTCATTGTTATTTTTGAGTCTGATAGTCAGGTTCTAATAATGTCCATCAATTAATCAACATACTATGTTCATTGGATGAATCGGTCTTTGGTTTTAGATATTAAGTTTTTTTTAAGTAAAATTAGTAGATGGAAATGTGTGTCTGTCATAAGAGAAGTTAATGTAGTTGCAGACAAGATAGCTATGAGAGCTAGGATTTTAAAGTCTGACTTTGATTTTCAGAATGATCTCCCCCAAGACATTCAAGAATGGGTTGATCAAGATATCGTTATAACTTCTCATTAAAATCAATATGTTCTCTAAAAAAAAAATTCTAAAAAACAATTTATAGTTGTAAGTAGCCGAAAATGCTAGGTTTACCGACCAGCAATCCCGACAAAGATCCCGCATCAAACAAAAGCCCCGACCTCACTTTTACCCATTGATAATCCCAATGGTAGAGGATATCTACAAGTTGTCCATTCCCCTACCGGGCTATTTTGCATGAACAATTATCGGTAGGTGTAGCATCTCCCAAAGCAGCTTGAAATATGGTTGGAAAATTTCATATTGGTTTTCTCCAATGTCTCCATAATTTTGTTGATCCGAAACATCTATGTAATGTATTGATCCACACCTTTTTATCTGCAGTGTTCTCATAATTTTATGCATATGATCGGTTATTACATTAATTGAGCAATTTGTGATTAATGAACAAACATATTGTGGTGTGCTATACTTAACACTGTTAGCTCCTCACATTATATATATATATGCTTAACTGCACGGATCTTTTCACTACGATACACAGGTCTAATATGAATGGCACCGTTAGCTACCCTGGAAAAGAACGGTTTAGGATTGATGAAAAAATCTTAGGTCTTATAAATTTTCATGTATAGCCTTAAATCCATAGGTATTTCACTGCAATACTAGGTCGAATATGAATGACACTGTTAACTACCCCGGAAAATAGTAGACGAATGAACAACAATTTTATTTTGTGTAGTTTTCATTCGATTCGTTTTGTGTGTGATATTTATTTGCTAGTCCTCGAGCAAATTTATTCTAGAAAATAAAAATCATTTGAACCCCTAGGTGGCCCTAGAGGCGGAGTGTTGTCTCCGGAGGGTTTACCAGAGGTGTACCCACAAAACCTTTACCTGGACCCTAGCTATCTACACAGAACCTTGGAAGGCACTAAAGAATCTCCTTGGTTGGCATACTTATTGACTAGGAGGAAGTACCTCGATGCGAAATTCCAATTGTTGTACACGAGTTTGCACCCAAGCATACTAAAATTCATATAAAGTGACGAGCTCTACTCGAGATAGTCGCACTATGGACATCAATAGGAGTCAAAACTAATCACATGGATAGATCAAGAAGATGGATATAGAGAAAAACATAGATGGTTTTGATGTTTACTAAGTGACAGTGTTTCCCATATTCTGTCTCAAGGCCTCCGCCAAAATGAACCTATCCTAATGGATTGAGATACTAGTTCGACTAATATCAACACACCGGGCATATACAAGGGAACCGGTGGTCGATAATCCTAACTCTAGGTCAACTTTGTTGGCATATACAAGGGTTCCAAAGTGGTCGACTTTATTGAATTTATTAGGTTGGTCGATGGTGGTCTCACTTTCTTTTTCTTTTTCTTTTTCTTTTTTTCTTTTTCTTTCTTTTCTTTCTTTTTTTTTTTTTTTTTTTTTTTTCTTTTTTTTTCTTTTTTTTTTTTTTTTTTGGCATCTCAATCACTCTAATTCACCCTAGCATTGGTAACAACTTGAATCGTGGGACCCACCTAATCACTTAGAGAAACATAGTTTAAAAACAAAATAAAATAAAAACGAAGTGAAAAGGACTCAACGAGATTGGTGAAACTATCATGTTATTTCTAACACTGAGCTCGTGCTTTTATGAATAGACTCTTTAGATGTTGCCATCTAATCGATTGGTTCCTCAACTCCTACAACCAAAATGCTTCCATCCACTTAGATTGGTTAGTGCCATCCTTAATAAGCATAAATTTCTAGGCTCTGGAGTTTATTTATTGCAACTAACAAAAAGTTTCTCCCATACCCCCAAACTTAAATCTAACATTGTCCTCAGTGTTCTAAAGATGAAATTAAAAGCATGAACAATGAGAAACTTTTACCACTTGAAGAGAAGAGTAAGGAAAGATATTACCGTGTTGCATGAGCATGGGTTACCTCCCAAGAAGTGCTAAGTTTAAAGTCTTCAGCCAGACTAAGAAAGGATTAGTCACCTTATAGAATCATAGAGTAATAGCTAGGAATAATCAAGGATCACCAAAACCAAAAAGGGCTATCACAAGTAAAAGGAAACGGCAACTTGCCAAGAAAGTTAACAAATAAAGCACACCCTTGTCTAGTTTCCTGTTTAAGACAACTACATCTAGTTGTGGTTCAGGTTCAGGTTCTATAACTGGGTCTAGATAACATATTTTCATGGGTTGCATTTCCTCAAAAGTTAGATCCGAATGTTCGGGTTCTAGAGTCCCAGAAAAAACTCAAAAAGGAACTTAGACGCACATAACAATAACTCCGAATAGTTGGGGATCCTCTAAGTCAATCGATTTGACTCACACAGTGACCACAAAGAGAGTGGTGGTCTTCCTTAAACAAATGTGTCGACCCTAATCTCCTAAAGTAATTAGGTTTAGTCTCAAAACTTAATAATCGACACATTTGTAACTCATAAGTTCCCACAATTGAAAGAAAAGTTTTTGGTGGGAAAACAAAGTCAATTTTGGTATCATAGCCTGGATTAACCACATCAACCAGGAGGATGGGTTTCTAACAACTCGAACTTCTTTACGGACATAATTAGGTTCGGGAGAGCTAGCATGAAGGTAATCTGGCACAATGGTTGAGGCATAAATATTAAGTCCCAAGTGAGGGATCTCTGTAAGAAGAGCTAAAGGTAAGGCACAAGGAGAATGATAATCACCCCCAAACTTAGAATTTTGGGTGTCTCTAGATAGACTAGCTACAATTTCCCTAATTTCTAGATCGTCAAAATCCCCGAAAATGGTCAATTGCTTCATGTAGATTATACTCGGGTGATGATCCTCACTCATATTTAAAAGCTCTACGAGTTCATCTTCTTCGTCTAAGACTATTGTTTCTAAATCCTTGGACTCTAAAACAAAGTATTCTCGGGATAAACCCATTCCTCTAAACCATTATCGACTTCGTAAACGGAAGTACTACATCGTCTAAAAATAAGTATCTCTAGTCAAATCCTTGTCCTTTTGAATAGGTGAATAATTGTTAAAATTATTAGGATCTCGAACCAAAAATAACTCTATTATTATAAATCTCAATTGGAGTAGCAAATTCCTCGATCACTATGCCTATTTGTTTCCAATTCTTCATCAACACTATCCTCATCATAATCATTATTATAATAACATGAAAATGGTTGAACCTCATCTAAACAAGTAGTGTTACCAATTCTAACCTCACCATCTTGACTATGTGAATAACTATCTTCATTCTCAAAGGTATTATTGGATACACTATATTGGAAATTCAAGTTATTTCGAGCAATACTTTCTGTTCGTCTCTAACTCAAGTCTACGTGTCGACTCGCCTAGCCTCTCAAGGGTCTCTTCCAAAGAAAGTTCCCTTAGTGCTGGATCTAAGTTTTGAGTTAATCTATTGAGGATATCTTCTACTGATTCGGTCGTTGTTGCGAGTCCTTTAGTCCATAACTACGTTATTTACCTCTGCCTAACTTACAAGTTGATTGACTAACTTTTTGTGTCGACTCACTAAACGCCCGAGGGACTCTTCTAGAGAAGGAAGAGGAACAGAAGGATCATAATAAGGACTACTTTTCAAAAGTTTGATCGTATCCTCTAGAGACGAAGAACTATTACTATAATCTCCTTGCTCGAATGACCGATGCACATGTGGATAGTAATTGGGCTCACCATGGTATGACCCATAACCTTCAAAAGATTGGCGTTCCCAACCACTATTCACACTATGGTCATAAAAAGAGTAATGTCCATATTGTTCACTTGGATAATCATTGTATTAATTTGTTATAATACCAGTTTGACATCCTAACCTGCAAGGGAATTCTACACAAACACAAACAAGGCTGACTCGACCAAAACAAACCTACCGATTTCTAGCAAACAAAAAGCATGATGGCTCCACTTAGATTGTTTCTAGACTAGCTTCTAATCCTTCGAAAGGGAATTCGTTACAACTGAGCAAACCCCTCCGGAATCAATCCGAGTTTAAGTAATTTGAATAGAGGCGAGGAAGTGCGTGGAGCTTTGATACCCAAGGCCTCACCGCATTACAAGGCTAGCGCGATCACGCATTCAAATTCACAGAAACCATCATGAACTTGAAGTATGCTTAAAGAGTAACCAATATTTTTCGAATGACTTTCCTATTAAGCTCGTTACCCTATCGGTCTCGTTCTAGTCAAAATTTTAGGCTTAGGTTCGTGTTTGGTTTCGTTTTCCTAAGGCGGGCAAGAAGAGAACGGTGATGAAATCCGAACCCTTATCTTGTATGGCGATCCTTGCCCTTTACTAGGAAATTAAAACAAATGTAGGATTCGGTTCTCGACATATATTCACACGAAATCATCCAAAAGAAACCCGCCCGGCAGGGATTCGCGGATGTTTAGAATTCTTACCTCCCGTTCAGACGGGGATGAACCGTTGAAGTCGACTCGTGCCACGACTCTATGTCGTACGAACCCGAGGGGCCGAGACGATATCGTAATCGTCGTCCTTCCCTCGTGCGTTTAAATTTAAATAACCCTTCCTTAGGGTTTTTAAAAAAATGTCCAACAGTCCAAAAATAAAGTCCAAAATTAAGAAGTCCAAAAAATAAAAATAAAAATTACAAAGATAATTACCTAATTACAGTTTCTAAAAATAAAAAAATTAATTACACTATATACAAAATTTTCCTCTTCACTCCTTTGGATTTTCTCTCTTCTTTCTTTCTTTGGCTTCACTTTACTTTTCAACACTTTCTCTTTTATATAAGCTCCTGCCCCAAGTCCGAAAGCAAATAGAAAAAAAAAAAAAACGCGTAAAAAGGAACAAATAATAATAAAATAAAATAATAAAACCTAAAAACAAATCTATACACAAGTCCGCGTCTGGGCGGCATAAAAATTGATGTGACTCAATAATGTTGTAGAAAGTGGTAGTAGGGTTGTCGTTCACTCGGACTTGATGGGATTGATTTTAAGTTTTAATAAAAGAAAATATATACAAAATGTGTCACGGGATGAAGAGTTTACTGGGACTCCGGATTTTACTGACTTTCATATTCAAGTGGTTGTAAATTAATCTAGGCAATTATAGCTCAAAATAAAAGAAACACTAACTCTATTCTTTGCCAAAGTAGATTTCATAAAACATTATCTGTAAGTCGTAAGCATGACGCATCAAAAGTAATTTAAACTAAGCATGCGACATCAGACAAAATAACAAATAATTAATAGAAATCATAAATCATTAATAATCGGTGCAAAAAGTAATTAAGGAATTAATTTAATTTACCACATGATGAAATTCACCCGTCCAGTCAGTCCCAGGTGATGGAGCCTAGCTCATCATGTTGGAAACACGCTCAAATGGTGATTTTATTGCTCAAAAATGGTTTACAAATGATGAACAAATGAGAATAAGATGAAAATCGGGTTTGCAACAGTTATAGATGTTGCAAACACTGTTACAAAGAATGATAAAGATGAAATGTCACATTCTTTTAAGTCTGCCCTATAAACTACGACCCACGCTTGTGAGTCTTTTTTTGTTATTGTTGAAGAAGAACGACTGTCCTTGAGAGTCCTGTTCTTCACGTTCTTGAGGTTCTTGAAGCAGCAGCAATGCATTCTCTCGCAAATCGATTTTCTAAGCTCTTGGGTCGCTCAAACTATCCCCAAACTCTCCATCCCCGTTCTATGGACTCCCAGCGCCTATTTATAACCTTTTTGGAGCAAGAATAACTCCTCATTAATCCCAGAAATCCTCCATTACTCGGTGATGAAAAAAATATCTTCGGGAATATTTTCTTCCTGTTTTAGTTCTACACGGCTTATGATGATGTAAATACGTCTTGAAGCTTCCTTGTTTAACTCCTACACGTTTTTGGAGTGACCAAACACGAGCAAAACACGTTTGTAATCCGTGAATATCATCCCGTGCATAGCTCCCTGTTTTCTTCCAACACGAGTTCTCTAGCCAAATTGGATCGAAAATAAGACCCATACCGATCTGTCTAGCCCATATGAGAGTACCCAATCAATTCCATCCCTTTAGTCTCACGGGAAGAGCTCCAAATTCGCAACCCTAATTCCCCGCCCGGTGAAACTAAACTTTTCCCGCCAATTTTTGAGTTTTGAAATGGAGAAGATGAAGTCCCCCTATCCCGCCGGGGTGCGAAAGCAGTGCCTCCTTGGGGTGCCCCTTAGCAAATGGGTTACCCTTTATCCAAACACGAGAGTCCGAATATCAAATGTCCTCCGGGGTGTTCCGCGCAACTTTTCGAGCCGATTTTTCCAAAAAAATATTTATTCCAAAAATACCTAAAAATGCATAAAAACACAATATTAGTACAAAAATCGAGTTCCAACAATAGAGACAATGAGGACAATTCAGACACAAAAATGTGTCTATCAGATATGTTCTTCCTCATGTATATCAATCCGTCCAAATTATCATTTATATGACATTTGCAACTTAAAATCCCTTTTCAGGGGTTCTATGTGGATAAATTAGGTTGACAGGAACTATTCTTAATGAGATAGAAAGCACAGCCGTAGATTAAGCTATCAAATGGTCGCATGTGCATAAGGTGTTTCTTGAGGTTGATAGTCTCCGCGTCAATTGTACTATGGAATTGCCAAATACTATTACTTGGCGGGGTCAATCTGTGCTAGCTGCAAGATACGTAAAATTACCTTCAAGCTTTTGTATTTATAAAGGATATATCTCTATGACAATACATGGAGCACAAGGAGACGTGTTTAGATTTTTACATGAAGAAGACAGAACAAGGGTTTTAGAAATAGGGTTTGTGCATATTGCTAGTAAGCTCTTCCTGATTCGCCCTTGCACCTTTTATAGAACAACAAATTGAATTAGTTAAAAATGTTCCTATTTGGATGATCTTAAGAGGTTTTCCTTTACATCTACTCGCAATGCTACCGGTTTTTCAAAGATCTGCTAGTCATGTGGGGAAACCTATCATGATAGATGCCCAACCTGTAACGAAGACAAGAATGGCTTTGCGAGAATTTTGTGTAGAGATTGATGTTGACTGCAAATATCCAACAAAGTTCCCTTTTCGAATAGATGATAAAAAGTATGAAGTGGGAGCATAATACTCCTGGAAACCATCCTCATGTTGTGTCATTGTAAAAGCTTTGGTCATTTGAGTCATAATTGCAGCTCTAACAACGAGCCTAAAGATATAAAAAACTGGGTTCATATGCCTACTGCACCTTCAACTGCAGGTGAACCAAGTCCCATTATGAATGAAACATCCCAAGATTCTGAAATTAGAGTATAAGATGGTAATGTAGATGGAGGACAATTGTCTATGGCAATTCTGGCTCCAAAGGTAACAGGTGAAACAAAAGTATTGGTGAGTCAGAGTCAGTTGGATGCAATTGATTCTACCAAGCAGTTGACAACCTACACCAATAGGCAGAAGATTGCACGTAGAAAGGAAGATATAATGCAAATTCTTCCTACTTGCAGCCCATTATTTTGAAGCTTTGTCGAACATGAAAGTGTAAGGGAAGAAGATATACAAAAAATTATCTTTAACTCTGAATTGCCTTTTGCAAACTTAAGTGAGAATGAAATTGGGAAAAGAAATTGCGATACAAGATGCTAATGAATCTGAGAAGGTACATGGGGAGGAAAGTTCTTTGAAAGATAAATCTAACAGGGATGATAACTCGGAAAAACCAATGCAAGAAGATGAACTTAACAAGGATAATTAAGCGAATGTGGAGGACTGTGATTAGTCTAGCGAGGAAATCAGAATATGAACAGATGGGGAGGAGACGGGGGTTGAGAAATTGAAGCTTCTAGAGGATGTTTCTCATTTCAAGCCAATGAATAGAGAACAACACTCAAAAAAGCTGAAGAAGTTTAGTAACTTTCTCGGTGTTTCTCAAGGAGGAAAAGAAAATGTAGTGGGGAACATTCTTGAAGGTATAGTGGATATGTACATATCTAGAAATGCTGAAAAAGAAATTGCCAAGATTGCTTGAAATGGAGTTACTAGCGATGAGAAATTGGGGCGTGGAAAAAGAACCCTTGTCAAGAAGAAGTATTAAGGTGTTTTTCTATTGTGTTGTGAATGTTTGCATGGCTGCCGGTGGAGTATGTTTTGCTTACTTTGTTTTACTTTCTTTAGCTTTGAGCTTGGTATTTTGTAACCTCTGGATAATTTTTTGATGGGCGTTTTTTGATGGGGGCATGGGGGACAAATGAGATGTTGACACGTGTTTAGCATATTAATTGATTTCTATAAATTTTGTTACCAAAAATGTAAAAGAAGCATATTTTTGGAGAAAATATTAGTTGTCTTAATATGCTAAACACGTGTCAACATCTCATTTGTCCCCCATGCCCCCATCAAAAAACGCCCCCATCAAACACCGTTCAATGAGACAGATAAGATTTTAGGTCAGGGATATAAAAAAAGTACTAATCTCACAACACAAAATTTTCCTACCATAGTACGAAGCACCCACACAACTATACACACCACAACTTCAATTTGATTATCATACAAAACAATGTACAATATATTGTACTGAAAGGAGAAGCCCAATCATTCAGACACTATAACTATAACAATCGAAACAATAGTTAAGAATTAAAAATACAAATGAAAGATAGGTAATAATTTTGTTTGATTGCTAAGGTAATAAATCTATCCCTTCCAAAAAAAAAAATCACCAGCAGCAAAGTAATTAATGAATGTAGATGACTACAAAGTCTTGCCTCTCCTGGATTAACGGGACATTCTCCAAAAGCTATACGTTCACTGAGAATTTGTCCTGAATTTACTTCTCTATATTCCTTCAATATTTTTTGATGGTGTAAAGATATCAAAAGCACCTGTAACACCTGTAGTTCTGCACAAATATAGATGGTTAGAAGAGGAATTGTTTTTACCATATTAAAAGAAGCGAGGGTTTACTCACCGTTTAATGTGGGAGCTTTATTTGTCTAGTCCTTTAAGTCTTTAGATAGATATCAGCCTCAGAATTCTATTGTGCATGCTTATTACCCCTTATTAAGTCTGTCCCTGATCGGGGGACTGACGAGACCATGTGTAACGAGACCATGTGTACGCATGCATGGGAAGGGATTGGGCTTCTGCTTGAAGTTCAGATTGGCCCAGCCAGATCCTTCAGAAACGTGTAACCAATAGTCTCGGTTTCCAAAGAATACTCGGATACTTATTGATCAGTACGAGTGTACGGCCATGGAACAGAAGAAGTTTCATAGTCCTGCAAAGACTTGGATTTCTTGTTGTATCTGGACTCCCTCAACTCTTATATATACCCATCGATAGTTCTCAAGAACTCAACCAGCCATTATCTCGCTTCTTCTTATTTCTGCATCCAGGTATATATTTTGTTCATCATCATCAGTCGCGTACTAGCAGTGAATAAATTATGGGTTTAGATTCTTTTGAGCTTGACGAACAACGTGCATTGGAGTTGCTGTCATTGGTAGGGAGCAGAAAAGGAGATACCAGAAAAGATATTAGTACAGTGAAAGAGATGTTGTGGAATAACGGGTGCTTGAAGGATAGAACTAAGAAATACGGTGACCACTTTGATGAAGCATTAAAAGACGCTATCAAAGTTTTCCAAGTGCGCGGCTACAGGGGCAGGGGTGGTAAAGCTCTAGTTAAGACTGGGATTTTAGATGTTGATACATTATGGTCCATCACCCGTGGATGTGTGAATGGCTTGTACTATCACGGACTCGAGAAAAGTGTAGCAAAATCCAGGAGGAACCAGATGCTAAGACATGTTCGTGCTTTAGTCAACATATTATGAGAGAAGGGCAAAGGCGTTGCTGCTTAAGCAACCCGACTTTCATTACTTAAGTGAGGTTCTTAGCTTTTATGATGGCGCTTCTAGCCTTCTAGGTTATCAAGATACTGTACGTTTTATGTGTTTCTTTCTCAAATTTCTTAGATTGTCAAAAGTCATGTTATTCTGAACTAAAAAAAATGAAATTGTTTATGTAACTTCATTAGTGTTCCATTTAAAATATAATTATTATTGTACTCTTCCCCAGAATCTTTGGATTTGCTTTCCTGTTTTTGAACTCTTCCCTAGATTTTTTTTTTTTTTGATTGGTCAATAGGAAATAGATTAAAGAGCACACAAGCCATGTGCAGGCAAATACAACTAAAAAAGAGCGATAAGGCCTTGAAAAAACAAGAGCACAAAGAAAAAACTAAAGCATCAAAGCCCCGAAAAAACAAGAGCACAAAGGAAAACTAAAGCACTAAAGAAATACAAATTCAAAGTACATAAGAAGTTTAATCCTCTTAGATACCACCAAGTAATAACTCAAACTTGAGAACCATGAAAGATACATTCAAGTAATACTCTCATCAACCTCCTCTATTGTTAGATCCTTATGATTTTTCCTAAGGTCGCTGAACACATCTTTTTGACCTTTCTTTGAAGAAGGAAAACTTAATCCCCAACCAGAACCTGCATCCATTAACTTAATATCTGATATAATTGTCGAGAGATTTGGTGGTACCTTTGTTTTTTGAACTTAACAAGCCGGTTGGAAAAAATCCCATTGCTTTAGACTTTAGGCTCGACATTTTGTTGCATCCTAAGCTTGGCTAAGAATGAGCCTGATTTGAGATGCTGATTTGAGTACTTAAACTTTTTATTTTGCTCGAAATCAAGATTGGTTCGGAGGAGGATATTTTCTTGATGGAGAATTCCAAGTCTTCCATAACTAACTCCGAAGTAGCATCCTCCTCTGCCTCCTGTTGAATCCATGGAATCTATTACAAGTTTCGAAACCAGGTGGAATGGAAGGATCAGGAGAAGTGGAACTTGCTCCTCTTGAATGCTCAACATTCTCAACCACGGGAGCTTCTTCTATTCTCCTCGAATGCTTCTTTTTTGTAGAATAAGATACCCAATCCTCTTCAGCTGGTTGAGTGACCCCTTCAAGAACTTCAACTTCTTCTATCACAATATTATCTGAAGCACTGTCTTTTGAATCTTGGTTCTTCACCTGCACATTTTCTTTAGAAATCTCCATACCAATTGAGTTTAAAAGGATACCTTTTTGATTGTTGTTGTCAATAACTCCATCGAGTGGAACGCAAACATTGGGCACCCACTTAGTCTTAACTTTTGGTATAGGGTCGAAGCTGCATTTTGCTGATGAATGACCAAAACTATTACAATGAGAGCAATAGGTATGCTTCCATGGATATTCAGCCCTTACCTTATATTTCTCATTATCAATCTGGAAAGGAATCTCTTCCGGAAATGAGCACTTTGCATCAATATCTACACAGATTCTGGCGTAAGCCATTCTAGTCTTCATTGCAGTAGGAGAATCTGTCATTATTGGTATCCCCACATAACTTGCAATCTTAGAGAACCCAGTAGCATTCCAAAGGTGTAAGTATCATCCAAATTGAAACAGACTTGATGCAGCCTATTTTTTGTTCAATGAAAGGGGTCCATCGACGAATTAGAAAAATTGTGCTTCCAATGTTGACTGACCCTGGCTCAAGAACCATCTTTCTATCATCTTCATGGGAAAATTTAAATAAGAAAGCTTGTTCTCCATGGATAGTCATGGAGACTTCTCCTTTTGTATTCCAGTGATTTTTAAGATTTTCTTTCACAACTAGAAAATGAAGCTTCTTACCAACAAAATACCCAACAACATAATTTTCACAAGATTCAATATGGGGTTGAAGCTCAACTGATCAGAAAAATGGAATAATTTATCCATCTGGATTCTTTGGTTCCTCAAAAGCAAGTTTCGTTGATGGAGATACATTCATCGGAGCCTTGAGGACAAAATGCCAATTGATTTCAGATCTAAAGGTTTCAGAAATTGAAAACCCACCGTTTTCAATCGGAAGAGAAGAGGTTGGCAATCTTGGAAAATCTTCCGACCCAAGAGTAAAATCGGTAGCAGAAGGTGATTTAGAAGAGGTAGTAGTGATTACAGAAGGGATTGAAGGAAATTTTCCGCCTCCTATTATGCTGAAAGACGAAGAAATTTTGCCCTAAAAAATCTCCCTAAAATCTCCTTGCCACGTCATTTCCTCTCTCTTCTCGCCTGTTCTTCTAGCAGAATATTTTTTTGCAATGGAATACTCTTCCCCAGAATCTTTGGATTTGCTTTCCTGTTTTTGAACTCTCAAAGACCTTATCAATTTTTTTGCGGAGTTAAAAGACTGTCCTACTTCTCCTTATCTTGATCTTCTTCTTCTGGACCTACCTGGTCAGATGCACTAATAGACTTATCTTCTTTACTTGATTCTTGTTCGTCGAAGAGTTTCTTCTCGTGTATATTAGGGCGTTTACATGAACGATGCCGGCGACCCGCAAAAGTTCCCTATTTGCCGCCATTGAGACCAGCATTCTTTACGTATTTCTCACGTAAATGATCAGCAAAAGTAACATAAAGACGGCACTCACTAGGATCTTCATCAGTCTTCACATTCTATGTTCGTTTCTGGACATCCAAAATGCATACCTTTCGTTTAGAATGTTGGTTTGTAAATTTCATTATCATATTGTTTGTACCATAAGTAAAAATACCACATAATGGGCCCTATTGGTACTTGAATCATCTTTTGGACCTCATCCAAGCCCGCTAACCAGTCAACCGAAGCAGCCCACCAGCCTGCCCAGTAGTACATAAATTCAATGACCGGTCAATGGTCAAAGCCAACACCCGGTCAATGGTCAAAGTCAATGCATGAATGGTCAAAGTCAATGTCCGGTCAATGGTCAAAGTCAACCATCAGTCAATGTCAAGGCCGTGTTGCCGATGGTGCTGCCATGAAGCATGTTGCCAATGGTGCTGCCATGCAGTTTCCACTCATGTTGCCAGCAGTGCTGCCAATAAATTCCCAGCTAAGTACTCTATTGCACTGCCAGCCAGTCAATCCGGTCTTCCAGTCAGCATCCATCCATACTGCCAGCCATTATGCCTGTCAACCATCAATCCAGTCTGCCAGCATGCAGAATTAATTCAGGAAGCATGCAAAAGCAGTTTCATGCAGAATTAAACATGGAGGCATCAATGAGCAGTTTCATGCGAATTAATTCAGGAGGAATGAATGAGCAGTTTCATGCAGAATTAAACTGTAGTGATCTACACTATAGATCGGTCTCAAGAACAACCCAGAGCTAAGATAGAAGAAGAAGTAAACTTAGATTTTCCAAAAATTTAATAATCACGAACCACACAAGAATTTCAGGAGATAAGCTGATAGGCACACGCGCCAATTACACACAAGGCTACTAATAATTACCAACGGTAAAAACAGTAAAAACTGGACTAATTACTAAGGCACCCAGCCATAGATATCCCTTATCAGGGTTAGCCCTTAGACTGGGATATGACAAATGCCCTTCCCTTCTAACTATCCTTGTCCTCAAGGATGAAGTTTTCGAATTGTTCAGCTATAAACTGCTTGTCCTCCCATGTAGCTTCACCTTCAGTCATATCCTTCCATTGTATCAAGATCTGTGTTATTACTTGTTGGTTCTTTTTGATCTCCCTGGTTGCCAAAATCTTCAATGGTTCCACATTGATGTTGCCTGCTGTGTCAGTGGTTGGCAATTTGGTCTGGATCACCACTCCTCTTCCCACTTTAGGCTTAAGCTGAGAGACATGGAAGGTAGAGTGTATCCTTGAACTGGCTGGTAGATCCAATTTATATGCCATTTGCTCCTATCTTAGCCAAACACTTGTATGGACCATAGAACTTGGCTGCTAGCTTTAAATTCTTCCTCAGCTGAACTGAAGTCTGGCAATATGGTTGTAGTCTCAGATATACCCAGTCCCCTATTTCAAAGGACCTCTCAGACATTTTATTGTCAGCCTGTTGTTTCACCCGGTGTTGTGCCATCTCTAGAGTTTCTTTCAACATTTGACTCATCAATTGTCTATGCTGTAAATAATCTTTTACTGCAACATGGACTCTAGCTTGAGATGATAGAATACCAAACTGAGGAGGTGCAAACCCATACAATGCTTGAAAAGGAGTTAGCTTTAAACTTGTGTGATATGAAGTGTTGTACCACCACTCAGAGAGTGAGAGCCATGTAACCCATTTTGATGGCCTATAACTTTTCATACATCTTAGGTAAGTCTCTAGACATGCATTTAGTCTCTCTGTCTGACCACCTGTCTGAGGATGGTAGGCAGTGCTCATGTGCAAGGTGGTTCCTAATTTAGCAAATAAGGCTTGCCAAAAGTTGCTCATAAACACACTATCTCTGTCAGAGACTATTGTTTTGGGTAATCCATGCAGCTTAAAGATTGAATCAATGAATACCTTGGCTACAGATGAGGCAGTGTAGGGATGACTGAGGGCCAAGAAGTGGCTGTATTTAGTAAATCTGTCCACCACTACTAAGATCACTGTTCTCCCTTCAGATTTGGGTAGCCCTGTGATGAAGTCCATGCTAATATGCTCCCATGCTGAGTCTGGTATTGGCAGTGGTTGTAAGAGTCCTGCAGGTAAGGTGTTGAAGCTCTTATGTTGTTGGAAAATGTCACATTCCTTGACATATTCCAGTATTTGTTTATTCATACCCTTCCAATGAAAATATAATTTGGCCCTTTGATAGCTTGCTTGAGACCCTGAATGTCCTCCAATGGAAGAAGTATGAATGGATTCCAGAATCTTCTGTCTAAGCTCTCCATTTACCCCCACTTAGATTCTGTTTTTGAATCTCAACACTCCTTGTTGGTAGCTATAATCTTCTACTGCATCAGCTTGAATGAGTAATTTAGAAATAATGTCACTTGTCATTTGATCTTCTGTTAAAGACAGTTTATATTTTAAATTTTTACCGACACAATCAGTTTATATATTTTCATATGTGATCCGATTCTAGCTTGGCTTAAAAACATCTAGGAAGAATGGCTTGCACAATCGGTTTATGTGGCCATATCGAGTAAACCGATTGTTGGCATGTCAAGCTAGAAAAATTCTAAACATTAAGGTCAACACAAGATCATCCAAAATAAAAACATCAACCACACAAATATCATCCAAAATACAAACATCAACCATCCCAACCGATTGTTGGCATGTCAGCTGACATAATGTTTCTCTTCATCCTGGCGAACGTTATGACCTCAACAAGCTCTTCAAGTGAAAGCATATCAATCAATGCAAGGGCTTGTTCAAGACGGGTCTCAGCTCCGAAAGCAAACTTATATAGGCTTCTCACTAGAACTTTTTGTGGTATCCTCATAATATCCTCTAAGGTTAACTCTCGATTGTAAAATGGTAGGTGTCCGAAGTCCATTCTACACAAAAGATAAACAAAAATCAAGTAAGAAATCGGTACATATACAAACATAAGTAATCTGATTCTGGGGAGACAACAAAAATCGGGTTATGTGGTACATGTATAAAACCCGATTGCGGAGAGGAGGGTGAAAAGACTATATTAATCGGATTATGCATATTACATATATAAACCGATTCTGGTGATGAATTTTCATATTTCATTTCTACCTCATAATTGGGCTATGTTAATCATCGTGTAAACCGATTAATGTGCATGCGCTTCATGGTCGAGAACAAAATCCAGAATCGGTTTATTCGATAAGTCAATAAAAACGGATTCTGGGTGTAATCAGAGTTTTGATTTGTCAAAAACGAAGATTTAAACATGTAAATCAATAAGATAAGAAGAATCATAGAATGTGTTGATGGAGATTTACCTTTTTCTTGGTTGGATCGAAGATCGTCTAAGAAGAAGATGAATTATTTTTTTTTGATTAGGGTTTTGTGAATTTGGAAAGTTTATGATGGAAATAGCAATTTTTTTTAGGTTTAGGTTTTTTAGTTTTTGGATTTACTGAAAATAGAAAGATTAGAATTTATATGAGAGAGTTTTAGGAATTAATGTGGGGGTAAATTAATATTTGTTAGAAGTTTGGGTGCCTATAGTAATTTGGTGGTATGGGAATGAAATTTTGATAGGCCCCAATTAAGTGGTATAGGACCCAATTTGGCCAGGTTGTAAAATCCGACTACAACTTTCTCTGATTGAAATAAGAAAAGAAGAAGAACAGATAAAGAAAGCTGGAGGAGCAGCATCAAAAGCTCGTGATTTTTGAGAGTAACTTCTATTTCTGACATCCAAATATTCTGTCAATGATTAATTAATGGGAAAATAATCGTTTGGTCTATTTTATGTGGTCCGAAGTTAATTTGGTCCGCCAATAAAAAGAAAATACTATTTGGTCCTTATTTATTCAAAAATATTAAAATATCTAAAATACCCTTTCTCTCTCTTATTTTCTTTGTTCTTCACGTGGTTTTTTTTTAATTTTTCTCTTTTTTATTTTCTCTCTCTTCTTGACATTAATAAATGAAAAAACTTAAAAATGAAATATCTCTCAAAATATAATTCGAAAATTAATAAATTTTATATATCCGGAAAGGTCTCGTCGAGATCTACACAATGAGTACCCATTATACTATGTTTTGAAATTTTAATATTTCGGTATAGTAGTAGTTCATATCCGAGAATGAACATTATTTTAGAACATGGTGGTTCATTCTACTTCTAGCAGTTCATTTCATAGAATGAGCTCCTATATGCTAGCAATTTGTTTTGTATAATGAACTCAAAAAAAATACTTAATTATTAAGAATGATCACAATAGTAGTTCATTATTATAGTTCACATTGTAGAATGAACTCGTGATAAATGTTTTTATTGTCAAATGAACTTATAATGGTTGTTCATATTGTTGGATTGATAATTCATATTGTAAAATGAACTCGTAATGATAATCAAGTATGATACGTAGTTCATATTGCAGAATGAACTAGTAATAGGTGTTCATTATGGTAGTTCAAATTATAAAATGAACTCGTAAATGATAGTCCATATTGTAAAATGAACTCGTGATAGGTGTTCATATTGTAGAATAAACTCCTAATGGTATTTCATATGGTAGAATGAACTCGTAATAGTAGTTCATTATACCAGTTCATTTTGTAGAATGAACCCGTATATAGTTCACTTTATGGTTATTTTTTAGCCTAAGGATAAGGTAAAAATTTAAAGCGTTGAAACATAGTAACAACGGTACTCGTTGGAAACCCCTCGTCGAGGGCTTTCCGAATATATAAAATTTATCATTTTTGGACATGTGGTTCAAAAGATATTTCAATTTTAAGTTTTTATTTATTCATTTTTATTAAGAGAAAATAAGAGAATAAAGGGTTGTCAATGGAAAAAAATCGAAACATTAACTAGCTCATCCATTACCGTTCAATGGAACCGAAATATTTTCTACCGGAATTCCGATACCGATAATTTACGGCGGAATTTTAAAAATCTAAACCGCTACCGTTCCATTAAGTTACCGGATATCGGTAATTTTACCGATAAATACCGGTATGTGACAACATTATACATAACCTATTTCTCATACTGAAAATCAGTTCAAAATAAGAAACTTTAGTTTCCAAATCCATGCAAAACACAAAGTTCCAAATTTGGTTAGTTACATGTTCTTGCACAAAAAAAAAAAAAAAAAAAAAAACGGTTAAGAAAGCTTTAAAGTATTTCTAGATCTGCCTTAAATTCAAAAAAGCGATTATCTCCGCCCTGCATCCGGTCCTTCCTTACTCCTTAATCCTTGTACCTTCAACCTCAAAGTATTTCTAGATCTGCATTTCAAAGAAAGTGAAATGTGTTAGTTAGCAATGCAAGACATATGAAGGGAATTATGGTGTCAAATAATCAGTTCTTGAATAACAATAGTGTAAATCTTGAACTTAACAGTAAGAAAATAGAGTAAATGCCACTTATGCTGCCAGTCTAAGGAGAAGAACATACAGCAGAAAGAAAAGAATTTTAGTTGCTACCCTAACTTTACTGTCAAAACAGAGACGGAGTAATACTAACACGTACAATATACACGTGTGACAATAGATACCGGTACCGGTAATTAACGGAACGGTAAGTGCCTAAACCAATACCGTTCCAGTAAGGAAAAAATTACCGATAATTTTCCATTACCGTTATGTCGGAAAATTTCCTATAGGAACTCGGATTATCGGTTACGGTATCCGGAACTCGGTATTCCATTGACAGCCCTACCACCTTATGACCAAACAATAATATTTAGGACCAAACAGCAATATATATTTTAAAAATGTACCAAACAGACAGTTGACTGGGTCAACAGGACCAAACTAACTCTAACATATTATTATTAGAACTAAATGGTATTTCCTACTTAATTAATTAAATATCCCTATAATAAAAGTTGCACATGAACTTAATGCATCGTCATCATGTACATTTCCCTTTTTATTTTCTATCCTAGTTAGCAATTCGGGGTACGGGTAGTAGTTCGGGATGGCATACGTACGGGAATTATACGGATTCGGATAGATTAGATTCGGTCAACGGTTCGTTGTTCGGACAGTAGTTCGGAACGGCATACGTACGTGCATATTCGTTTTATAAATGTGAGTTCGGCACTTAAAATTCGGCTAACATATATGATAAATTGATAAGTATTATGACCTTATTACGAGACTAATTTGATTTGTATATGATTTATAAGATGGAAAAAAATATTTTAACGTGGTTATTTAACAAGAAGTAAACAATTTAATCGTATATAAATGTATTATAAAACTTATAGACTTTTAAACAAAAATCAACACATAAAACACTGGTTAAACAACTACCAATAAAAAAATTTAATTGAATAATTGTATTTAAATATAAAGTATATACAAAATCAAACAAAAATCAATCAACAGGACTATGGTGAGAGAGTTACCTATGGGAGTTCTAGTTCGGAAATATCATTTGATATTTGGTGGTTCGGATACGTTCGCGAATCATTCGTGAGGTTCATATAATCCGGGAACTAGGTTCGGAGTTCAAATAGTTCGGAAGTATCATTCGGATTCGGTCAGTTCGGATACGTTCGCGAATCATTAGAGAATGATTCGGAGAATTACTAACGGAAAATCGGTCATTTGTCCAAATATTTATAAAACACGGTTCAAATGGACGAGTAAAAAATTTTATGGGTGAAATGGACACAAAAAAAATAGCAAGGATGAAACTGGATTCTTCTTAAAAAATAGCGGGATGAAACGGCTTAAACTTAAAAATAGCGAGGATGAAAAATTTTTGGATGCATCCTGATGTAAATTAAAAATAAGAAAAAGTATTTGAAAATGGGCGGGATGAAACTGGTTACATCCCGCAACAATTTTTAAATTTTTGTCCATTTAAACATTCTTTGATATCAAAATCTAAAGTCATTTAAAGATTCCTTTTCACCTTAGATGAATTTCTAATGGAAATTTTAATTTTGATCTTTTTAACAAATTTTGTGAATTACTAACTAGGTTGTCTATCTAACTTTGTTGCACAAGTTGCGATTTCCGTTTGTATTATCTAAGTTTTTTTTATTATTATTATCACTTTTTTGGATCTCGATTAATCTGAAATTTTAAAATTAGGAATGTATAGTCATCCCGCATTATTCGTGATATATTATTCGGCATGTCTTCATATTTAGTTCTTTCGATTAATCATTCGATTCGTTCATACCACAATCATATAGTTCATTAGCTTTCCATTGAACAAAAATCATGCAAATTGATATGAAAGTAAAACAAATATGTAAATAAAGTGTGAACATCTTCAACAAACTCCCGTCACTTGATGTTTCATTCGAAAACGAATATACTTAGGCTCTTATCGACAAAGTCGCTTGGCACCTCCATGTCGACTCATCACATCCTGGGGTTGAAGAAGGTCCCAAGGGTTCGGTTGTTCGGACACATATACCTTATATTTAGTATTTAAATTCTTCAATCAACTCACATCAGTTGATACTTTTATCGTTTAACAACACTCCCAAAACAAGAAACCCAAGTATAAAATCTCTCGCGATTGGTTCACGGTGAGGAGAGTTTTTTTTTGGTTCTCTCCAAAGTCTCCAAAGTTTCATCTCCTTGTGAACATATTTTTACCTGCAGTACATATTCGCTTCGATGCTGAATATGACGAAAGGAATTTATAATTGATGAACTAATGTATGGTGGCTTAATATACTTGGCACAAAAAATCATTTGGTCCTTCGCATTAATCTATATGTGTAGGCTGATTTGCACGGTTATTTGGCTACAATACTAGGTGGAATATGAATGCACATTGTTGGCCTCGCCAGAAAATAGTAGATGAACAGCCACTTTTCTTGTGTTGTATTTGACGATTCATTTTTGCGCGTACCTTATCCCCTTTAAACTCTAAAATGCAAAGGTGCGGAACAGTCTGAGTTGTTCAGAAACTTAGAACATTTGTGCTATTTTTTAAAATCTTATATAAAATACGAACAAGATGGGGATGTAGCTCAGATGGTAGAGCGCTCGCTTAGCATGCGAGAGGTACGGGGATCGATACCCCGCATCTCCATGCCAGTTGTTTTTGACCCGACAGTCTAGATAAGTTTTGAGGAGGGTGGTGATCAGTATTTGAAGTAGTAAACAGCACAAGTGTCAATGAGTTAAAAAGGTTTTAGTGAGCCAGGATTTAACAATCTTCGAACTTCATTCAAGAAACTGTCATTTTACCCTCAAGCCTGATCAGTCGTCACATAATAATACTAATCTTCTTCGCGAAGAAAATTAAAGTTAAGAAACTAGTGTTTCTTACTTCCATCTCAAGTTAAATATTATAGTACTATTACACAAACAGAAAAATACGAGTTACTTATTGAAGTCCTTGAATCCTCACCTTCCGGATATAAGCAAACCCAATAATACTTAATACCTGCGGAAACAGCAAACCCAATAATACTTAATACCTGCGGAAACCACGATCAACCAAACGACCTGAGGGGCACTGGAAGGCATGGTGACCCCGGCCACCACAGTTACTACAGATTCCGATGGATACACAGTCACGACTGATGTGCCCTGGATGGTTGCAGGTACGGCATATGATATCACGGAAAGGGCCTCCAATTCTTTCTCTTTCCAATGGCATATTTGACTTGGGGCACTGCCGAGCCAAGTGGCCTGACACGCTGCACACGTTGCAAACAGGGTCGTTGGAGCATTCCCGAGCCAGGTGACCAGGCTTGCGACAGTTGTTGCATGCCTTATCGTTGTTGCATTCAGCAGCAAAGTGACCTGGTTTGAAGCAGTTGTTGCAAAGCCTTTGATCTTGAACAGCTGCCCCTGAAGCTGAACATTCCCGAGCTAGGTGCCCCACCTTGTTGCACAAATGGCAGATGGGATCATTGCTGCACTCGCTCGCAAGATGGCCATGTTCCTTGCAGTTCCAGCACATAGTTTTAGAGTTGCACTCTGCCGCAATATGCCTATGACCAACGACAACAAAGATCAGCATTTTTCTCGAAGAAACAAAAAACTGAGATAACGAAACATCACAGGTTACCCTACAAAACTCCACAGCTCTTACTTTTAGTTTGACATGTTCCAATGAACTACTTAGAACATATGCCTACAAAGCATGAATAGTTGTTCATAACTCTCTTGAGTTTTCTAAATGTATAAAAAATTTGGCCTATGAAAAGCTCACTCGGGATTTAAATGCTATGTTTCCACTTTACAGAGCTTATCTAAGCATTTTACGATAAAAAATTACTGGCTCCTATATTACGTGATATAAATCATGTGTATGATTACAGCAAGACATTGAGATGCATAAGAATCTATCTGACACTTGCTCATGTCTAGTAATTTTAGCTATGAAGCTTGGCATATAACATCTTTATCACATCTTAGTAAGTTCTCCAGTAGGCATACACAAGTGCAACCACTTCCCCAAAATATTCCTTATCTGTATTAAACTGATTCAGTATCCAGAACCAATCTTAATTCAATTTGTTACTAATTCTCACTTGCGTGAATGTGTGACTTGCATCTTATACAGTTTCTATTAAGCATATGTTATTGCTGATGCATGAGGATGATTCCATGGATGACTCAATGTTTCAATCCTTTTAAGTCCGCCAGTAGGCATCCAAAAATGCAACCACTTCCAAATGCTCCTTAATCATGTATTGAACTGGTGCCATATGCAGCAGATAGCAGACCCAATCTCAATTCAGTCTGTTGTTAGGTCTCACTTTCCTGAATATGTAACTTGCAACTTAAACAGTTTTATATTATACAAAATACAAATGCTATTGCTGATGCACAAGGATGATTCCATGCTTGAATAAATCCTTATAAGTCTTTCCAATAGCATCCACAAGTGCAACCAGTTCCCAAATGCTCCTTACTAATTTATTATACTAATGCAGCATGCGCCATGCAGAACCAATCCTAGCACAGTTTGTTGTTAGTTCTCACTTGCCTGAATGTGCAACTTGCATCTTATACAGTTTTTACTATACAAATGCTATTGCTGATAAATCCTCATAAAAGTTAAAGCTAGTTAAAGCTAAAAGTGAAGCAACCAATTTAGGCAATAGACACTGGATGTCTGTGCAGTACAACTGGAAGCTGATACTAAGAATATTATAACAATATCGCACAAGCAAAATCGGATTTCTCATGCGTGCAAAACTAAAGAGTGGCGACATTAACTCTAAACTACAAGACATGGAGCTCTGATGCCCCACTAATTGCCTGTAATAACGTCTGAGGTTGTGCCTGGTAAAGATTTCTCTAGTCTATTTATTTCCTTTGCTTTACAAATAAAACAAAAAAAAAACAAGCGTTGTCCTGAAAACCAAACAAATTTTAATTAGAGAATACTCTTACCCTGGAAGTCCACAATTGTTGCATACACCAATATTTGGACATTCTCTGGCATAATGACCAGGCCGCTTGCAGTTCTTGCACAGTGAATCAGGCCTGCGAAAAGAAGGTAGAAAACAAAATCAAAACTGCTAAAACGCCAAGATTTTGTAAGTAAAACAGCAAGGAAACCAACAGAAAGCGGATATCAGATAGAACTAATTCTTCAAATTAGAGCATACATTAAAACCTCTTACTTCAGCCTTAAGGATATCATACCAATACATTTCTTACACCGGCCATTTGTCAACCAGAGGGATTGGGACATGACATCCCTTCACCCGCATTTCAACTTTATATCATGACAGACTTTTTTGATATTGCACAATAAACAAATTACAGAAGGCCAAGTATAGAGTTCTTTCCTTCAAGACAGCAATACCTCATGCTCAAAAGAGTTCAACAGCATAACAGATTGGCGCAACGAAGGAAGAAATAAGAACTCTGTGTTTTTCGACAATAACGTGAATTTATTTTTGTGTTTTTAAGATCCTAAGTAGGTATTGTGGTAAAAAATCATATATATATGCAAGAAAAATAAAAGATGGATGTGGTAAGTAGCAAAATTTTAACACCCTGGCACCTGAAACTACTTCGATGATCCCTTCGGTAAGGTGCATCACGATAAGATGCACGCTCCCTGTCCCTGGAACGCATAACAGGCCTTGATCTGTGAGGGGGAGGACTCCTGCTACCACCAGAACTCATATTGGAAATATTTCGAATAACGAAATCCCCCAAATATCAAAAACCACCACACCAACACCACCGCCAATCTGAATCACCACACCAAAAACCACCAACAGCTCTCCTCCTTCCTGCCACATCAATGCAAAACCAAAACCACCTCCATAAGTCTTAAAATCCATCTCCAGTCTCCAACATTCCCAAATTCACACAAACCCTAACACACCACATAATCAATGTTCAAAAAAACCCAAATTCATAATCTACCAAAACACCCACACACCATCAACACATAACAACATCATCAAATTAACTTTCCATTCTTTAACTTAACCTTCATCATACATACTTCAAATTCCCCTTCCAAATTCACTAAACCCAAAGATCCATACATTGAATCTACGAAAAAAACAATCAGAACCCCTAATTTGTGTAAATTTAACTCTTAAGAAACACAAACCCAACATTCTGGGGCTTAATTTATGTAAATTTCAACACCAATTCACATATCAGAACATAAAAAATTGACAGGAAAAAAAAGGAAATTCACGAAGAAATAGCTCGAGAGAGGAAAATAAAAGCTGAAAAAGTAAAGATGGAAAGGGAAAACAAATCACTCACCTTCTTAGGATTTGAAATTGAGAGCTTGACCACTTGTGAACACGATTATGAACCCTAAATCTTGTAAGGGAATCGATGACGTTTTCCTAAGCGAACAGATTGAAAATAAAAACGGAACCCTAGATTGTAAATACTGATTTTTGTCTACTTTATTTAGATAGTGAATGATTTTTCATTGACCAAAATAGCCCTTTCAAAATACAGAAATAACTAAAATGGCTGTTACGTTATTTTCTTTGTTTTTTTTCTCTTTTTATGATCAGGATCAAAATCGTATTAAGTTGTATAAAAAGAAAAATGTAAGAAGGCAAATTCATAATTAGTTCCCGACCGTATGTTCCACCGCTCTTTTATTAATGCACTTTTTTTGAGTTGGGAGCTTGAAAATGTTAGGATATTTAATCTTGAGAGCCTGATTTCCACACCATCTATCCCACCCCAAAAAAGGTTACAGCATCTCTCTTTTTTAATTTCAGTGACAATATTTACTGTTTTTGAATTCCTTTCTTTCCATATACTTGTTCCTTGAGGGACGTTTGAATCTTTGACCCATAATTCATTTGGACTAGCTTTCATCTTTTCTTGAAAGATTCTTCTCCATATGGGTTTGTTTTCTCCGATGAACCTCTATGACCACTTGGATAAGAGTGCTTTGTTGGTGAGTTTTAAATTTTTGATGCCCAAACCACCATTTTTCTTTGGTAAGAAAACTCTCTCCCAAACTATCCAATTGATATTTCTTACATCTTCTGAGCAACCCCACAAGAACTACCTCATAATTTGATTCAACTTCTTCTCTACACTGGCTGGCATTGAGAAAATGGACATAAAGTACAGGGGAAAGCTACACAACGTAGATTTGATCAAGACCACTCTGCCAGCTTTTTTGAAAAATCTCATTTTCCATAAAACTAGCTGTTTTTGAAAATTTTCAATCACCACCTCCCAAATAGCTATGCATATTGTTGTATCCCCACTGGAAGTCCCAGATTTTTAAGTGGCAAGCTCTTTTTTTTACATAAGTCTCGGACTAGGACACTTTAGTGTAGTTGAGCTCCATACTCCATGGCGATCATCTTAATTACGAAGAAGAAGAACCACTCAAGGAACCAGTGGAACTTCATCCCACTAAAAGGTATGTGGAGACTTGAACTTATCTATCGCTCAAAAGTCTATCTATTCTATCTCCTACTTTTGAGACAAAGTCGTATAAGTATGATAGTTTTCATACAAACATATTTGTTATTTTGAGTCGAGTTTACTCGCCTATCTTTTTATCGAAATATGTGTTGGTAAGCTTTCGCTTTAACCACTTTTCATCTTTATCCGTGACGAAAGTCATGATGAAGTTTCAATCTTGAAAATAGCTTTGATGAAAATAGTTTTGAATAACGACTGTTATAACATTATAGAAGAATATTTCAATAATTGAAATGCAGAGTTGAGATTATGTAACAAACTATGGATATAAGCATATATAGTGTGTTCGCACATTAGTCTATAAATACATGTGCCGGAAACCAAGTGTGTGCACTCGTGCATACAGTATTGGTAAAGGAGACAGGTTGAGTACGCATACTGTCGGAAGTTTTCGAACTGAAAATTTCTGCTGAGTTTGTAAACTCAAATCCGGTGTCTAAGGTACGCATACTCGTGTATGTACCCTAGCTGGTTATTTCTCAAATCGGAAGTTCATGAATTTAAAACAATAAATCAATAAGGAATACAATCTTTGCAAACCGTGGATATATTATTTATGAATTGATTCAAGTGAATCAAACCGATTTTGTTTCAATTGTGTCAAAGACCTAAGTAATTGAACTACTTTTTAACTAGTTCTTTTGAATTCATCTGAATTAGTTGTAAAGAAGATTAATACAGTTAATATGAAAGTGCTCATATGGCTAACCATTGGTTAACGATTTGTGAACCAACCAAGTGTACACGTTTAGGTACGGTTACTAAAACCTAAATGAAATACATTTTATTTGTATATGATAAGCTAAGTTTTGATCTAACGGTTGAAAGATATTAACTTGGTGTTTATGGGTAAAAATCGTTTCTGCCGATTTCGGTAAATTCGGTTGGTGAGTGAGAAATTGGTTCAAACCCTAAACAAATGTGCTGCACGTGAGCACTTTATAGATTCGAAAGATCAATCTGTACAAGTCCGGCCTAAACCAAGAAATGGTCGTTCCAGACTTGCTTCGGTCACAAAATGGAGAAGAAGGGTTGATTTGGGGAGGGAAGCAAAGAAAGGTGTTGAGGCGAGAATAGTGCGGGAGAGTAGTATCTCGACTTGTATCGAGAAAGTGAAAGCTTGGGAGCTTGCAAGAGGTGGAAGCTTTTGGGAGAGCTTGCAAAGTTGCCTTTACGAGAGTGTGGTATTTTTCTCCGACCGAGACTTGTTGTATGGTGGAAATAGGTAAGACCTATTTATACAAGTCGAGATTCAAACGTACCACGGCCTCATGAAGGAAGAGAGTAAAGGGTGAAATAATGGGAGGAGGTGGTAACCGCATGGTTTAATGGGTGAAAACGTTTTTCACCATTATTTCCTCTTTTATTTGACCGCTTTATTCCTTTTCACGCTTTCTTAATGTGAGCGTAGTGTATCTTGCATCTTTGTGACCGCCAAACCAAAACCCTAAAGAAGCATCCCGGTTTGTGTCGATGTCTCGAGTATTGGTTGCATCTTGAGTGCAAGTGGCGCGCTGCTAGTGGCGCGTGTGGCATGTGCCAATGGCATGTGCGGAATGCCTTGGTGGTAGGTTGCACGGTTTGCAAGTTAGGTTACCAGGCGTGTGTGTTTGGCATATGCCAATGGCATGTGCGGAATGCCTTGGTGGTAGGTTACACGGTTTGCAAGTTAGGTTACCAGCGTGTGTGTTTGGCATGTGCCAATGGCATGTGCGGAATGCCTTGGTGGTAGGTTGCATGGTTTGCAAGTTAGGTTACCGGCGTGTGTGTTTGGCATGTGCCAATGGCATGTGCGGAATGCCTTGGTGGTAGGTTGCACGGTTTGCAAGTTAGGCTACCAGCGTGTGTGTTTGGCATGTGCCAATGGCATGTGCGGAATGCCTTGGTGGTAGGTTGCACGGTTTGCAAGTTAGGCTACCCGCGTGTGTGTTTGGCATGTGCCAATGGCATGTGGAATGCCTTGGTGGTAGGTTGCACGGTTTGCAAGTTAGGCTACCAGCGTGTGTGTTTGGCATGTGCCAATGGCATGTGCGGAATGCCTTGGTGGTAGGTTGCACGGTTTGCAAGTTAAGCTACCAGCGTGTGTGTTTGGCATGTGCCAATGGCATGTGCGGAATGCCTTGGTGGTAGGTTGCACGGTTTGCAAGTTAGGCTACCAGCGTGTGTGTTTGGCATGTGCCAATGGCTCGTGCGGCCATGTTGACCTAGTTGCAAGTCTTGCAAACCTAGGGCGCTATGTTGGGCGTGGGCCAAAGGCATAGCGGCTTAGAAATATGGCTTGCGGCACGTGTTGGCGTGTGCCAATGGCACGTGCGGCCATGTTGACCTAGTTGCAAGTCTTGCAAACCTAGGGCGCTATGTTGGGTGTGGGCCAATGGCATAGCGGCTTGGAAGTATGGCTTGCGACACGTGTTGGCATGTGCCAATGGCACGTGCGACCATGTTGACCTAGTGGCAAGTCTTGCAAGCCTAGGGCGCTATGTGGGCCAAAGGCATAGCGGCTTGGAAGTATGGCTTGCGACACGTGTTGGCATGTGCCAATGGCACGTGCGGCCATGTTGACCTAGTTGCAAGTCTTGCAAACCTAGGGCGCTATGTTGGGCGTGGACCAAAGGCATAGCGGCTTAGAAATATGGCTTGCGGCACGTGTTGGCATGTGCCAATGGCACGTGCGGCCATGTTGACCTAGTAGCAAGTCTTGCAAACCTAGGGCGCTATGTTGGGCGTGGACCAAAGGCATAGCGGCTTAGAAATATGGCTTGCGGCACGTGTTGGCATGTGCCAATGGCACGTGCGGCCATGTTGACCTAGTTGCGAGTCTTGCAAACCTAGGGCGCTATGTTGGGCGTGGGCCAAAGGCATAGCGGCTTAGAAATATGGCTTGCGGCACGTGTTGGCATGTGCCAATGGCACGCGCGGCCATGTTGACCTAGTTGCAAGTCTTGCAAACCTAGGGCGCTATGTTTGGCGTGGACCAAAGGCATAGCGGCTTAGAAATATGGCTTGCGGCACGTGTTGGCATGTGCCAATGGCACGTGCGGCCATGTTAACCTAGTTGCAAGTCTTGCAAACCTAGGGCGCTATGTTGGGCGTGGGCCAAAGGCATAGCGGCTTGGAGATTTGGCATTGTTGCCATGGTGCGCAGGGTGCGGCTTGGTTTGGCATTGTTGCCATGGTGCGCAGGGTGCGGCTTGGTTTGGCATTGTTGCCGTGGTGCGTAGTATGCGGCTTGGTTTGGCATTGTTGCCATGGTGCGCGATATGCGGCTTGGTTTGGCATTGTTGCCATGGTGCACGATATGCGGCTTGGTTTGGCATTGTTGCCATGGTGCGCGATGTGCGGCTTGGTTTGGCATTGTTGCCATGGTGCGCGAGTATGCGGCTTGGTTTTGGAATTAGGGTTACGTGTCGAAAACCTAACGGTATTTTGAAAAAAATACCCCTCTTAATTATTTACACCGAGTTAAATGCTCTTAGTTAATGTGTTGCGGGTAACGCTAGGTCATGGGATTTTACGATTTTACCCCTTGTTTAAAAACCACCATCAACATTAAGTCCCCTGCTTAGCTCGGAACAGGGGCTTTGTTGCGAGGTAAGCATAAGATGGTGACAAGATATCAACAGCAAACCGTAAAGAGAATTGAGGAGGCTTGTCTGACCTTTTATAAATAGGATTTGGAATCCTTGCCTCTGGTAGTTTTGCACAAATCGGGAGGCTGGCACAATTGGTGGGGCCGGTGCAACTTGGGCGACGTTGGGAAGTTGGCATGAGTTGGGAAGCTGATTGTGCTAGCTGGTGGGACCGGTGCAAGGTGTGGAAGCTTTGTGTGCTTGCAGGCGTGACTTGGGCGGCCATTGGGAAGTCGGCGCAATTGGTGGGGCCGGTACAACTTGGGCGACGTTGGGAAGTTGGCGTGAGTTGGGAAGCTGAGCGTGCTAGCTGGTGGGACTGGCGCAAGGTAGGGAAGCTGAGCGTGCTAGCTGGTGGGACCGGCGCAAGGTAGGGAAGCTGAGCGTGCTTGCTGGCGGGACCGGCGCAACTTGGGCGGCATTGGGCGTTCTTGTGAGCCCGCACGATTTTTGGTAAAGGGAAATCCTTCCCTATTTCAGAATCTTCACGCCCATATATATATATAATCCCTTTCTCTCATCTTGCACCTTATTCCTTTCATCCTTTCCTACTAGTGGCAGAGTCACAAAGAAAAACCAGCTTCCAGGTATGTCTTCCAGTACTTCTTTTGTTTCCCTTTTTATGTAGGTGTAAAAATTGGAGTGGGCATTTATATATTGCGCATATAATTTCTTGGCGTGTCTCTTGTAGAAAATATTGTATGTATGCGCTCAAGGGAAATATTGCATATATTATTCGAACCCGTAGGAAAGTGCTCCATATATAATTTTGAACCCGAAGAAGGATATTGCAGACGCACTTGAGCCCGTATAAAATACTGCGTATAATTCTGAACCCTAAAGAAAATACTGCGTGTGCAGTTTCGAACCCGTAGAGAATACTGTATATGAATCCCGAAGAAGAATACTGTATATGTGCTTCATATGACTTCGAACCCGTAGGAAATATCGCATATATGAATTTTCGGTCCTGAAAGAAATACTGCGTGTGCAATTTTTGAACCCGTAGAAAAATGCTCCATATATAATTTTGAACCCTGGAGAAAATACTGCGTATATAATTTGAAACCTGAAGAAAATACTGCGTGTGTATTTTTGAACCCTGAAGAAAATACTGCGTGTGTATTTTTGAACCCCGGAGAAAATACTGCGTGTGTATTTTTGAACCCTGGAGAAAATACTTTGCGTGTGTATTTTTGAACCCCGAAGAAAATACTGCGTGTGTATTTTTGAACCACGAAGAAAATATGCGTGTGTATTTTTGAACCCATAGAGAATGCTCCATATATAATTCGAACTCCGAAGAATGATCTGCGTGTGCGATTTTGAGCCGATAAAGAATACGCCCTTTCTCTCTCTTTTTTTGTATTTCGGAGTTTTCCTTTGTTGGGCGCGGTTATGTGTCGGGGAGATAATTTTGTCTTTCTCCGTGTGCGAGATATCTTGTTACTAAGTTGTTATGAAGAAATCCGGTAAGATGTTACCGAATGAATTTCGCCTCATCGGAAGATGTCCATAGTTCCAAACCGAACACGGATGATGAATTCTTCGTCAAAAAAAACTTGCCTCTGCTCGGAAGAATCACCCAGGTTTCGTGCCAATTTTGTTAACCGGTGGTGAAGATGAAAAGAAGACACGTTCGGTTCATGCAGAACACCATACGGTTTCTGTCTTCATAAAGGGGTATATTTCTCTTCCAATATTGATTTCGAGGATGTGCCAAAGCCCATTGCGTTCTTTTGATAGATGGGTTGAGTTCATGGTGCTGTTTCGAAGGGAGAGGATGGTGCTGGAAGGGCACAAGATGTTAGCGCTGGAAGGATGCAAATTGTTATCACATAGTGTGATACTGCGGCTAGCATGCGCGTGCGGCATGTGTGCCTGGTAAGCATGTCTGGTAAGCATGTCTAGTAAGCGCGTCTGGCAAGCGCTTCTTTCCTTTCTTCTTCTGTTTCTTCTTTTGAAAAATGTCTAACTCAAGTTCGCAGGAGGAATCCGGTTCGGAGGATGATGGGGGGGTAGAGCCACACGAAAACTTGCCTTTGGTGACCACCGTGGTGACTTGGAGATGGGCGTTAGCCAATTGCGGGCACGGATGTGGCTCAAACGGCGGATGATTCTCTCGATGGTTGCTGCTAGTAGACATGGAAGAAGACCCTTTGCGAGTCGTGAGGAGGTGCGAGGCGCCTTTTTGATCCTCCGTACTTGGTTCCTTATCCAGGTCATGTGCTGGTTGGCGGCTTCAGCGTGCCGGCTAAGCACGAGGCGTTGTACACCAGAATCTGGGAGAAGTACAAACATATGGCCACAACCAAGAAAGTCACTAGTCGATTTGCACTGGTTAAGCGTGTGGAAGAGGCTTTATCTTCCATCGAGGATATGCGTGAGGTGACCGGTCACACCGTTTCGAAGACGTTATTGCCGACTGGGAGCACCATCGCGACGTGTGCGTAGAAAAGGAGTTCAACACTTCGTGGTTTGTCGAAGGCCTTGCTTCGAGATCAATAGTTGAAAGATGCAGCAATCGAAAGCCTTTCCGCCGAGGAGATTGCACGACAGGAGGTGGAACTCGAAAAGCTTTCCAAGATGTTGACTATAAAGAGAGCGGCTCTTGAAGATGCAAAGTTGACTTTCTCCAAGAAGAGCAGACTTCTGTTGGATGATTTTCCTTGAACGCTTCTCTGTTGATCTTTCATTTAGGTTCTTTTTTTTTTTTTTGAAAGACATATTGGATGTCTGGTTCAAAGCTTGACCTTTGATAGACAGCTGGTAAATTTTTTGGGTGTTAGATTATTTCTGGGATGAATGGTTTTGATAATATGACTCTGATTATGTTTTTGGAAAGGAATATTGCTTCTATGAGAGTGTGTGCTAGCAATAGGCACAAGAATAGCAGTATGACAGTTTTACTAGGAACCTAAAAATAGATCGTATATCTTGCGCAGTCTAAATTTACTCACTTCATAGGTTTTGTGAACACGCCCCTCTCCGTGTAAAAGGCGTCTTTGCTGGTAGCATCGCCAGTTAGTCCCCGATTCTTTGGTAAGCGTCTTGACGAGTCTCCGTTTTCTGGTGTAGTTTTAACAACCGATAACCGGTTGTGCGCGGTTGAGTCGGACCGAGTCGCAAGTCCCCAATCGCTGGTAGCATCTTCAACGAGTCCCCAGTTTCAGTGTAGTTTTACAACTAGTAACCAGGGCGTCTAGCAGATTGAGTCGGATCGAGCGGTAGCATCTTGGCAAGTCCCAAGTTTTTCGTGTAGTTTTACAACTGGTAACTGGGGTTGTCTGGTAGTTGCGTCGGATTGAGTCGCCTTCCCCCACCATCTTGACATCTGGGTCGAAGAACGAGATCGACAGTCTGACATTGTAGCCGATAGATCAATCCTCCCGCTGTGGTCGCCAATTGTTTATGGGTAAAAATCGTTTCTGCCGATTTCGGTAAATTCGGTTGGTGAGTGAGAACTGGTTCAAACCCTAAACAAATGTGCTGCACGTGAGCACTTTATAGATTCGAGAGATCAATCTGTACAAGTCCGGCCTAAACCAAGAAATGGCCGTTCCAGACTTGCTTCGGTCACAAAGTGGAGGAGAAGGGTTGATTTGGGGAGGGAAGCAAAGAAAGGTGTTGAGGCGAGAATAGTGCGGGAGAGTAGTATCTCGACTTGTATCGAAAGTGAAAGCTTGGGAGCTTGCAAGAGGTGGAAGCTTTTGGGAGAGCTTGCAAAGTTGCCTTTACGAGAGTGTGGTATTTTTTCGTGACCGAGACTTGTTGTCCGGTGGAAATAGGTAAGACCTATTTATACAAGTCGAGATTGAAACGTACCTGGCCTCATGAAGGAAGAGAGTAAAGGGTGAAATAATGGGAGGAGGTGGTAACCGCATGGTTTAATGGGTGAAAACGTTTTCACCATTATTTCCTCTTTTATTTGACCGCTTTATTCCTTTTCACGCTTTCTTAATGTGAGCGTAGTGTACGCGCATCTTTGTGACCGCCAAACCAAAACCCTAAAGAAGCATCCCCGGTTTGTGTCGATGTCTCGAGTGTTGGTTGCATCTTGAGTGCAAGTGGTAATGCCTTGCTAGTGGCGCGTGTGGCATGTGCCAATGGCATGTGCGGAATGCCTTGGTGGTAGGTTGCACGGTTTGCAAGTTAGGTTACCGCGCGTGTGTGTTTGGCATGTGCCAATGGCATGTGCGGAATGCCTTGGTGGTAGGTTGCACGGTTTGCAAGTTAGGTTACCAGCGTGTGTGTTTGGCATGTGCCAATGGCATGTGCGGAATGCCTTGGTGGTAGGTTGCACGGTTTGCAAGTTAGGCTACCAGCGTGTGTGTTTGGCATGTGCCAATGGCATGTGCGGAATGCCTTGGTGGTAGGTTGCACGGTTTTGCAAGTTAGGCTACCAGCGTGTGTGTTTGGCATGTGCCAATGGCATGTGCGGAATGCCTTGGTGGTAGGTTGCACGGTTTGCAAGTTAGGCTACCTGCGTGTGTGTTTGGCATGTGCCAATGGCATGTGCGGAATGCCTTGGTGGTAGGTTGCACGGTTTGCAAGTTAGGCTACCAGCGTGTGTGTTTGGCATGTGCCAATGGCATGTGCGGAATGCCTTGGTGGTAGGTTGCACGGTTTGCAAGTTAGGCTACCAGCGTGTGTGTTTGGCATGTGCCAATGGCTCGTGCGGCCATGTTGACCTAGTTGCAAGTCTTGCAAACCTAGGGCGCTATGTTTAGCGTGGGCCAAAGGCATAATGGCTTAGAAATATGGCTTGCGGCACGTGTTGGCGTGTGCCAATGGCACGTGCGGCCATGTTGACCTAGTTGCAAGTCTTGCAAACCTAGGGCGCTATGTTGGGCGTGGGCCAAAGGCATAGCGGCTTGGAAGTATGGCTTGCGACACGTGTTGGCATGTGCCAATGGCACGTGCGGCCATGTTGACCTAGTTGCAAGTCTTGCAAGCCTAGGGCGCTATATGGGCCAAAGGCATAGCGGCTTGGAAGTATGGCTTGCGACACGTGTTGGCATGTGCCAATGGCACATGCGGCCATGTTGACCTAGTTGCAAGTCTTGCAAACCTAGGGCGCTATGTTGGGCGTGGACCAAAGGCATAACGGCTTAGAAATATGGCTTGCGGCACGTGTTGGCATGTGCCAATGGCACGTGCGGCCATGTTGACCTAGTTGCAAGTCTTGCAAACCTAGGGCGCTATGTTGGGCGTGGACCAAAGGCATAGCGGCTTAGAAATATGGCTTGCGGCACGTGTTGGCATGTGCCAATGGCACGTGCGGCCATGTTGACCTAGTTGCGAGTCTTGCAAACCTAGGGCGCTATGTTGGGCGTGGGCCAAAGGCATAGCGGCTTAGAAATATGGCTTGCGGCACGTGTTGGCATGTGCCAATGGCACGCGCGGCCATGTTGAAGTAGTTGCAAGTCTTGCAAACCTAGGGCGCTATGTTGGGCGTGGACCAAAGGCATAGCGGCTTAGAAATATGGCTTGCGGCACGTGTTGGCATGTGCCAATGGCACGTGCGGCCATGTTGACTTAGTTGCAAGTCTTGCAAACCTAGGGTGCTATGTTGGGCGTGGGTCAAAGTCATAGCGGCTTGAGATTTGGCATTGTTGCCATGGTGCGCAGGTGCGGCTTGGTTTGGCATTGTTGCCATGGTGCGCAGTGGTGCGGCTTGGTTTGGCATTGTTGCCGTGGTGCAATTGATATGCGGCTTGGTTTGGCATTGTTGCCATGGTGCTTGATGATGCGGCTTGGTTTGGCATTGTTGCCATGGTGCGCGAGATGCGGCTTGGTTTTGGAATTAGGGTTCTGTGTCGAAAACCCTAATCTGGTATTTTGAAAAAATACTCCTATTAATTATTTACACCTGAGTTAAATGCTCTTAGTTAATGTGTTGCGGGTAACGCTAGGTCATGGGGTTTTACGATTTTACCCCTTGTTTAAAAACCACCATCAACACTTGGTTAAATTAGGTTTTTCATCTAACAGTGAATATTGAATGCTTTGTTACCAAAGTAACTTAGATTGCAAACCCTGATTTGAAAACTATATAAAGGAGAACTCTAGCAACTGGTAAAACTAATCCCCACACCTCCTGTGTGATACTAGTTGTTTTATCTAGAGTCGATTCTCCTTTAACCTTAGGTTTCTTCTCGAGAGCCTGTAGGTTAACGACTTAAATACTTCATTGGGATTGTGAAGCCATACGAAACTACTTTTCTTGTAGTTTGGGTATCTGATCTTGTTATTTTCTACCGTACGTGTTCAATTGAATAATTGACCTGAGATTATATCTCCGATAGGAAAAGATAAAAAGAAATCACAAACATCTTTGTCTCATCGTTTGTGATTCCACAATATCTTGTTTCGCTACCATACGATTAAGGTTATTGTGAGGTGATTGATATTTCTAGGTTGTTCTTCGGGAATATAAGTCCGGATTATCAATTGGTTCCTGTTCACCTTGATTTTATCAAAAAACGGAACAAAACCCATAGGTTTATCTATGGGAGACACATTTATCTATTATCGTAGACATTTCTGTGTGATACAGATTTGTTTATTCAAGTCTTCGACTTTGGGTCG
This sequence comes from Papaver armeniacum, assembly GCA_023531295.1. Taxonomy (NCBI): domain Eukaryota; kingdom Viridiplantae; phylum Streptophyta; class Magnoliopsida; order Ranunculales; family Papaveraceae; genus Papaver; species Papaver armeniacum. The sequence goes on from JAJJWW010010706.1 coordinate 342,445, forward strand.
TACCAACTCTTAGTTGTGAGTGAGATCATCTAAGGGAATCAAGTGCGTGGTATCCTGCTGGGATCAGAGACGTAAGGAGCGCAACTGTACCTTGAATCAGTGTGAGATTGATTAGGGTTCAACTACAGTCCAGACCGAAGTTAGTTTGTAGTGGGCTAGTGTCTGTAGCGGCTTAATACAGTGTGGTGTTCAATCTGGACTAGGTCCCAAGGTTTTTCTGCATTTGCGGTTTCCTCGTTAACAAAATTCTGGTGTCTGTGTTATTACTATTCCGCATTATATTTTTTTATATAATTGAAATATCACATGTTGTGCATTGTATCAATCAATAGTGAAATCCAAACTTTGGTTGTTGATTGGAAATTGATTGATCCTTGGACATTGGTCTTTGGTACCATCAAAGTTTATATTCCTTAAATTTGATAAAGACTCGCAGATTTCTATTTGCTTGAGTAAAGATCAAATCAAGATATTGAGATATCAACTCCTCAATATACTTTTTATTAAGATTGAGTCTGAATGTCTAGTTGATTCTCTTAAAAGTATATTGGAGTTATTCCATATAGATTGCTAATCGAAATATTGGGTGAGGTTGTTAGATCCCCCGCATTTTCAATTGGTATCAGAGCAGGAAAACACGTTAAAGACCTTATAAGTCTGTGTTTGTAGCAATCTGACTCTATGGACAAAAGTGTTATCTCTTTAAATGCACCCCAGATCCAAGGATTTCTGAATTCTCTTCCTTGACTGATTTGATTAAATCTAGAAGAGATTCTATCTAAACCTCCACCAGGTTTAAAATCCCTTTAAGTGTTTTCAGGGCTTGAAAAGAAACTAGAAAGCTTATGTCTTGATGTTGAGTTGTATCTCCAGAAAGAACAAGAAACTCTTGATAAGCTAAATCTAGTAATGATGAATAATGTTCATGTTGAGGTTGACCTCGATTTACTAATCCGTGAGAGCAATGCTCCTCCTCTGCGTAATCCAACTAGTTGTAGCAAACTAAACGGATTACAAGAAGAGTTTAAGCCTAAGTCTTCCGACTGTACCACCTCTATGCATGAATCAATTCATTGGTCAATTCCTGATATATCTTACCAAGATAATAGTATTGTCCCTTCGTATAAAGAAATTAGGATGTCTCTTTTTATCAAAAGAGTTTCCCTATGCGATACTGAAAATTATCTGCAGAAACTATTTCTTACAAGGTATAAAATAAGAAATCAGAAACACAAATTTTCTTTTGCTCTCTGTATATTCTTTGAAAAACTTACAAAAACAGTTCCTTGGGTTTCTCTCAGTATTGTAAGATGTAAGAGTGGTTGGAAAGAAAATCTTTCTTGGTGCCATGGTGACCAAGACATTGTTCACCTCAACAAAACTTGATTGTGTTGTAAGTGCATCCTCACCAAGAAATGCCCTTCTTTGTATACGACGAGGGAAGTAAAATAACTGGGCGCACAGACTATGTTCGGTAAGGCTGTAGAATTCGATTGGATTTGTCTAAAAAGGTATGTATATAAAACTTGAGCAATATTTATGTTTTCAATTGATTAAAGTACTTGTAATGATCCATGTACCTTGCTTATTGTTGATTTCTTCCTAACTTGATCCGTGTTTAACGTTTTTAACTATTTATGTTTGAAAATAGTAGTTCGGATGTTTAGACTTCATGGTACATATACCAGGGATGCATAGCATCATTTAAAATCAAAATCCAGGGGTTTAAGTACGCATACCCATTTGCATACTGCTTCAGGATACGAAAATTCGTTTGCAAACCCGTATGCATACTTGACGTCGATATTCGGTAAATTTGTTTTGGCCGTAAATTCTTTGTTGGAACTCGTAATGACCTCATTATTTTTGCATCTTATTCCTCTTTTAATTCTCTTAAAAATGGAGATGAGAATTTTTGAATTTGGATGAGTTAATATTGTTCATCGTCATGTCTCTTGTTTTTGAGTGTTTTGCTCCGTTTCGTTGCACTTGTTCTATTCTCTTAGACTTGGGCACTTGGATTCTTGGAGTAATCCTCTTCTAAGCTCATTTTTATCTTTTACAAGAGTGATGTTGGTGAATCACAAAGAAGGAAGTTCGAGAATGGATAGTAGTATACATTGCTATGAAATTCTTGAATGTTCACAATCATTTTATGTGAACTTTGGTGCATGGTCGTTAATTACTTTGTATGTTATTCTTTGTTAAGAAAGTCTTTTTACACGCCTTTGGTAGCTATTCTTAGTGTAAATCCGGGGAAAAAAGATTGATTCTACCCTTTAAGGACAATTCATGTGGTATGTGCATTACGAGTTTGTCTTGATGCCTAGGAAACTTCTTGTGTCTTAAGAAGGTTAACTAGAGTTTGGAATAGCCATTATTGTAAGTACACAGAGCTATGTCCAACGTTATCATCTTTCAATGTCTTTAGATTTATTTATTTAAACTCTAAAGTTGATTTGAAAGATGATTTTTGCAGTTTTAATCTTTATGGTTTTATATATTGCAATATGTTATGAATATGTGTGTTTGCGTCCGTGAACTATTATTGTCCCATACGATGTCAAAAGTTATATCTCCATATGTCTATATGCATGTATTGATACAAGATCGATGAACTTTTGACAAACAAAAGTTAAGCCTATTATGTCAATTGTTTGATGGAAGATAGGTTAAAATCTTTTGTTTACAAAGATTATGTCTATTATATGTCGTTATGCAAATAGTGATGAAAATAGAATGAATTTTTATATTTTCCGCAGAATTGATCTTGCTTGATCCATTTTTTATGTATATAGTGTGCGGCTCCATAAGGCTTCTTATGTGAGCATTTCCGACTAAACTAATCATAGATTCGTTTGTGATTAATTTGGTTGAGTATTCCGATTAATTAATCATGGGTTCTATTGTGATTAGTTTAATTGAGAATTTTGGATACAAAATCATTTCTTTTGTGGTTTTTGGTATCCAAAGAAATCCTTCTTTTCTTGTAAAAGTAAGGTCGCTCTTGTTGTTCTTCCGGGAATGACATCATATGGGGGAGAGTTCTTTTGAACTTGCGCTTAATTTCCATATCTTTGTGGGGAGTGCGGATGTGGAATATTTTAGGAGTTATTTTGTATCTTTATAAACTCCTTGATGAATGCATTTAGCTCCGGCTATTTGATTGCATCTAAACAAAGTTGATATGTACTTTTCTTTGGTCTTGAAGCATCTCCGTGGAAATTTCATTAGGATCCCGTTTTCGTACCTTTTCCAATTTGATTGACAAAAATGGGGAGAATTAATATGTAGTTCACACTACAAATAATATGGTTTTCGCACTACACCAAATTCCCGGATTAGTAACAGGAATTCGTAACGGCTTTGGTGCCGTTACAAATTTGCTGTTACAAATGGCCGTTACAAAAAATCATAACAGTCAAGAAGTTACTAAATTTTAAAAAAAACGGGGCCAAGCGTTCGAAATTTTTTATAGGCGTGCCACTCACACGCTTGGTCACACTTGGGTCGTAACACTTGCGGTTTTGTGTGTGCCATTCACATGCTTGCTATTCTTTTTCAACCCAAGAATCGTTGAACTACAGGATATTTCATCCCCTCCCCTAACCTAGATAATCTTTTCTCTCGCTCTCGACTTTTCATTTTCACTTACATTTCTTTTCTACTACCGCCTCCCTTTTCTTCCTCTCAATGCAGATTAATCATCCGATGTTTGAAGAACTAATCTTCAATCGTCTGCTCATCGAGTTTAGGGTTTTGATTTAAGTTTACATCTGTGTAAGTCATCATCGGTTGGGTTTCATAACATTAAATCAGATTTTAGGGTTCCATCTAAATTAGGGTTTTGTTCTTGATTTGGTTTCGATTTGTAGGTGTTGTTGAATGATGTATTTGGTTTATTCGTGAGAAATAGAAGGTAAATCCTACTACAATCCCTATTTTTGTATCACTAATTTTTGTTATATATTGATTTTTTGGTGATTTTTTTAGGCTGAAATAAATTATTTCGATTTTGATTTACAGATTGATGCTAAGGAGTATTCTTCGCTAGAGAGCTTGCTGAAGATGGTTACTCTGATGTTGAAGTTAGGGTTACTCCTATCATCCTATGGGAAATGAAATCATCATCAGATCTAACTCAAGGACCCAGACTTTCGTGTTAATGGCGATTTTGTGGAATGGAAAAAAGTACTCTTTATTCATTAGGATATGTGATTGATGTGTTCTGTTTTTTCTATTCGTATTAAATTTAAATGCTTATTCTCATTTTATTCTTTGGTTTGCAGTGGAACTTTCGGGTTGGTTTCACTCCCGAGAGAGTGTTTGGTTATATTCCGTTGCATATACCGATGGTAGTGGGGGTCGGAGACCCGTAGCTCACAGCTGAGTTTTGTTGAGATGGTAGTCCCATATGGTGATCCAAATGAGCCACATTACAGGAAAAATGCATTTGATGCGGAGAAGATGGCCTGGGTAAAAATGCACATTCTCCGAAAAAGGTGAGGATTGGTTTTGATTCTGGTTTTGTCCATTTGATTATTTCAGAGGTCTAAACTTTTTTTCGATTGGTGTTGGCTTGGCTAAAACGGATTAATCATTGCGGGGGTGTGATTGTTTGGGTTACATCAAGTATTTTGATGCCCATTTTACAAATTTTAAGGGGGAGTAGAAACGATTGAAAATTGTGTGTGCTTACACGAGGAGGACCATGGTATACTATGGAAACATCAAGATTGGATGTCCGGCAGCGAAGTTAGAAGGTCTAGAAGGCTCACATTATCCTTTTTTTGCACTCGTGGCTAATTATGAGTATGGATTCTTTGGCATTTCTATCGTGCAAGTTGGAATTTGCATTTGTGTACTATCAATATTCTTAGACATTGATTGTTCTGAATGTACTTTTATGTCCTGGTTTATTGTTCCATATTATGTGCAAAGTTGAATTTGTTATAATGCTCATGCAATCTCTCTTTAAATATTACGGGATGGAAAAATAGAAGCCGAGGTTAAGCTAACTGGAATTCTCAGCTTATGAGCAATAAAACCAGGTGAATCCAGGAAATACGGTACAACTATAGCTCCGAGATTGTATGCACCAAAGACATCAACACTTCTTTGTTTCTCGTATGGATATGGTCATGTGTAAGCCTGGTGAAGCATTCAATCGTGTAACACTCGTGTCTTCTATATTACATTTTTCTTGCGTGTGGTGGTTAAGGTAGTTTGTAACACCTTGTACTTGTAGGTAGTTGAGGTGGATGTGAAAGTCGAAGAACCTCGGGAAGAACAATATTCATAACAATGCTTTCTATTTGAAGAAACATTTGCTCAAGTCCGAGATGCAAGCCATGCGTGACTGCAATCCTTTATCAGCTCGTCATTACATTAATTGGTGGTTCTGCTTTTATGCCTTTTCGTCATTAGTTACTAAATATATTTTATTTTACAGACTATGCCTTGATTTCCCTAATGTCGAAATTGTCGATTCATTCGTTTTCAGATCAAGAACACAACAAATGTCAATCGCACAGGTCAATTAACAGGCTATAAGCTATTGCCTGGTTCAAACTGTTCGCCTTTCAGAATATGCCCATGATAAGATGTATCCAGGAGGCGATTTGAATCAGTGGGTTTTATATTTTATAGATGGTTCAGCTCAAGCTTAAGCTGAGCTCGTAGGATTCGTGCTTATATCCCTTATATTTCTAGCTCATAACATGTTGAAATCCCCTATTGTGCTTTTTACAGGGCTTTGATTCGGACTATGGCGGACAAATTATTTCTATGTGGATGCAAGAAAAGAGATTTTATTTTTACTTTAAATATTTCAAACCACTAGCCAGAGGATGCTGAAGATAGCTAGAAGGAGGAGGTTAAAGATCTATCTCTAGCTTGTTATCTGACTGTATTTTGTGTAGCAATTGATAAGCTTGATGGATCGAGAGTTAATGTGATAGTTATCTAAACGAGGTTGAAATGTTTCATTTTGTAGGCAGTGACGAAAGTCTTTCAATCGAATCGCCTTAGGACTTGCAAATTTAGGTTCGTGGACTACTACACGAAATTTTTGGATATAGTCTTGGTATGAGGTTGATGCATTTCAATCCTACCTTTCAGCCTATTAGGATCAGATGGGTGTTTCTTTGGGAGTGTAATTCGTCTTAATCCATCATTAAGAAGCATTCAAAGAACCATTGAGGTGAATTATTATCAAATTTTCTTGTATCTATCAAAGTTTTGATCTTTCCTTGTATCAAGTCTTTAACTCATATTTTTCTTCCGTCTTATAGATCTCAAATTTCACCCATTGTTTGCTTGATTGAAATCCCTCTTTTCTCTCTCTTTACATCTTTCTATTCTGTTTTTTTATAATTCAATTGATTCCCCGATCTTTTGTTTACTATTCGCTTGATTTTTTCGTAAGTTTATTTCGATGGATCTCTCTCTCCTTTTTCTTTTGATTGTAGGGGTCGACCTTGACTTGGCAGACTCAATTGTCCAACTCCAATGGTGGATGGAAGGAGAGTTAAGAAAATGGTTTAAATTGTCCTGAAGGAACAAATTCTTGGAAATTAATTGATTCTTCTCAAGACAGCTGTGATGATTGTTGAAATGTTGATAAATGTTATCAAAGAATTTAGTGAGGGAAATGATATACAGGTAATAAATTTCATTCAGTTCGTACCATAATTTATGAAATTTAAGAAATTTACCATAGTCTATGTTGATTCAACATTTTCAAACTTTTTTATAAATGATGTTTGTGTAAATTAGAAAAAAGTTCTAACTTATTTCCGAGATCTAAATCCCCCGTTTCACCTCATATTTTGATTTAAATATCCTTTACATAAAAGTGAATTTACTCGAGTTTTAAAAGATTTTGTTCATCCGAGACCGAACTAATACATGGCGACTTTTTTTATTCTATTCATTACGCATTGGAATTTTTGGCTATCCGGTTTGCAAGGTTGTTGCTTTTTGTTGATAAATGTGGGGTTTTGAGATATTGGCTTTGCATTTGATATGGCAAAGATTACTTGAAGGTTCACCTGTTTAGTAGGGGACCGGAAAGTTGTTTTTGTTACTACCCGAGATTATGCAATTGTGATTTGAGGTTGAGATGTGGTTGAATTTTCCGAATTCAATGTTGCATTTTATATTGGATGTTAGACTGCAGATTTTGAAACTTCTTTCTTGGATTACTTAACTTTTGTGTATCTTGATGGATGTGTTTGTTTGCAGATATGTGAGGTTGCTCGAATCAGAAGCACATTGGCTTATGCAACCCACACATTTTTTTCAGAAGCAGTGCTTCAGTTGAGGCTTATGTGAGTTCTGTCTGTTAGTTTACTTATATGTTATCTATTTAAGTTTCTAAACATATATTATATTCCCTCAAACTTAGGAATATGAATTCTCTCCAAGTATCAAACTGCTTGAGTGAATGTAAAAGAGTGTTTAGAAATTCTCATAAGTTATAAGTCAATGATCGTGTTTAAATGTGTCATAGAATTTGGTGGGTTGAATGAAAGAATAGAACAAGTTTTATTGATGTTGAATGTATCATAGAATGTGGTTAGATTGAATGAAAGATTTATACTGAGTATTTTTGTTTGAATTAGGCGTATCTTAAATTTGAAAATGGATCGCCGGTCAACATTGACTGGTCAAAATTGGTAAATATTGACCAATTTTGACCCGGTCAATGTTGACCGACATTAATTTTTCTTTGTTACAAAAAAAAAAGTAACGCCTCGAAATGTTTCAACTTGCCACGTAGTAACGGCTCAAAGCTGTTACAATCTGACACGTAGTAACGGCTTAAAGCTGTTACGCAGCTATGTTACAAAAAAAATTCGTAACGGCCCAAAGCTGTTACCATGTGGCAAATTCGTAACGGCTCGCAGCTGTTACGAGAGCCGTTACAATCCAGATTCGTAACGGCCACAAAGCCGTTACGAAAAAAATGTAACACCCATTTTTGCAACAGGCGAGAGCCGTTACAACCCGTTTTAGTAACGACTTAGTTCTGTTTCTAATCCCAGAATTTGGTGTAGTGTCGGATCATTATGTAAGGAGGAGTGGTTTTCATGTTGACATGAAAGTATTGACTAAGGGGGAGTGATACATATCACCATAGTATTGTTGTTGAAGTTGTGATATAAGAACTTTGATACTGTGTAATAATACTATGACATTGTATAACAATGATCGAGAGATTTTGTTTTCTCATTGTTATGGCTATGGATCTTCAAAAACTATGATGTTGAATTGAACATCTATGGAATCATGGGAGTACTTGGAAAAGACGAAGTTTTCGAGTAATGTTGAAGCACCAAGGAGATCAAGCATGTGGACGAGAAGCTACAAAGTTTTATTTATTTTGTAATCCATATGTATTGATAGTTTTTTCACTAAAATTGACAAAGGGGGAGATTGTTAGAGCATTGCTCTGTCGAACTCGCATGCGTTGCTATCTCAAGCATGTTTGACAAGTTTAGTTGTTAAAACTATATGTCTTGATTTCTAGACTACTTATAGCTAAGTCTCTGATTATGAATATTTAGTGTAGTTGACCTCCAGACTCCATGGCGTTCATCTTACGAAGACGAAGAACTACTCAAGTAACCAGTGGAACTTCATCTGACTAAAAGGTATGTGGAGACTTGAACTTATCTATCACTCAAAAGTCTATCTACTCGATCTCCTACTCTTGAGACAAAGTCGTATAAGTATGATAATTTTCATACATACACATTTTCTATTTCGAGTCGAGTTTACTCGCCTATCTTTTTCTCGAAATATGTGTTGGTAAGCTTTTGCTTTAACCATTTCATATTTATCCGTGACGAAAGTCATGATGACGTTTCAATCTTGAAAATAGCTTTGATGAAATATCACAGGTTGTGTGTGTTATTTCTATTAAGCATTGTATTTTGTAATATAATTGAAATATCACAGATGTGCGTTGTATCGATCAATAGTGAAATCCAACCTTTGGTTGTTGGTTGGAAAATGATTGATCCTTGGACATTGGTCTTTGGTACCATTCAAGTTTATATTCCTTGAATTTCATAAAGACTCGCAGATTTCTATTTGCTTCAGTAAAGATCAACTCAAGAGATTGAGATATTAAATTGTCTATATACTTTTTATTAAGATTGAGTCTGACTATCCAGTTGATTCTCTTAAAAGTATATTGGAGTTAGTCCATACAGATTGCTAATCCAAATATTGGGTGAGGTTGTTACACCCCCACATTTTCACAAGTTGATTGTGTGCAAGTGTTTATTGAAGATCAAAGAAGATTGGAAGACAAAAAAACTTTCGGGTTCATAATCTTTGGTGTACACAATACATGATTCGACAGGAAAGGGATCCAACTATAATAAGTTTATCTTTGTGATAATCGTAATTGATTAGTTGAATATTTAGTTTTGGAAATTCCTTGGTGTCCAAACTTCCTTGTTTATAAATACTGAATTTTGCATTTCTAGCAAACTAATCCTTGGAGCCAGCAAAACTACCCAAGTTGCGTTGTTAGTGGTGGAGCCGCCTATCGGAGAGAAAAGTACATTAATTAGGAGAAATCTCTTACGGTCGCTCGGTTTAAAGACTTCTTTGGGATTTAGAAGCTCTATTAGTACCGTCGGTGGGAAACTAGCTAGGTAATTGCGGTTTATTATTAGTTTTCAATTGATTTGATTGACTAACGGCGGTTGAAATTTGATTTCACCTAGTTTGTTTATGCTTTAGAATCTTCTCTTCTGATATAAGATTCACTCAAACTAGATCGAAGTTTCGACGGGGATCTTTAGAATATTTGTAGATATAAAGACGTCTTGTGATAATCCAACGTTAACAGACTCCGTTCTGTGTGTGATTGATATCAAGAGATTCAAGTTGATTGTGTGCAGGTATTTATTGAAGATTAAAGAAGATTTAAAGACAAGAAGACTTTTGGGTTCATAATATTTCGCGTACACAATACTTGATTCGGCTGGAAAGGGATCCAACTATAATCAGTTTATCTTTGTGATAATCGTGATTGATTAGTTGAGTAGATGGGCATCAATACACTTCTTTGTGATTAATAGTATTGATTGCTTAAGTCTTACAATTGATTTGGTGATTGGTAAGAGATGGATCTAAGGACCCGACAAAGGAATTGGTTAAACGGAAGAGCCTTTGTCAAACTCATATCACTTTGTTTGAAAAGAGTTGTTACCAAACAGATTTGTAGTTCCTTTATTGTTTGGAATACGAACCAAAGGAATTTTTCCAAGTGCGTGACTTATTACAAGTTGGAGGCGCATGAATAATGAGGAAACTAGGTGAACTATAAGTTTAGTTTCTTGGTTTCTACTATACAAAGTTGGTTTAGATTTTTTATAGCAGCTTAATTCAGAGAGTATTCAATCTGGACTAGGTCCCGGGGTTTTTCTGCATTTGCGGTTTCCTCGTTAATAAAATCTTGCCATGTCTTTTACTTTTCTATTTCCGCAATTATAATTTTTTTTATTATAATTAGAAGTAAAATACACAAACGTTAATTCCTATTTACTTGATAAGTAATCCTATAGTGTTTGGTTAATTAAGTCTGAATCTATTATCAAGTAAAATACTTCGTTTTTATATTTTCTCGATCTCGTATCCACAGACGATCACACGAAGTGTGCAACCGATTAGTTGTATTATCTCGACTCAGTCCATAGACAATCACTTTCGGAGAAAGGACTTATAGGTGGAAAAGTTTTAGATTGAGGTAAAATTGGGTACCCTCGCCTTTTCAATTGGTATCAGAGCAGCCAAACAAGAAAAGATCTAACAATCTGTGTTTGGTGCGATCCAAACTATAGAGATGAGTCAAAGTAGAGTTAAGCGAGAGCGAAAACTAAATAAAGACTCAGTTAACGTATCGCAAGAGGTTATTGAACCACCCTCAAAATCTGAAAAATCTCTTTTTGATGACGAGAATTTTTTGAGTTATATACTTGAGATTTCTAATGAAAGATCAAGTGTAAAAACATCTGACTAAAGGAATGTAGCAAAAAATTTCTTATTTGTTCTAATGAACTTCTTTTAGCACTTTAAATAGAATGAGATTTAACTTAAAAGTTTGAAAATCTCGATGAAGAGCATAACTTGCTGAAAGAAAAATTCGCACAAAAAATACAAATTCTTAATGACAAAGTATGTGTTAGTCTTTCTCAAACAGAATTGTTTAAGAAAGAACGTGATGCGGCTCTTGAAAAAGTTCATTTGTTGGAAGAGAAACTTGCTGAATCTGATGCAAAGATTAACTCTCAACAAAAGAATTTTGAAGGTGAATATCCTTCACGAGAAAAATGCCTTAAGCCTGATCTAGCTAGCGCTCTTGATAAAATCAATATGTTGAAGAAGAAAATTTGGACCTTAAAAAGTTCAATGCTAGCTCAAACAATTTAACCTCAATGTTAGAAGCAAGTAGAAATTATCGTGATACACGAGGATTGGGCTATAAGGGAATTGATTCTTCAAATATTAACAAAGAGGTAAAATTTGTCAAAGCTAAAAATTCTTCTAAACCAGAGGCTTCCACTGATGCAAAAAATGCTCGTATTTCTTGTAAATAAGTAAAGCCAGTCAAGCCTAAAAATTATGTTCAATCATTCTCTTCAAGTACGACAATCAAAGAGAGCACTTTTGCTAATGTCAAGGAAGCAACAAAGTTGAACAAAGATAAGAAGAATATAAGGAAGTAAAATCGTCGAGCTCCAATGCAAGAGGATCCACAAAAAGGTAACATCAAAACTTACACTTCGTATTGTTATAAATCCATGGGCCTAACTAACCTCGAAAACCGGCTTGCAAGGTTAGGATTTCCCGAGGCTTATTAAGCATGGGACCTAGGTTGCCTAGGCGATGTGGTACTATTTAACACGTATGTTACTAAGCATTGTAGTTATTGTGGTAATAAAGGGCATGTGGAATGGGGATGAAATATTCTTACGTTGAAAGACACACTTTATTTTGTATCAAACAAATTGTCTAAGATTGCTTCCCAAAGAAACTCGATATTATCATAAGTTTAGCAAAAAGAAATATTATTATAATGATAGTTCAAAATTTTCATATCACTCGACAAGGTCGTTTTATAAAAGACCATATTATAGAAAGAGAGATGACTTTTTAAATGCAAAAATAAGATCTGATGTTCCAAATTGGAGAAAGGGTGTTTCGCAAAATATTCAAAAGGACAATGATCCTAATGGTATGAAGGAGAAAGATGCTCCTGCGAAACCCAACTCTAAATGGGTCCCGAAGTCCTTCATAGACAAGAAGGGACCCAAAGTTAGTCACAGGAATGACTCTCAACTGTTAATTGTTGGTGACAATATTACAAGAGTCTTCTTGAAAGACTAAAGAAAGACATCATGTCTGAAATCTCTTGTACTAGTGAACGTTGTGATAATGACACTCTTTATCACAAGTCAAAAAGAAAAACAAGATATGGAACAAGAGAAAACAAACCAATCAAGAGATCAAGAATGATGATTCTGTCTTAGTCACTCGTGACGAACAAGACAAGGATCAACTCAACACAACCTAGTTGTGTTAGAATGTGCATGCTCACCTTGGTGCTCAATTTTTTTTTTTTTTTTTTTGAAAAGGTGAGGAAGCACATGAAACTGAGCACATGATATCTCGGTTATTATATGACTAATTAACATCTTTAGGGAGATTTGTTTCTTCTATACTCATACTTTCTCTATCTATATTTGATGTTTTGATAGAAACTGTAATTTTGAGTTTATGATGTTTATTTCTACTGATCATATATGTGTAGCTCTTGTTTTTACGGTTAAAACGATCCAAAAATCACTGAATTCGGACATTGTATGCAAAAGTTATGTCAAAAACAGTTTTGTGTTGTGATCCGTCACAACTAACTCTTGGGGGTACCTATCCTAGTGATAGGTGCAATGGGGGGAACCGATCCTAGTGAGAGGTCTCCATACGAAAGAGTGTAAAATTGTTTTGCCCATAACTTCTTCGTCCGAACTCGGAATGACTTCATTCTTTTTGCGTTGGTTTCGAAATTTAATTCCCTACAAGATAGAGGTAATTACAATACTTAATTCTTTGTTGAAAATTTATGGTGTATTTCATTTGTGTTTATGGGATGTTTGATATTCGATCTCATAATGTGTGAACCCTTGTGGTTTGGGTGACTTTTTGATTTAGCGGGATTGAGTTCTAGCCCTTGTTGGTAGGCTTTATCCAAGGATCATGAGGGGTTACTGTAGAAACAATATGTGAATAAGTCACAATATGTTGAGTCTTTGGTTTAGCATAAAAGCATATGTGTTTCGAGGTTTCAACTTTTGCATCGCAAAGTTAAAACCTGTTTTCAACCTTTCTCAGGTAAAGGTTATTCTTTGTTGTTATTATTTTGTCTTGCGGGAGGATGACAACATTTAATGGGGGAGAGTTCTAAGTGAACTTGCGCTTAATGACATATCTTAAGAGGAGAAGAGGAGGTGGAATTTGAGGTAACAATCTTGTTAGTTAATTGTTTTCTTGTTTAAGAAAAACATGATTTTATTTTATATCTTTATTGCTTTTGATTAAAAAAAATTCGATACAATTGATGTTTATTCCATTATTTGTGTATGGATGTTTGATTGTGACAATTGTTTCCGGATAAGAAAACTATTGTTATCTTTAGTTATTGTTTGGTATCAATCGTTTAGGCTTAGAAAATTTCGGTGCAATTGCGGTACTTTAATGTGTTTGTTGATTCAATTGCTTCCGGTTAAGATAAACAATTATGCAAGTTGATTTATTTGGTTTGTATGGATTTTTTATGGCTTAACAAAAGTGTTTTCGGAATCATTTGTTTAGTACAAGTGATTTCCGGACAAGAGAAACTAAGTTTTTCAGATCTTAGTTAGACTTATCGAATGTGGAGGATTCGGTTATTCAAGTCTAACCGAATGCCTTAACAAGAATTACTAGTTAACTAACCTAGTATTTGTCTTGTTAAAAGTGAAAGGCCTAAGTTATTTTTAAGAATAATTAGAGCCTGATGAGAAAAATAAAGTTAATTCTAATCTTTATTTTGGTCTTATCGAACAAGCGATTGTATTTGTACAATCGGTTTAGCAAAAGAACTAAGTTGATTAATCAATTTTTGGTTTGCTAAACTATTAAGAAAAATTTCTTTGTGCAATTATTTTCTAGATGACATATTAAAATCAACCTACTTGTAGTTTCTGTTTTAATATTGGTTATCTAAAGATGGTGTGTAAAAGTTGGCAAATGTTAGACCTAAGATCCATGTTAATAATCTTTCGGCAAATGTTAATAATCTTTATTTCATTGTCCTTTATTTTCTGGGAAAATGTTATACCTAAGATCCTTTAGGCTTGTCCTTTATTTTTTCATTTCTTTTTCATTTTTGTGACAAAAAGGGGGAGAAATATATGGAGTAAACAAGTGATATTGGCTTATTGTGAGTTGGTATCACTAAGGGAAATGACATATGTGCTAAAACGTTTATTATAACGAAGAGAGTGAAAGCATAGAATAAGGGGGAGTAACATAGCATATGATATGTAGTTATGAGTTATTACATTGAAATAACAGAGACGTGCGGATTAAAATCTACCTAGCTTACCTTTAGGGGGAGTATTAGCTTTGTTATTATGGTGTCAACAGCGGCATTTAAGGATTGAATTTAATGCAGGTTTTGTGATGTTGAACTTGGAATCAAGCATATGTGTATAATGAATTCTTGTAATTTTTTTATCCATATGATGTAAGAGTTTTTTCACTAAAATTGACAAAGGGGGAGATTGTTAGAGCATTGCTCGGTTGAACCCACCAAGCGTTGGTATGTCAAGTTTGGTTGTCATATTTTAGTGAATCAAAACTCATTTAAAGAGTCGTCTGATTATATATTAGAGTCAACTTCGTATAGGTTAGCTTGAAAGTATTAGGATATGAGACTTACAAGTATTACATGAGAACTTGAAGATTGCGAAGAAGTATGGAGCTACAACGATAACAATCATCCTTCCTCTTGAGGTTAGTAATATTTGACTTGAACTGTTTCATTCCCTAATGTATCTTTCAAGTGGTGGCATATTGAAAAACAAAAGCGCCAAGTGCATGCATGAAATTCTAGACAGACATGGTATTAAGGAATACAATACGAGGTTTATTGCTTAACCATTAAACTTTGTATATACGACATCG
This sequence comes from Papaver armeniacum, assembly GCA_023531295.1. Classification (NCBI taxonomy): domain Eukaryota; kingdom Viridiplantae; phylum Streptophyta; class Magnoliopsida; order Ranunculales; family Papaveraceae; genus Papaver; species Papaver armeniacum. The sequence continues at coordinate 357,691 of JAJJWW010010706.1, forward strand.
ACATAATCATATGAATGCTATTGTGATTATGTATGGGTATGAGTGAAGATTTCATCCTAGGAAACAATGTTTTTACATTCGTTTAAAGGAAGTAAGTTCGCAAACTCGTTTGTGGATCAAAAGGGAAATCGCTAGGCTTATTGGTATTGTCATTCATTACAAATCTTTTTTGAATTACCAATATGTGTGATGTGTATAACCTCTCATAAACTTGTTTATGTTCTTGGTAAAACTATTCACAAGACCTGACTTATGTTATTGCTATATATTTTATTAGTAAAACCGATCTTAAGTAATCACTCAAGATGGTATGATCGATGCCTTGTAAATAACAACTTTTATCTAGTGAAAGGGGAACCGATCCTAGTGATAGGTGCAGTATATTTGTAAGAGGGGAATCGATCCTTGTAAGAGGTGCAACAAGTTTTTAGTGTAAGGGGAACCTATCCTATGAACATGTGCAACAAGTTCTTAGAAGATGGGGGAACCGATCCTATGGACATGTGCACCAAATTACAGGTAGTTACCATAAATATGTGGGGAACCGATCCTAATGCCTAGTCAACCGAGTTTTGGTAACTAGTGTGACTAAGCACAATACTCACGTGGAGGTAGAACCGAAACTTGTTTTGGTAGAACCATGAAACCCATGTTTGGTGATTTGATATGATAATCAATCACATAGTTCTTGGAATTCGGATGCAAATCGTTTCCAAGATTGTAAGTATGAAAAACTACTTGCAAAGTAAGGATGTTGTCATAATTTGAACACGTGTTGTAACTCTTATCATTAATTGTTCAAAGATATTCCTTAATTGCTAAAGGAGAATCCCAGTATCGAAATAAATTGAGAATCTTTTAACTAAGGTTTTTTGGTTTTTATATGGTATTTAATTTCGAAATTAAATACATATCTTTAGAAAATGATAATTGGTAATGTGCATTTATTGATTATAGATTTTTTATTGGGATTTCGGCTAATATTTGGACAGAGTATTTCCAGGCTTTATGAAAACCGTTTTTGTGTTTATTGCATATCTTTGAGAATATTCGTTTTTGGAAATTCCTTGGTGTCCAAACTTCCTTGTCTATAAATACTGAAGTTTGCATTTCTAGCAAACTAAAACTCGGAGCCACCAAAACTACCTAAGTTGCGCTGTTACTGGTGGAGCCGCCTATCGGAGAGGAAAGTACATTAATTAGGAGAAATCTCTTACGGCCGCTCGGTTTAAAGACTTCTTTGGGATTTAGAAGCTCTATTAGTACCGTTGGTGGGAAACTAGGTAATTGCGGTTTATTATTAGTTTTCAATTGATTTGATTGACTAACGGTGGTTGAACTTTGATTTCACCTAGTTTGTTTATGCTTTAGAATCTTCTCTTGATATAAGATTCACTCAAACTAGATCGAAGTTTAAGCGTGGATCTTTAGAATGTTTGTAGATATAAAGACGTCTTGTGATAATCCAATGTTAACAGACTCCGTTCTGTGTGTGATTGATATCAAGAGATTCAAGTTGATTGTGTGCAGGTATTTATTGAAGATTAAAGAAGATTTAAAGACAAGAAGACTTTTGGGTTCATAATCTTTCGCGTACACAATACTTGATTCGGCTGGAAAGGGATCCAACTATAATCGGTTTATCTTTGTGATAATCGTGATTGATTAGTTGAGTAGATGGGCATCAATACACTTTTTTGTGATTAATAATATTGATTGCTTAAGTCTTACAATTGCTTTGGTGATTGGTGGTGGTTAGGTACAGCCAACAGGAGTATCTGTGGTGGTGGTTGTTTCAGTTCCTCTTCTTCTCTACAAAATGGAAAATAGTTTCACTGAAGTTGTGCATGTGGATGCTACAACTGGCAAGACAAGATGAAAACACCACAATAAATTAATATTTTATAAGACTATACAAACAGAACTTACCGTGGGGTTTCTACAGTTGATAAGCCTGCACTCCTCAAGAAAAGAACCTTCTAATGTCCAATTTCCCCACACATGAAAGCTGCGACTTACAAATACAAATTTCATTCTTCTATTTATCTGAAGTGCGATAATTGGAAGGTTCAGTTGGGGAAACCATTCAACAAATAATTCCCACTGAAACATGACAAGGAAACAGCAAAGCATCACAGTTTCAGGGCATCTAGAGAAACTATGAAAAAACCATGTACAATAGACAAGAAACTTGTACAAAAAATTAAGAATGATAAAAAAAGCAGTACAAAAATTTCTTGGGACCGAGCAAGAAACCATGATATTGTAGCAAATTAGTCAAAGAAGACCTTAGAGCTCACCCACCCTATGATCATAGTTCTTAGTCCCTGCAATCTAACTGTTGGAGGCAAAGGAGACCATCGTTCACCCAATTCAAGAGATATTCACACCCAAAAATAAGAAGTACTATATCATTTTCCTCACTTAAGCATTTTCACAAGCACATAGAGGCCACTTAAAGAAAGATGTACCAAAAGAAGTAGTTTCACTTCCCATCACAAATATACATGTCTTTATGTTTAACATCCACATGAATTTAGATAACTGCAACATGAAGTGGAATAATGATCCAAAGATTAAATATTCAATTCAAATGATCCCGTAGGAATAAATTGAAGCAAACATTGATCATTAGTTAATTTAAGAACTTCTAGAACAGAAAACCTTACCCTGGATTGACAATAATTTGGTACCCTGGCTTGACAGCAGGTGTAACTGAGCTTGACGAATCCGAGCTATCATTTATTAACCCCAAAAGAGTTATCATTATAGGAAAAATGATAATGTACTAAAAGAGTTTCAAACAATTTAACTGATATATTATGATAATTATCTGATTTGAAATGTTTTCAGAATCATTAAACAAACCGAGACTGTTACGCCAGCTAAGGACATGAATAAGAAAATTTTGAGTAAGCCTCCAAGCATAGAAACAACTCTAACAACTCGAAGCTGCAAATTTTAAAAGAAGATATCTCATCATAAATCCATGTACAAAGCTATAAATGGGAAATATCAAAGAAGCAAATGCATTTTTTATAGCGTAAGCCAACCTTTGCCGTGGAGAACTCTAGTCCCAACGCAAAAAAGAAGGAAAATTGCACCAAATTGAGCAACTGTCTCGACCAACAAGCACAAACTCTCAATAATAAAATGGATAGTAACATTTAACAATATCTGCTAAGTTGAACTTCACACCACAAAAATAGTGAATGCTTATGAAAGTCAAATTGTGCCAAAAAATAATAAACTAAGATTCTGGTAGTTGGCCCATAGCTATACACTGAGATAATAAAATACGGAACAAAGTATGTGCCTCTGTTTATTTAATCATCACAAAAAAAAATATCGATTTTCATACTGGGCATATTTCCAGAAACAGAGATTCACTTTCTTCTCAATATTTTACTATAATGTTAGACCTTCCTAACCAAATTCTGTAATTCAATATGAATACCATATTACTCAAAACCTTAAATAAGAAAAACCTCTTTAAAATCCAAAACGAAAATCAGATTGAAGTCAAACAACAATTAGTTCATTGAGACATTTTATCAAAAAGCAGTAGAGCAATACCGTTTCAAAACATTAGAAAAATGAAAGCAAGACTCCAAACTAAAACTCTTAACTTCAAAACATCAAATAACTTCAATAAACGCATTAAACTGAAATCTAAATACACCCGATGCTTCAAAACTAAATAATACAAAAAAAGAATACCAAATTCTATACATGCAGTAAGGCTCCAACTTCACAGAGTTAGGTCAAACAATAGATCAAAAGATAACCAACAAAATCATAATTAAACAACAACAGTAGTAGATAATGGTTTATACCCGATGATAATCAACAAAGCAATCAACTATCAGATGGATTCATTTTGGATTTCAGAAACAAAATTGATTTTCTAGGTTTATGATTTTTTTTTTTAGATTTTAGAGAATAGATCGAGATTTCTAGGTATTGATTGCTGAAATAACGATTTTGATTTTAGAAATAGAACGAGATCTCTGGGTTTGAATGTTCTGAGAGAAGGTTTTGATTTTGCGATAAAAACTGAAAGAGAGGTTCGACTTTCCTCGGAAGAAAAACTCTCTGAAAATAAGAGAGAGAGAGAGTAAAAAACAAGAACGAAAATATTTGAGAAAATAAAAGAGATATGTCTAAATTAAAAAATAAAAATTCTGAATTAAAAAAACAAGTCTACTAAAATCCCATAAAAATGCCTAATATTACATAAATGCCATTGATGTATAACGTTTTTACACGTTTCAGAAACTTTGCTCCATTAATTTTATTTAATAAACCAATATTACCTATTTTGTGCAACGTATTTTTAGGTGAGCAACGGATATTGACGTTGCACCCTTGTGCAACGTCAATATCCGTTGCGCACCCCCGAAATTGATATGTTGCAAAATGCAGGATATGGTGTAGTGCCAGACAAAGGAGTTTATTGGTTAAACGGAAGAGCCTTTGTCAAACTCATATCACTTTGTTTGAAAAGAGTTGTTACCGAACAAATTTGTTGTTCCTTTACTGTTTGGAATACGAACCAAAGGAATTATTCCAAGTGCGTGACTTATTACAAGTTGGAGGGGCAGGGATACTGAGGACCATATTTGGAGACAACTTGGGCTAGTTGCTTTCACTTTTGAAGACATCTTTGAGCTAGTTGCCTTCACTTTTGAAGACAACTTGGGCTAGTTTCCTCAAATTTGGAGACAACTTGATCTAGTTGGGTCCATTTTTGTTTTGCAACTTGTTCCTGTGCATAATATTTATTGGAGACAACTTGAACTAGTTGCCTTTACTTTTGGAGACAACTTCAGCAAGTTGACTCCATATGTGGAAGGCAACTTTGTGCTAGTTGCCTTTACTATGGTTTTTATGCTAGTCGGTGGCGACGGTGGTCGGCGGCGACAGTGGTGGTTATTGGTGGTGGTTGGCGGGTGCTGATGGTGATGGTGGGCGGTGGCGGGTGCTGATGGTGGGCGGCGGCGGTGGTGGACAGTGGTGGTTGTGGGCGGAGGCGGTAGTGGATAGTGGTGGTGGGCGGCGGTGGTGGTTGTGGGAGGCGGCGGTGGTGGACGGTGGTGGTTGTTGGCTGTGGTGGACAGTGGTGATGGTGGGCAGTAAATACTGGTTAGTGGTAGGGGTTTGTATATATTAGTGGTAGTGTCTGTATATACGCTTTTTAAAAGAGGGTATTTTAGTAATGTATAAAACTTGGGGGTATTTTTAAAGTGTGAAAGGGTATATTTGAAAGGGCTATATAAGAACGCGCAATTGGGGGATATAAAAATTAATTGGGGAATATGAATTACTTCCCCCAACCCATGGTGTGTGCTAAGGGGTGACTTTTGGGGGCGAAAATACTAAAACACCCTTCCCTCAAAAAATAAAAATCAAAAAACAAAATCATATTCCCCATTTCCATCTCTACTTCTTATTAATCTTTTTAGGGTTAAAACTTTGAAACCCAAATGTTCCCCAATCTCTTTCAAATTTAAATTTTCCTATTTCCTTTCAAATTCTCTTCTCCTCTCTCATAGGAAGTGATGAAGAACATGTCTGGAAATGATAAAGAACATGCCGTAAATGATGAAGATCACGCCTAAGTGATGAAGACCATGCGGAAGTGATGAAGAACATGTCGGAAATGATGAAGGTCACGGAAGTGATGAAGACCATGCATAGGAATTGATGTAATTCAATGCTCGGAACTAAATTCAAGATGCTCGATATAAATCTATCAATGGGTGAGTCAAGTGAAAAAAAAAATCAATTATCCGAATACTTTTCATCATGTGTAAGCATAGAAATTTAGGATGAAGACCACACCGGAGTGAGTTAAGGCATGATTATTTAGGATGAAGACCACGCTAAGTGATGAAGAACATGTCGGAAATGATGAAGACCATCTTAAGCGATGAAATTCAATCTCAGGAACTAAATGCCTAGGCATGCTCGATATAAATCTATCAATGTAGGTAGTTAAGTGAAAAAAAAATAAATTTTGGATACTTTTCATCATGTTCCGGCATAGAAATTTAAGCAAAAACCATGCCGGAAGTAGTTCCGGCATGCTCGAAAATCAGATAACTGTGCCGGAAGTAGACTGATTAAAACCTGAAAAAATAGGTTTTGAAGATCAAAACCTGAAAAATTTTGTAACGAGAGAAAGTCTCGTTGGGGCTACGCCCCCCCGAACCCCCGCGGATAGTGGCAAACAATTTATGAAAATTTCCAGCAAATACCGGCATGGTTTTGATTTGAATACCATCCTAAGCACCAAGCTTTTTCAGCAGCAACAATGGTGGATTCAAAGAAAAAAAAAATCAAATTTTCAACCTCTTAGAAGCAATTCTCTCATCACAAATCTTCCATTTTCAAAAAAAAATTTCCACTCAAAAACCATTTTCGCTCCTTCTACTCTCAACTAACCCACACAAATTCAAATAAAAATAAATACACACTAATTTATCCCCCAAATACTTAACATTTTACTAATTATAATTAATCAATAATCCTAATTAGTGGGGGCTAGATTAGGAATTAAAAAAATAATTACATAGGGGGTCACCCAGAATTGTTATTGGGACACCGTTTTTGTCCTGTAGCTATATCCCCAATTAATTCCCATATCCCCAATTGCGCGTTCCTATATAATAGGGGTATTTAAATAAAATTCCCTATATAAATATAGAAGTGTCATGGACAACACTCCAAGCAAAAACTTAAAAATTGTAAAACTATCCATATATTTTCTAGAAACTATATAAATGCTCTTAATCTAACGAGTATGGATGTCCAAAGGATTTTCAAGATTGTATCCGGGTCCAATCCGTAATACGTTGGATTTCAAAAATTTCATCCGCGTCCAACCCATTAGCGAATGGTCCGGACATCCATCCGCACAAATACGGTTGGTCCCGGTTAAATCCGCGGATTACGGATAAAATCTCACCCCTAAAATTTAGTCTGGTAAACGGAAATGGGCTTGGTTGTAATTTGAATTGGGCTGCCAATGTATCCTGGAATTTAGGGCTTGTTTCTAAAATCTAACCTAATAAATAGGAAGCGGTGAGAGAAAATATTTTATTTTTCCTCCGCCTCGTCTCTCTAATCTTCACCTTCACCGCAATGGATCCCCCTGTACCCAAATCGTCACTTGATATTTCACGAGAAGAAAGTGAGGCGAAGCAATCTGTTTATGATGAAGACCAATCTGCTGTAATTTCTAGGATCGAAGAAGAGATTGAACGGGATTTGGTGTTGACCTGTAATCAGGAGAAATCACATCAATTCGTCAAAAAACTGTATGAATTTGCATCCAAGGAAAATGAATTCTGTGAGATCGCTAGTGCGGGCGGAATTGCTTTCAAATCCAAAGATCAGCTGAAGAAGTTTAAAGAATCGTTCAGGAATGATGAGAAAACATCCCTCGCCCTTGGTACCACTTTTAAGGGTTTCATAGAAAATTTAAATATTTATGTAAGTATATGACTGCTTAAATCTTTCTTTTAGAGTCTTCTTTTTCTATTACGTTCTTACTACTGTAGTTTCTGGAACCAATTTTAGTTCATAGAATTTGGGGCAACAATTCAATTTGGTTAATAGTATTTGAATTTGGGTGAAAAATACTTTTTGGAACAATACCTTTTAATGGGATATTGGCCCTAGAAAGAAATTCAAATTACTTCCAAATACACCATCAATCTTCCAAATTAATTGTTTAATATACTAATTTTCACACCCTAGTTTTTATTTCTTTCTTGATAATTGAAAAAATTTGGTGGGAAATATATGAATATCTTGGTACACTTTCGCTAAAAAAAACTCAATTCCGGCAAGTAAACTAGGACGGAGTGATGATGTAGAAGTTGAACATGAAAGTCTAGTCATAGAGCCACCTTCACATATAAATAAATTAGATAATTCTTTGAGAATTAGTTTTTGGTTGTCCATCTTCACAAATATGCCCCTATTAATAATAGTAATACTGTACTAAAACTATCTTAATATCTCTTTTCCTTCATGTGATTTGTTCTTATTTTCCAGAATTTTTCCAAGGCTAAGGGTTTACCTTATTATAGTAACCCCCACTTTACTAAGGTTAAACCCAAATTAAAGATGATAGCTGTCTTGAAGATTGATAGAACGTTACTCAGTAAATCAAATAGATATCCAACGCTAACTCATCAGGAAGCATTTGATGAACAACCTTCCGCATCTGATGAACAACCTTCCGCATCTGATGAACAACCTTCCCGTCAACAGAAGATACGTAAACTCGAGCACGATTGCCATGTGCTTGCTGAACAATTGGATAATCTACAGATAAAGCTAGATAATGCAACTATGGAACTTGAGGAGTTGTTAGAGTTGGAGAATAATCTTCCTCCATCAGAAATGACGGATTCTTGCTCCACCGCTGCAACCGTGGAACGACCTAATCAATGAATGGCCAAGGTTCGTGTTCTGCAATACTTTATTCTAAAACATACAATTTTATTATTGACAATGTTACTTGTAGATTATAGATAATAACCATTACTAGCTACCAATCTTTCTAAGTTTGCTAGTATCTGTGAACATTATATATAGACGAGAACATCTTGCCCAATTGCATGAGGTAGGAATTAAATCATTTTGAGTTTGATTTTGATTTTAAATGACAGGATGTCTCCCTATACATAGAGTAAAACACTATGACTGAGATTATGTTTTGGTTGCTCCAATGTTGATGTTTATACAATGAAATTATGTTCATGGAGTAGTCAGTTACTCAGCTGGTTCTCGTGGTGTGTTTTGCAACGGAACTCTTCATTGGTTTGGAAGTAAGATCACCCAAAAAACCTCGTCCAAAATTATAGTCTGTTTTGATATTAGCAATGAGACAATGGTGGATATGTTGTATTCCACCTAAAGATTTATGGGGACATGTTTATAAGAATGTGGGAGTGTGGGGAGACTGCATTTTTGTAGGTTTAGCTTATGATCTTGTTACGTTTGTAGTTTTCTAAGTGTGATTTTATTTTGGGTATACTGTATATATTGTGGAACCTTCTGGTGAAAAGTTTTGCTTGTTCTGCATATCCTAGGCGCACCCTGTCATTAGAGGCATATTCGTGTGGGGAGACTGCATTTTTGTAGCTTTAGTTTATGATAGATTATGATTTTGTTACGTTTGAAGTTTTCTAAGTGTGATTTGATTTTGGGTACACTATATATTGTGGAACCTTCTGGTGGAAAGTTTTGCTTGTTCTACATATCCTAATTGTAAAAAATCACCCTTAAAATAGGATTGAAAGGCGCACCCTGTCGCTAGAGGCATATTCGTGTGGGGAGACTGCAATTTTGTGGCTTTAGCTTATGATCTTTTTACTTCTGAAGTTTTCCAAGTGTGATTTTATTTTGGGTACGCTGTATATATTGTGGAACCTTTTGGTGAAAAGTTTTGCTTGTTCTACATATCCTAATTGTAAAAAATCACCCTTTAAAATAGGATTGATAGGTGCAGCCTGTCACTAGAGGCATATTCGTCCTCCTGCTATTATTGGTATCTCCAGTGGGTGGGTAGCTCAGACTTGTGTGGTCCAACCATTTTGTCCATTTTCACTTGTTTTAGTGTTTACAACAATGCTCCAAGTTCAGATGCAAGGCCCGCCTTCTAAGGGTGATCAAAAAATCATGTCCAGGTACATATAGAATTTTCCTTCTCAAGGATCAGGAAGGTAAAGAAAATAGAGCTGATTTATATATGCTGACCACCTAATGGTGAAGCTTATATGGGACTATCTGTTAGAAAAACATGTTTGGTTCCAGATAGTATGACTTAGAAGAACATGCCAAGGTAACACATTACCGGATTAGCTGATTATTTGTTGCATTGGTACCTAAGAAAACGTCCAGCATTTTCGACTCACAATTCGGTGGATTTTTTATTGAATGTGACATTCCGATTTTCGAGGTTCATGCTGAACATCAAAATTTTCGAGCTATAAAGTAGTTACCTTTTGAGTTTACTTTGTTCCACCAGAGTCTCTGGATTTGATTCAGAAGTTGTATAGTGGATCATTGCACATTATGTAATAGTGCCATTGAATTCAGAAATTTGAGTTGACCTCTCTGTTTGGTTTATAGTTTACCTTGCCATTCTTCCAGCTTATGTTTTTCTGTGTGATTTGGTTCTGAGAACTTTGACTGTATATGTTGTGGAACATTTTGGTGAAAAGGTTTGCTTGTTCTTGAATCTTGATATGCATCTTTTACCATCCTTACTGGTGGATATGAATATAAAATTACAAAATCTAACAGAGTCGGTAAGCTTAATGTTGCGATTTGTTAGAATATCTGTGCACACAGTTTTGTCTTTGGCATGATGCAATTGACGAGGTCAGTTGCATTTAGATGGAAATGGTACTTTTATGAAATTTTTTATTGTCATTAGGTGTGTTTCCTCTTTCTTATTTCCATGTTCTTTTCTTGTTTGATGTAATACCGCCAACTGAAGCTGCAGAATCACAAAGATGCTTCCTTATGATTGTTGTTCGAATATAATGTGATTGCTTTACTTTTTCTTTCCCGTATTTGGTCGTTCGATAGAAAATACTCTACGAAGTCAGACAACTTTAAACAATCGTCTCAAATTCTCCTCTTTATTTCCGCTGTATTGTGTGTGCAAATTTACCTTGGTTTATTTAGCCTGATATAATGATCAATTTTAAAGCTGTGCAAGGTGCTACTAAACATTATACATAATTCCTTGGTGGTCTATGAGGTCATCGAATTCTGAATAGGAAAAACAAATTTCTTCAATCCAACCAAAACCCATACTAAAACAGCAGCAAAAAAATGGAACTAATTCCAATCCAAAATGGTTTGTCAGAGTAACTGCGACGACAATTGGACTCATCTATCCAAATAAGCTGTCTTGCTTAAACAAAGATAAACAGTATTGAGATGATAACTATTAAACAAAAAAGACCATTAAGTGCAGTCCGGGTACCTTATCTCCCATTTCTGCCAGGAAAAAGAGAACAAACTGAACCAGAATTCTGTATACGTGATTTTGCAGAAAGGTTCGTTAGCAATTCTCAGCCTCATTGAACTGCTTGCTGCATCACCCTTCTCAGGAAAATAAAACTAGCTTTCAAGATATACATTTCATTGCAGTTACAACAATGATTTCACTTTGATACTCATCATTATATAATCTACGAAGGTCTGATTCTAGCTAGGTTCTCCTAATAAAGCATGCCCGTAACTCTTAAAACCTGACTACTAATTACTAAAAGTAATATAGTAAACTGATGACAGTTACCAAGATAAGTTCCTAGTGTACTAAGTAAACCAAGGATAAAACGAACTTGAGCCTCTGTAGAGATGCAGATATGCCGCACATGGATGGTCTTCTCTCTCCAAATCTAATTCATCCATAACTTTATCATCAACTCCTTCCACTCCTTCTGGTATGAAGGTTTCCAGAGAAAGGAAGTTCTCCTCATGACAGTGCAGCTGATAATCCATAGTGGAGCAATAAATATCATCATCACTAGGAATAAAGGTGTGCCGCGGTTCTTTCATCTTAGCTCCAAAGATACTATCCACTTCCCTGGTAGTGGACTGTACAAGCTGAAGTTTTCCAGAACGCAAGTTGTAAACTTGAAGATGTTTCCCATTGAACCAGTAAAATAACATCTGATTTGAGAAACTGAGGATGCGAGTAGGAGGTGTAGTACTGCTACCGAAGCAAAAACAGCAGGGATCTGGTGCCAGGGTGCCCAGTTCTCTTAAAAATCTGGGAGTAGAATTTACACAAACATCAAAAGTCTCCTCCTTAACCCAGGCTTGCTTGACCTTATCCTTCAATATGTACAAATGTACTTTACAACAGCAGCAGCAACTGCCACTACCCTGATGATCATCATGGCAGCGATGAGGATAATCACTTCCATTCCCCGATATTTTTTCTATACGTGCAGTATAAGGAAATCCCTTGAACTCCAGAAGATGAGGGTAATCAACTAGTGTGTGCTTCTGCTGCTCGTCAGTTGTCGTTTTAGCTGGTAGTTGAATGAACTGAAACTTCTCATCGTGTAGATTGAACGACAATAGCATCTCCATGTCATTATTAACAGCATTAGTTTCATCATGTTGGATATGATTCGATCCTTGTCCCCCCAAAGTTGCTATTATTTTCCAGACCAAACATCCACTGCTGCTACTACCGCTCCTACTAGTAATACAGAAGATGGCTGATTTGTCACTACCCGTCAGCACTCTTATCTTTGTAATAGGACGACCGCTAGGAGCTGACATGGGAGTGGTTGTAGCAGTGACATTTCTCCATGATCTAGTTCCCAGTGTAAATACCACAAAGTTAAGCTCCTTTTGAGCGGTACGAAAAATACTTACCAACTTGTACTCGTTTGCTGAGGGTTCGAACCCAAATCCGTGACAGATTATGTTGGCATCGGGGGTGTATATCCCAGCGCTGACTGGATAAAAGATATAGATATATTCTTCCCTGTTTGGGTCCAAAATCATGTAACCAGTTGAGTAATTACCCACTTGTGCCGTACAAGGGAGACCATTACAGTAACCAACCAGTTCTGATATATCAGTATGAGAAACAGAATTTCGAAACTTGTCAAACCTTAGAATATTATTGTCTAAAGCGTAGACTGCAGTAGAAAAAGTGACAGGCATAATCAGGGCCGTCTCTGACATTCAGAAGACCTTGTGCGAAAGAACTCGGATGCCTTTCAATGCAAATTTTTTTTAGCACATATAACGTTCTTAACGAAATTTATTGATTGTTGTATAAAACATTTGAAACATAATGGTTTTTAGTTTTTATTAGAAACGAAAACAAACAGTAACTCATTTGCCAACTGCTTAAGGAAAAAAATTTAAGGACTAAGCTATGTCCAGAAACAAATGGAAACAGAGTCACCAGCTAATTTGTCTTTACTCTAGAACCTCTGATATTGATTTTCTCGTTCTTGGTGGTTCCGTACACACCTGCATTAGAGCAAGAAAAATGCTAAGATTAAGATGCTAAAGTTTATTGTAACTGTGTGCGAATTGGTAATAACTACAGTCTACAGGAGGAGTATCCATTTCATGCTGATGATGTTGAGAAATTTAAAGAAAAAATACGGTGGTGGATCTCCTAATAGTAATAGATAACAACGGCACTGTACAGTAGGAGTATAGAGTATAACATTGTAACAAAGTAAAAGTAAAATCATAATTAAAGAACATGTAGTATAAGGTACTGACCTCTTATTAATTTTGTATTCATCATCATCTGAACTTTGATCTTCTTGCATTTCTGTTAGCAAAGTCTTCTATCAGTTTTTGAAGATTAATCATATCTAAAAATCCACTCTCTATGGATATCAGAGCTAATCCGTTTAGCCCTTCCTGTGACATGGTTGATCTCAAATACGACTTCAATAATTTAAGTTTCGAAAAGCTTCTCTCTGCCGATGCCACTGTGACAGGAATGGTCAATAATATCCTATAAGCAATACAAGTAACCGGAAAACAATCTTGTCTCTTCAAGAAATTCAAGATATCAATAGCATACTTAGTGTCTTTAGGCAATATCTCTCTAATGATTTTCAGTTCAGCAAATAAATCTCTTCCATCGAGATCAGATGACAATCCATGTTTGAGAACAGCTTCAAGACGAGTACAACATGCTTCCAAACTGTCATCATCCATCGAATTCAAGTTTTTTGAAGTAAACAAAAATCCAAAATTGTTCTCGTATGCTTTGTATTTCTCAAACCTAGTTTCCAGTGAGAAGATAGCTCGATCAACGATATGGACAAAATATTCAACTCTAAAGTTTTCTTTGGATGATCGCACTAGTTCATCTTCTTCATCATCACTATCATCAAAGTGCCTCCTTCTACGAACTTGTCGTCGCGGGACATAGAACTCGGGATCAATGCCCATTGCAGTAGCAATTTCCTTAGCTACTATCATGGAATTTGCAAACCCTGTATTTCTATACTTCCTGAAATATTTAATTAGCCCTTGGATTTGTTCAATAGCTACATCGATCTGCATATTTTTGGATTGCAACATTTTGCTTACTACGTTAATAATATGCAATACGTCATACCAAATAATCATGCTTAATAAAAACTCAAAGTTCCCCATTCCACAACTGAACCTGTGGCAAAAGTTTTTGCTTGAATCCTCGCTGTATCATCATTTTCAGTTTCTGCTACTTTCAGTAAAGCATTTCGAATATCCAAAGTTTGGTATCTAAATGCTTTAACCGCTTCGATATGACTTTCCCAACGAGTATCACTAAAGGATTTTACGGTTAAACCCGGTACATACTCTTTGAATATCTTCCATCGCAGTACAGATTTGGAAAACATCTTATATATCATATTTAATACCGCAAAAAAGTCTTTTCCTCGAGGGCTGCACTTTACCATGTCTGCAAGTGCCAAGTTTAAACTATGGCAACCACAAGGAGTGTAGAATGCTCTTGGATTTATATTAAGTAATCTTTTTTGTACACCTTGATGGCATCCTTTCATGTTTGCCCCGTTATCATACCCTTGACCGCGAACATCATCAATATTGAGATTCAAAGTTTTTAAAACTTTTTCCAATTCTTCAAAAAGTCCTTTTCCTGTACTACCATTTACTTGTAAAAATTCTATGAAGTACTCCTCCACCCTTACTGGACTAGTAGAAACATCCACACACCGCAAAATCAATGACATTTGTTCTTGGTGGCTTGTATCCGGAGTGCAATCAAGCAGTACTGAAAAATACTTAGCTGCTTTAACTTTTTGAATGATTGTGTCTTTGATTTCCTTTGATAACATACCAATTAGTTCATTTTGAACGCTGTGACCAAGATAATGATAGTGGATTTCATTACTATCTATACGACGAACATGTTCCATCATCACTTTATCCCATTCTGCAATCATCTCAATTAAACCCAAGAAATTGCCATTGTTACTTTGGTAAATCCTCTCATTCGTTCCACGAAATGCAAGAGTGTGCTTAGCAAGATATTTCACAACAAAAATTATTCGTTGTAGCACATTTTTCCAATGTTCCTTCTCAATATTAATTCTTTCTTGAACATGTTTATAAATTGTGTTCTTTGAGCCCAATCTTGTACGTAACTCATTCCAAGCTTTCATATTAGTGTCATGTTGTTTAGTAATTTCATGTTCAAGAAGTGCAGTATGAGCATGCCCCCAATCATCATACCCATCAGTTACCAAAGGACTTTTATGACGACCTTTCTTGAATAGCTTGCAACAGAAACAAAAAATTTTGTTCACATCCTCGGAATAAACTAACCACTTCCTGTCTTCTACTTCACCATTTGTTAAATATCGATCGTAAAGTGTTGAACTGAAACGTCTTGAATGCCTGTCTTTGGGACCTTTATCCAACAAGTAGTTTCTGTATGGACCTTTCTCTGCAAGAATATCCTTCAAATGTGTGTCAAGGCTATCCCAAATTCTTGGGTCATAAATGTTCAAGGTGGAAGGAACCGCTTGACTTGCTAGTTCTTCTTGTCCATTGCTCAAATCAACGTCACTTAAACTTTCCTTGTGTCCTGGCCCTGCATCATCACGAACATCTCCGTTTTCAGCCATAGTAGGCTCACCAATTACATTATGAACCCCTTCGTCCGCGGCTGATGAGCTTTCAACAAAATTCCGTGGCTTTTTAACAACAAACTTATCCATGGCTCCTGATTGAGACTTTACAAATGCATCGCTTTTTTCTTTCCGTTTAAGTCTTTCATATCCACTTTCAGCTGGTATCACCCTCTTAGGAGGCATATCTTAAGTAATTGATGACAATAGAAGTATATAACTAGGCAATATTTGTACCTTAGAATCAAGTTGTAAATTGATACTTCAATAGCTTCTTGAAAAAATCAAAGAAAATCCATAGTCCAACAACGTCACCTATAAAAAGATGTTGCAACTTGTAATCAGTTCACTGTTTGCAAATCACGACTAACAAGTAACAAAGATTTATTCAATAATAATAATATCAAACGAAAACTATCAGTATGGTGTATTATCAAAACATTAATTATCAATTGTGAATGTGAATCTTTGATTGTGATTCTATGAAATAGGCAAACATACTAGGTTAGGTACTGGTAGAGACAAAAATTGAACACAAGTATATGCACTGAATGGAATTTTGTAAACACAAATTCTAACTATCATGAATAATGATTACAGTAATGCAAAATTAAACAATCCATAATAATAATACCGTATGGGATTTACTATTTTTTTTCCTTTCTCACTATCGCCTGCTGGCTTCTTCAAATTCAATTGCAGTCGAGTTTGGAATCGAAATCCTTTAGGGTTGAGAGAAGATGAATAGATAACTTTGTAGTTTCCAAAAATATTAGCCCACGGTGCTCGGTAGCTTAAAAAAAAATTCCGCCTTGTGCAGCTGCACAAGTTGACGGGCTTCAGAGCCGGCCCTGGGCATAATGAGCATCACCCGTCTTACTAGGAACCGCACACCTGACATTTACAAGACTAAAGATAACCTGGGGCAGTTTCTGTGACTGAAGGAAATGAGAATAAGTTAAGCGTTTATGATCATTGTGAATCGAGTTATACCAGAGTTTGGATACCAGAACAGACTTTAGGAGTGACGGGACTGGAAGCTTGGTTAATATTTCTTCCGCAATTAGGTCATGAGGAAGGTACTCCTTTCTTCCATATGCTCCTTTCTTGTTCTTCGTCATTGTTGACGTATTTGTTGGATCGCCACAATCTTTTCTTTTCTTCGTCTCCGTTTCTGCTGACATGTTTGTTGCATCACTTAAAACTTTCCTTGTATATGGTCTTTTCTTCTTGATCTCCATCACAGTTGGAGTATTAGTACCAGCACAATCTTTTCTTCTACATGCTCTCTTCTTCGTCTCCATGGCTGCTGACGTGTTTGTTGTATCAGCACAATCTTTTCTTTTATATGATGGTCTTTTCTTCTTCTCCGTCGCTGTTGACCTGTTTGTTGTATCAGCACAATGTTTTCTTTTATAGGCTCTTTTCTGCTTCGTCTCCATCACAGTCATATAGTGGTATTGGTGGTTATATCCTCGCCAGTGCCAATTTGCAGGGGTTGTATGCTCATCGTCGCCATAACTTAAAATAAATAACTATTGATGGATCTAGCTGTTGGCAATTGCTTCCTACAGTATAAAAAGAATGTAAGGATTATTCTTATACAATGATATATATAACCCGAGACTACCTAGAGTCCGATTTTTTGCACATTCCTTAACGAGTGTGCACGTAGCATCTCAATCTCCTCCATTGTTTTTAATTTAGGGAGTTATGTAAAAGGGGTGGAGATTCTAAATATAGAGGATAATAGGACCAACAGTTAACTAATCAATCAATCAAAAGAGCATGGGATCTGGAAACCAGCTCAAGTAGGGAAATTTTCCAAAATTCATCGCGAGACCCCCCATTTAAAAAAAAAAAATCGGTAATATCTTTTAAGATGCCATTTAAAATCTGAAACGAAAAATAACAGCAGCTCAACATGGAAATATAATATCTCAAAAACAAAAATTTCAGCAGCTCAGCTCAACATGGAATAAGAAAAAATGAAATTGAAATTGGTTAAGTTTTGTATAATATGTCAAAAACAAAAATTATAACGGCTCTTTGGCTTTGGCTGAGTGATCAAACAACCCAACCAAGGATTCGTGGTTGAAAGAAACTAGACACTGCCAGTTAAGTTTTGCTCCATGTCATAGAGAGATGTTTTACAAATAGTTGAACACAAAAAGAGCAACACCGTCATGCTGTGTAACAAAATTATTTGTAAATTATTCACTTGCCTCTCAGCTCACTGGTATACACCCTTTAACACTAGTTGATATTGTTACCAGGTGGGGCCGACCGAAAAATTAAATTTGTATTCACAATTTTATTTTATTTTAAAGTTCAAATTGATGAAAAATTAAGGAGGTTCTTTACAAAATTTGTATTCACAATAGTTCCGCAATAATGGCACGGAATCAGACTTGTAAATGTGTAAAGCAAAAGATGTTCAAACAAACATATCATATTAATTTTTGTAAACAAGGTGGTCAAAGGGTCAAGAGATAGGCAGTCAAGCCAGAGTCTTTCAGCCTCATTCGTGAAAACCAGCGGACATAGGCCCGGTAATACGAACGACCGTAGGGTAGGTGCGTGTGGCAAGCGCCTTCGGAAGTCGAGTTGGCCGTTGGTTGCAGACGGAAAGAAGTGATCGATCTTGATCGGCCCGGGAGAAAAATACTTTAGTTCTCGGAGATCTACCTAACGAGGCACAGACGACCCAGACGAAAAGGGACCGGCCCAGTGCAACTCAAGAGCGGCCCGTAACTAATCAGTTCAAAACGTCTAAGGGGAATAATGAAGATGAGGTTCGAGATTGACACGATAAGAGAGAATTTTCGCACGATTACTATGCTCGTTCGGAGCAAGGAATAAATGGACGAGACCCCAATGGCCCCCGAAGGAAAAAAAAGAGATCTACATCTCATATTCCAGAGGATCAAGATTATGAGTAGGAAAACGGTTCCTTAGATGGAGATATGAGTGCACGAATGAGAACATCGCCTTTGCAAGATGATCGAGAAAGTAATGTCGAAAAAGCGATCCGCAGAAGAAAAGATGCACGGTTGCATCGATCCGCAGAGCCCCTTTCAAGGTCAATATCGGAGAATTGACCTTGATGAATTTTCAAGTTAAAACTGCGAGTTCACGAGAAAATAGGTGATCGAGATCAACATGTTTTACACTATGAAACCGCCATGACTCGTAGCGACACGGTTGATTTAATTGATGTGCAAAATGTTTCATCCTTTGGGCCGAGGAGTAATAAAATGGCTCAATAAACTCCCCGCACGGTCGATCGGTACTCACCATGAATTGGTTGGATAAGTGCTCCCACTACAATTACAACGAACGTGATCGGAAGGGATGCCACGATTTGTTCCTTCGAAGTCGGAAGGAGGAAAGCATCGAATGGTTTACTCGGCAGCTTCAAGCAAGAGTTAGCATATGTAGATGGTGCCAACGATCAAACCGTCATCGAAAGCCATAAGCGGGCGTGCCCGATGATCAAGGAGGTGTGTCGGTTCCTTGGTCAAGAGACCACCAAAGACTCTAGAAGGAGGTGTATGATCGATTGGAAGAATATGCTCGAGTGGAGGATGATTCCAAAGATCGAGAGACGATATGTTGGAGATCGTCCAATCATCAAATGATGGGAGGAAGACAAGTCGAAAGAACCGTTCGAGCAGCCGGCACAATGATTGAGGTGAAGTCGGAGGAAGAACCAAGGTGAAAGAATGAACGGATTCCGGAAAATATCATGATATGAAGTTGACACCGTTGAATATACGACTTGTAGAGTTATATGAGAAAATCGAAAAGATTTTATCCCCCTCGTCCTTTGTCAAAGATAGACACGTGATAAACGTGATAGGAGCAAATCTTGCAAGTTCCATAAAGACCATGGTCACGAAAGCATCGGTGAATTATCGCGCTTACGTATCGAGGTCCAATGAATGATAAACAACTGAAAACTACAAGAGTACGTGAAAAAGGATTTTGAGAAAGGTCCTGGATAGTTTGGCACAACACATGTGATTAATGTCGATCACGCCAAGATCCATTCATAACAGAAGGCATCGGAGGAAGGATGGAGACCGGAAAGCTTCGACAGTTAAAGAATGGTACTTGACAAATCACATCGATTTTGTCGGGGAAATGGCGAAGAATCGGGGAGCTTGGTGCACAAAGATCGAGTTTTACGCAGCCCAGATACACGATAGGTGTATATGCTCCACACAATGATGTTATTTTTTATAACTTCTTGGATTGGCATGTTTACGTGTACCGGATTCTAGTGGATACGAAGCTCGATTGACGTCTTTGTTTTTAGGACTTATTCCTCTATGAATTTCCCACATGACTTGATGAGGAGGATGAAAATCCAATTATCGGTTCAACGGCGAAGTTACAAAGGCGATTGGAAAACTAAAGATACCTATAATAGTGGTGACAAGTACTTTCGAGCACTTTGTTGTTGGATTTCCGAAGGCACCCTACAATACGATCGTTAGACGGCCCGGCTGCATGAGATCGGTGCGATCATATCCTCATATCATCAATGCCCGGTTTATTATCCTGGAAGGAGTCGTGAAAGTTAGAACGACCGGATGGCCGCCCACCAGTGTCACAAGAGTGCAATGATTGAGTACAAGAAGTCAGAAGTTAGCGGGAACTAGATCATACGAGTCGAGCAGAAATAACAATTACAGAATCCTCTCCCTCCAGAATCATATATGGGAGAGGACGAAGGCTCAACCCCCGACGATTGCGAACCGATCGAGGTCCATATTGGAGATAGGGAGCACAAAACAACGTTCGTATGGGCAGATCTTCCGCACATGAAAGTTATGTTTATTACATTGCTAAGGGCAAGCAAGTGTTTTCGCATGGAGTTTGTTGAGATACACAGGATAGATCCGAATGCCTTTGCACAGGCTAAATATCGATGAGAAGTTCCATCCAGTTAAATGAGAAAATCGGGAATATGGCGCAAAGCAAAAAAGATGGAGTTCTGCTGAGAAGTCAAAAAGCCGTTGGAAACATGCTTTATTAAAGCCGATCTGATATCCTCATTCGGTTGTCAAATGTCGTACTGTTCCGAAGAATGGTAAAATTCATTATGCCATGTCGACTTTACAAATTTGAATAAAGCATGTCCGAGTGATCCGTACCCGCTGCCACGGATAAAGAGATTTGTTGGACGCAACCTCAGGGTATGGGAGACTGCCATTCATGGACGGTTTTTCAGTGTATAACCAAATACTTTTGTTCTGGGAAGATCAAAAGCATACTGCATTAGTGACTGACATAGGAGTTTATTCTTTATAATGTAATGCCATTCTAGTAAAGAAGCAGAGGCAACCTACCAAACATTTGGTAGACCATATGTTGAGGATCCGACCGAAGTCGATGGAAGTGTATATCGACGATATGGTGGTGAAATACGAAACGAAGGAGTCGCATTTTCTTGAAATTTGAAGACGTTCGATATCTTGAGGCAATATCGTATGAAGCTCAATCGACAAAGTTTTCATTAAGTCGGCAAGTCAGGAAAGTTCTTGGATACTTGATAAAACACAAAAGGAATCGAGGCGAATCAGGAGCAAATCGAGACCCATGAGGAGAAATGTCATCCCTAAGAACGAAGAAGGAGGTCCGGAAGCTAGCGGGACGATTAGCGACTTTAAATCTTTTCATTTCACACTCGTCGGATCGATTCAAGCCATTCTTTGATGTTTTGAAGAAATAAGTATATTTTGTTGGACGGATGAGTGTGAAAGGAGCTTTTGATGAGATCAAGAAGTATTTGTCAACCCCTCCGATTTTAGTGACTCCAAAGGCCGGACAAACTATCAGGAGTTTATCCGAGCCGCAACGGAGAACGTTGTGAGTGTAGTCTTTATTTGTTACGGATCACATGAAAAACCTATTTAATTCGTCGATGAAAATCCTTGACGGGGAGGAAACACTGGTACAAGAAAATTGAGAAGATAGCACTTCGCATCTTTGTGCTGCATCCGTCGCCTCAAGCCTTATTTCAAGGAGGAAGATCGTAGTCTACTCAGGAATACCAAGAGAATCCCTGAACGTCTTGATGATTTAGACGACTCAGCCATATGGTCCAATTTCCCTGGGGTGTATGAAATCAAGCACGAAACCGCGCGAGAGAAAGAAAAGCATACGGCTGCTGCTAGCAGATTTTCCCGTGGACGATATAGAAACGTTTGTTGGACAAGAAGAGGAGTTGTTCAAACCAATATAGTGATCCACTGATCAGACTGGGGGCGAGTCCGCAATGGAGGTTGATACGCCTGAACCATTATGGATTTGATTCTTGATGGGTCATCAAATGTTGGTGGAGCCGGAGTTGGATGCGTCATCCTTACTCAGAAAGTTTGAGGATCGAGAAAGTGACAGAGGATGGGTTTCCAAGCATCAAACAATGAAGGTTGAATATGAATCTACAATTATCGGTTTAAAAGTTGTCAAACGAGTTAGATCGAAGAACGTGAAA